>CM059194.1:10199818-10365889 GCA_030323885.1 Branchipolynoe longqiensis | reverse complement strand
CAGCAATTAGCATAAAAAACTCACGACCGGAGGACGCTCGTGAGTTGCTCCAGTTGGATTTATCTACAAAAAGCTAATAACTGTAAGTAATCGTGATTATTTTGGTTAAGCTTGTTTATGATGCACTATCGCATCTAGATTGGAAAGTTCAGAACTTTCGTACGTCCAGTTTGGACAAGATTAGCATTTAAAAAATTGAATCGGATAGAACAAAGGATTCCTTTGTCTTGGTTCCGTGCTTCGATTAAACCCGCTTTGTACGGGTAGAGATGTTGACACCGTCACATCTCCTGTGGAGATTCCTTCGGACCCTAATAGAGGGTGTTGTTGGGGATGATCCTGGGTTTCTTTTATAGACTCCCCTTTTGATGAGGCGTTTCTCTGAGTTTCGTAGCATTTTCTCTCACTTGCTGGCGCAGTAGCCGCGGGTGAGAGAAGTGTACGCGACAGAGAGATGGGAGGTTCTAGAAGCCTACCCCACGTATGGTTGGTTTCGATACCCAAAACCTACGGAAAACTTAGCTTACCACGCCTGTATTGAGAACGGTGTAAATACGTTACTCTTTACCAATAAGATCCTCAACCCAGGTTCCCTGGCGTCACTTTGGTGTTCAGTTGAGTGGATTCCGGTTACTAAGTTTCCTTTTTTGGTTACAGACTACCGATGGCTACGAAGCGAAACAAACCGCCGCCCGCCGCTGCGGAGGGACGCGTGCCTACCGGCTACGATACGTCACCGGATCGGACAGCTCCGCCGTCCCCACTACAGGGGGCACATGTGCTCTCAGATAGAGAGAGTGAGGACAACGAGGTGTTCCCAGGCGATTTGACCTTACAGGTCAATAGGCTAGTGGAGCAAAAGATGAAGGAGCTCCACAGCAAGGACCAACAATTCCCGCCAGCTGACTCAGACTGGCAGGATGTCTCTGATTTCGAAGAGAGGGATTCGGCACCTGAGCCCCGGCGCCCTAAGGCCAAAAAGCGGAAACGACCGGCTAGCTCCTCTGGTGATGATTACACCAAAGCCACCAAGGGCAAGAAAGTGAAGAAGCCAAAGAAGAAAAGTAAGAAGAAGAAGAAGAAGAAAGATTCTTCTTCCGATTCATCGTCCGACTCGTCAACTACTGAGTCGGACTCAGACACGGAAAGAGCTGGCCTTTATGCCAACCTGGGAGGCAAGATTCGGAAGCGCTGCCCGATCCAAAAGGGAAAGAAAGTCAGAACAACGACTATGATGCGCGAGACTATAAAGGGACATTTTAACACCTTTAAGCCAGCTGAAGTGATCAACAAAATCACTGAGCAAATTTCCGGGATAAAAGGTATCCCGGATAGTGTAGTGAAAGAGATGGACGCTGGGATCCATCTGAATGAGGAGAAGAAGCGCTTCGAGACTGCTCTGTTTACCGTTCACAAAGCAGTCTTAGGGGTCCTCGCCTCAGTCGTTCCGGTAGCTAACCGGATGCAAACTGAGAACAAGTTCTCCTCACTGGCCAGAGGCATGGATAAGGGCGTGGCCCTCCTCACAGCTGCCAGTAACTTCTTGAGCTACCGTAGATACGAAAACGTGTTCAAAGCGGTCACCACACAAGCTGGGAAGGACGTAGCCAGATCTAAGAAGGTCATGGACAACGATGGCAAGGAGTATACTCTCTTTTTGCCGCCCAAACCCATCAAGGGCAAACCTGTGGATAAAGGGAAAATGTTTGGTGGCCAACTTCCATACCTCTTCAAGGAGGTCGAGACGGAAGCCAAGAGTGGTCGTAACCTTGAGCCGGCCAAGAAAGCCGACTCGTCAAGATTTCATCGCCCCCGAGGGGATTTTCGTCCTCGCCGAGGAGGCAGAGCTGGCAGGTCCGGCCCGTCCTACGGCTTTCAGCCCAGAGGCAGAGGTCGGGGAGACAGGCAAGGTTGGAACGACGGGAACCGCCCGTTCAGGAAGGAGTTTGCCCCGAAACAATCCTTCCCACGCCCAGGCAACAAATAAGACATTGCTACACAAACCCAACTTCCTAAGTTGGTGGCAGAATCTACACAAACAGATGTAAGCGAATTTTGTGCGGGGAACATATTTAATTGTATTTCTTCTTGGTACGAAATCACTACTGACGTTAACATTTTAGATATTGTTACCGGTGTTAAGATTCCATTTACTGAAATCCCGTTACAACAACGGGTACCTTTCCCATATAGATTTAATAATTTGGAGAAACAAGCATTATCAGAACAAGTTGCACTTTTTGAATCTAAAGGTATCATTGAAGAGGTGCATCACACCCCAGGAGAATTTATCTCTAATATATTTTCAAGGCCAAAGCCAAATGGCGATATTCGCATGATTTTAGATTTAACTAAGTTGAACGTACTTGTAGAATATCAACATTTCAAAATGTTTTCCCTGGACACTGCCAAAGACTTGGTTACAGAGAATGCTTGGATGGCTAGTGTTGATTTACAAGATGCATATTATACTGTCCCGATATTTGAAGGACACCGCAAATTCTTAAGATTTATTTGGGAAGATAGACTATTTCAATTTACATGTATGCCAAATGGCTTAGCATGCGCTCCACGCTTGTTTACTAAATTATTGACACCGGTTTTTTCGGTCATGGCAAATAAGGGTCATACTATGTTCCCTTACATTGATGATTCTTTCATTGTTTCACAATCATTTGATGAGTGTCAACACGCTGTTGACGATTTATGTTCCCTTCTGACAACGTTAGGTTTTATTTGAATCATAACAAGTCAGTTTTTGTCCCCACAACTGAACTTAAATGTTTAGGCTTTATTATTAACACACGGTGTATGACTGTTTCACTCCCCGATAACAAGCTGACTAAGTTTCACGATACGGCGTCTCACTTGGTCGCCTTAAGTAGGCCAAAGATAAGACAGGTCGCGGTGCTAGTTGGCATACTTATTGTTTACGCCCCGGCTATTCTATATGGTAAAGCCCACATAAAATCTTTAGAAATAGATAAGAACTTAGGGTTGGCTCGTACTAAAGGCAATTTTGAAAGAAAAATGTTTATTTCAGAGGATGGAATGAAAGACATTAACTTGTGGTTTAATAATATTCAAAATTCCCCCAATCCTATACGGATGAATGAACCCAATACAGTAGTGACTACTGATGCTTCATTAGAAGGTTGGGGGGCACATTGCGATTCCATAGCAACAGGGGGACGTTGGTTGAAAGAAGAAAATGCAGATCACATTAATGTTTTAGAGCTACAAGCTATTTATTTAGGCCTTGCTAGTTTAGTTAAGGTACCACGTAAACACATCCGTATTTTAACGGATAATACAACGGCAATGGCATATGTACGAAACATGGGTGGGACAAAGTCCAGGCCATGTAATGCGATGGCTAGAAAAATTTGGGAATGGGCCCAAATGAATAAAGTTTGGCTAACAGTAGCATATATTCCCCGAACGCAAAATACCTTAGCAGATCATAAAAGTCGACATTTTCATGACCATTTGGAATGGTCCCTTAATCCAGACATTTTCACCACAGTGTGCCAAAAGTGGGGCCAACCTGAAGTTGACTTGTTTGCTTCACGAAACAATTGTAAAATTGACAAATATGTGTCATGGCATCCAGAACCTGATGCCTGGCATATAGATGCTTTTTCTATCACATGGGAGAATAAATTTTATTATATCTTCCCCCCATTCAGCTTGATCAGCCGGGTGAGCCGAAAGATAAAGATGGACAAAGCACACGCAATATTAATCGTTCCCAACTGGGACACGCAACTTTGGCTATCGGGCATACAGGCAGCCGCCAAAGATTGCCTCCGATTCCGAAGATCACCAGGCAATCTGACACACCAAGGCCCTCTAAAACAAAGAGGGGACGTGTCCACAACACCGTTGTTGGCATTCCTTTTTTTAATAAATATTTAGAACAATTCGGTTTAGATAAAATTACACAACAAAGACTTGTCGCAGATGCTTGGCGTAAAGGTACAGTTAAAATGTATACCACATATTTGAAAAAGTGGGGTGTTTATTGTTTAATTAAGAAAGTCAAACCATGAATCCTACTATTTCCCAAGTTGGTAATTTTCTCCGAGGGTTAGAGGACGAAGGCTTAGGGTTTGGATCTATTAATGCTGCTCGCTGTGCTTTATCCGTCATCCTTCCACGGATAAATAATGAGACATTTGGTAAACACCATGTTATTCATTGGATTGTAAGGTCGATTTATCAACGAAACCCACCCAAACCGAAGTACAGTCGCTTCTGGGATGTTTCGGTAGTGTTTGATTTGCTAAGACAGTGGCCTCATAATAGGCATTTAGATCTCAAACAATTAGGGTTTAAGGTAGCGTTGCTCTTATTATTAGTAACAGGACATAGGGGACAAACTATTGTTGCCCTAACACTAGATGGCCTAGAGATAGATAGAAATGAGGCCACATTTGATTTGTCAAAGCTGTTAAAATCTAACAGATTAGGTGACCCTTTGTCTACTATTAGTGTAAGTAGTTTCAAAGAAGACCCAAAACTTTGTGTTGTATCAGCCATTAGGGCCTATATATCCAAGACCAAGGACTTGAGAACTTCAAGACAGTTGTTAGTGAGCTTTATTAAGCCACACAAAGGCATTTCGCGAGATACTCTAGCGAGATGGACAATTAGTATGTTGAAATTGGCAGGCGTTGACACGGACAAATATGCTTCACACTCAACAAGAGGTGCTATGGCGTCTAAGGCGCGACTGCTTGGCATCTCTGTCAAGCGAATCCTGGCCCATGCAGGATGGAAAACAGCACGATCGTTTGCTACCCACTACAACAAACGATTGGAAAAGTCGAGCACACTAGCCCGACAGCTGCTACAAGACTAGATCGGCATTAGGTGAGAATACACTTCGATTTCACCAAAAATATTATTTTGCTGATTGATGATAATGTATGTTTAACAATTATTATTGACTTGTGACATAAGAATACAGGATAAATGAGATTACGTAAACCTCTCCCTAGCCTGAGGCTAGCCTGAGGCTGTATACCGAGGTAAAATAGATTATTTAGACGAATCTTACCTGGGTATAGATGATGGATAACTGTTGTTTTACCGAGGTATAAGCCTCGGATAGACGTGGGCTAGGGCCCTCCCGCCACACCCTTCCACGTCTATTCGTTTGCTTATACCAAGGAAACTTTGCAGTTTAGTACCATTGTCACCATTGATGTACTTTTAGATTATTTGTTTCATTTATCCTGATTAAGTAGGTAAAGATTGCTGGACCGGATGTGCTTACCTCTCCCTATCCCACGTCTATCCGAGGCTTATACCTCAGTAAAACAACAGTTATCCATCATCTATACCCAGGTAAGATTCGTCTAACTAATCTATTTGCCATTATGTTATTTGCAATATATTATAGCCAATCGCTGACCTGCCCGAATTTGACCCAGTTTGCCTACACTAGCACCACCAATGGGCGTTTCCGTCGGCGCGCGTGGCTGGGCAGTCACTTCTCTAGGCGATTTCAAACTTTTAACGGTAAGCCTGTTATTGTGCTAGCCAAGACGCTCAATAAAAGTGTCCGACCCAACACTCGTCTGTATCCTTCCTTTCTTTACATAGCCCTACTTGATATATGATGTATATATGTGTGCATCTTTTATTATCATAGGGGAAATTGGGCATGTTGCCAGTAACATGAGTAATTCACGACGTTGGAGACCGTGCTAGTGTGCCAGGATAATTACCCTGACGCATTACTAGTGCATTCTCGTCCACCGCCAATGTTGGCGTAGCATTCGTATTACTATGGGTACATAAGGTTTCATGGTAAAGCTAAACAAGCCAATATGTATTCACTACTGGAGCAGCACAAGGTGCGGATCGATTTCAAAATTTCGAATCCAAACGGTTTAGGCTTATCTTCTGTCAAAAAATCACCCACTCATCCTTTCAAAATGTTAGTATAATGGGCTGAGTGTCTAAGATGCTTCTAAGTTCTTGGTTAAACCTCTAGTATGCATACCTTTCTCACGTAGATTTTTCGTATGGCTCCAAATTATAGTCATTGTACTCATGGTCCTATGTGGTAGCTTTAAATTATCCGATGTAATTCTAACAAGGGGCAGGGTTCCCCCGACCCTTATGACGTATCGGTAAAATATTTGTAGCTAACCTGTAGAAAAATGTTGTCAAAAAGTGTGTTTTAGAAAATAATTATTAATAACTGTAATACATACTCGAGTTAGCCGGTATCTGGAGTTTACCTGGCTGAAGATTAATTAAATAAAATATTTTAAAAAGAAAATGTTAAAGTAACATAGATCATATGGGTAACTTGATGATAACTGCAGCATATACAAATAATTTGGACTATGTAACAAATATAGTGTTATTGTGAAAAATGTTTATCGACTTAAGCCCTGTTCACATCATCATCATCATGCTGTCGGTCGCGATGCGACAAAGACTGCTTTCATTACTTGACTGCCGCTCTCCATTTAGCTCTCTGCTGTGAGAGTTGCGTCCAAGAGTCAGTCTTAATGTCTCTCAGCTTCAGGTTTCTCTTGATGGTATCCTTGAACCGGAGACGAGGGCACCCTCTCTTTCTGTAGCCAGAAGACAGTTGAGAATAGAGGATCTGCTTTGGTAGCCTGTCTGATGACATCCTCATGAGGTGTCCAGTCCACCGGAGATTTTTATTGATCAGAAGATCTTCCATAGAGGGCAGCCCCGTTCGTTCGAGTATTTCCTTATTTGTCACTTTTTCCTTCCAGGTTAACCTCATGATTGAACGCAGATGTCGCATCATGAAGGCATGCAGCTTTTTCACCTGTCGTCTGTACACTGTCCAGGCCTCAGCTCCGCATAGTAGGGTGGATAGCACGATTGCACAGTAGATCTTACCTTTGACCCGAATGGACACATGGTGGTTGTTCCAGAGTCCCCTGGCATAGTCGGCCAAAAGATGTGCTAGCCTTGGCCATCCTCCTCTGTATTTCAGCATCAATGCGTCCATCACTTGATATAGTGCTTCCGAGATAGGTGAATTCTGGAACAGAGTTCATCTTGTTTCCATCAACCATGATCTCCTCCTCTCGAGTTCTTGTAAAGTTGGGTTGGTACAGCACCTTCGTCTTCTTGATATTAATCTTCAGGCCAAACTTCTTTGATGCATCGGAGAAAGCGTCCACTATTTTCTGGATCTCTTCAGCTGAGAATAGCAGAACCAGTGCACTGTCATCTGCAAATAGCAGCTCTCTCACCAGTATCCGAGTAGTCTTGGTCTTTGCTCTGAAGTGTGCGACATTGAATAGGTCAGTGCTCTGTCTGGACTGTATATAGATGCCATCCCCTATGTCTCGAGCATTGCTGATAGGAAGATGGAGAAGAGCATGGGGGCCAGTACACAACCTTGCTTGACCCCATTGGTAACCCAAACGATTCCGAGACTTCCCCTCCAACACTAACGTTTGCCATCATTCCTGTATGTAGAGCCTCGATCATAGTTGTGAACTTCTCTGGGCATCCGTACTTCCTCAGTAGCTGCCGTAGCCCGGTCCTCCCGACTGTATCAAATGCCTTCATGAAATCGACAAATACCATGTACAGTGGTCGGTCCTGCTCAATGCACTTTTCTTGTAGCTGTCGGAGACAAAATATCATATCCACGTTGCTCCGGTTTCCTCTGAAGCCACACTGTGACTCCGGAACTACGTCAGGTGTTATGTGAATAGATAGTCTGTTGTGTAGGATCCTGGCGAAGATCTTGCCTGCTATGGAAAATAAGAGAGATTCCTCTATAGCTCCCACAGTCTGTTCGATCACCTTTCTTGTAGATGGTTACAATGCTGTCATCCTTCCATGCTTGGGGTACAGAACCCTCCTCCCAGGCATTGGTGATTAGTTGGTGCAGTCTGTTGAGCAGATTGTCTCCTCCGTGCTTCCATACTTCAGCAGGAATTCCATCACCCGCAGGTGCTTTGGCTGCCATCTTTCAGGCTGCGATTGCTCTAGCCACCATCCATGGTTGGAACATTTCATGAAAGCTGCCTGCAAAAGTGTTGAAGTGCTGCTGGCTTTTGCAAGTTACCAGCGGCACTCTCTTGGGGAGCAAATAGAGGTTTCACACCGGCAAGAACGTGTCAAGACAGGCGCAAAACTATTTGTCCCTGCAGTGGCTGGTCGGGAGATGTTGGGAGTTCCATACATCAACTACATCACACACGGTCGTTAAATCGCCTCAACTAGTTCACCTTGTCTAGTTTGGCTCACATTGGCCGTGTGGACGCGACGCTGAAGCGGATTAGGGCTGAGTTGATTCATCTAGTTCACCTCAAGTAAACCACGTCACGAGGTAGTATAAATGAAGCAAACTAGTTTAAGTCGGCCCAACTTCCTTGTGTGAACGGTACCGGTTTACTTCAGGTGGCTTAAGCACGTCACACGCATGCACAGTCGAGACCATAGTTTGTTTATTTTTTTCCTGTCAATCAAAAGTGCATATTATATAAATTTGGTCTATGAAACTGCTAGCTGTGTCACTAAGGATAATTGTTCAATCATTTATTTTTAGGTTTTCACTGCCCAGCAGAAGTTTTGACCGTTCCAAAACAATACGACTCAGTCTATACATATCTAGGTCAAACCCACACTCTCTTGTGGCGACGTTGACTAACCGAAAGTGGCACTGGTTAGTATGGACTTGCTCATGCGCAGATATCGATTTCCGGCTTAAACCGCCCCAAGTACTGCATGTGTGGACACGACTCCCTTTCACGCCTAGTTCGCGTCATCTAGTTCGCCTTATCTAGTTCGGCCTAAAGTTTTGTGTGTGAACGGGGCTTTAGACGGATTTTACTGTCTCGCATGTAACCATATTGTGCTTGAAAGTTGTTGAAATGAGCCAGAGTTATACAAATAACAGTTGATGTGCACTATTCCTGTCTCCGGTGTCGTGAATTATGGGAATATCAAGAAGGGCATTTTCCGCTCTCAGCAAATTCCATTCTGGTTATGTTCTATTACCCTCTCTCACTCTCTCACTCTCTTTCTCGCTCTCTCTCGCTCTCTCTCTCCATATATATATAAATCGCAGGCAGAGTGCATGAGTATGGCGAGAGAAGTTACCACGTTTGCAGACAGGGGGCGTCACAATCGGCTCGGTTTACATAGTCGATGCATAATTAATAGTAAGAGCAGTACAAGGGATGAGTTAAAATAATAAAGGAGTGAAAGCTTCTGATTAATTATACTTCTAGAATGCTCATGCATCAGATATACATATCTATAATACATGCAGTTAGTTCACTTTTCTCTCACTAGGCGCCATGTGTGAGTGTTCAACTGGCAGCAACTATTACTGCCACCGTTGGCCAGGACTTAACTATATCCTGATACATGTGAAGTGGGCAAGACTATAATCGAGCTGTGGCCAGTGCAGGCTTGGGTCGAGCAACCCGCATATGGAAATGCTGGTTGCTCGCCAAGACAAACCCACATTGGCCATCAAATGCGGGGAAGGGTTCGCTGCTGTAACTCGTTGCTAGGAAACACGCCGCGGTGTCCCGCGCTACTCTCCTAGTAATCTAGAAGGTTCGAGCCATCGGGCCTGGACCCATCAGACGTGTTTCGTAAGCACTCTGATGTCTTAGACAAAATTTAGGCTTTAAATGTGGTAATTCAGAATATTTTAACTCTAAAAGAATGGAGGGGAAGTATCTATTCATACCATCGATGTTGGAAGAGATTCGATGGTGTTGGTAGGAACAGAAATAAAGTTGTGAGCTCTTAAAATGTGATTGAAACGTTCCTTGCATTCCTTACTCTTTATGAACAGGTCCTTTATTACATTAACCGTCATGGTCAACTCCCTAATAATAGTTCATTATTATATCTAGTACCAAGGGCCTTCTGCCCAGACGAGGGAGACGATGTAGCCTAACCCTCTCCTCAGGACTAGTAACCACCTTCTTAACTCAAACCAGAATAATAATTGTTAATATCTCAAGTGTTTATAAATGACAGCAGCGGCGGAGTACACTGGCGGCCTTAGTTATCAATCATAGTAATTAATACACATCGAATGCGGGGGGTAGAGCCCGTAGACATGTAGCACATAGGCTGTCGGCACTAGAGCAGGAATGTATTCACCAAAAACAATGCAATGCTGAGGTGAAGAAGAGACAGAGGCGGCCAGCGGCAGGAGCATGAAATCCACGATATAGTAAAATAATCAAAAAGGATAGAACGGTTAAACATATATATAATCAGCTGGTCTCCAAAGGTGATAAGTAATATGAGACAAAACTTTGTCCATTGTAACGATCAACATAATTCAGTATAACCACGTTGAACCAAGCTTGAACGGACCCTAGAACTTTGTTTAGATTAACCGATCGTTGGTTTAACCAAGCTTTGGTTTTGACTTTGACTTTGAGTAAGCATGTATTGCACAAGTAATATACAATGCACACAGACACTTTGATCATTGTTTTTTTCTGTATATACAGTATAACCCCGTCAAACTAAACGATCGCTTAATCAAAACTTTTGTTGGCGGACCAGCAAAATACTACCATTTATCATATACAAAAGTTGGTGGGGTCTAAGATGACCTTATAACCACATACAAGTTTGGTTTTACCATACCGGAGTGGCCTGGGTCCGACAATTTTGTTTGGATTAAAGGATAATTTGGATTATCCAACTTTGGTTTAACCAACTTTTTTTAAAGATAAATGGTAGTATTCTGCCGGGCCGCCGAAAAAAGTTTGGATTAACAGATCGTTTGGTTTAACTGAGCTTGGTTTAACAGGGTTATACTGTATCTGCTCATGCATTTGCTAAGGATAAACTGGTTCGTTTTTGACATGGTGTTTCATAATTACAAAGAATACATATTGATTCGGAGGAAATGTCCTTGTGTTTTCAGTGTAACCATTTCTCTGCTGTTTTGTGTCAATCGTTACACCAGACAACAAAAATATTAGTTATCACCTTTTGAGATAGGCTCATTATATCCACTACACCTTTTGAATTAAGGTAATTTTGTATTTGAAAATATATAGTGTGAATCAAGTATGCATGCAAGAATTGAATAAAAGAAAAAAGCTGCAGGGTAAAACCTGCTGAAGACTTATATATTGATGTCATATATTGTTACTGTTTCTTGCTGACTGGTCTACTGATGTTCAAACATAATTATATTAGATGTTTGCCTACCAACACTGATCTCAACCATTAAATGATGAATGCCACTTCACTAGAAGACAGCAACTTGAGTTTATTATATTCGCTTTGGTTATAATTTATTCATTAACAAAGTTGTTTGTTGGCTGTTGGAATGTTACCTCCTGGCAACATCTAAGGGCATATCAGGACGGGTACTGACTTGTGATAGTGCGCACTGATGACAATTTTATAATGCTGCCTCACTGGGAGATCAGGCTGCCAGCACCATGACCCAATATCCCATTCAGACACATTGTCCTGACATTGAGCTTTTTTTCTTCTTCTTTTTTTTCTTGAAGATTTATATTGCCTATCATGGATAAGCCTGAATAGACTTGTTTTCACCATTAGACAGTTTGTCGATAGAAAGCCTGAGTTTACACTTGTACCGACCCAAGGGATTTTTAACCTCCCACACCACATAGACATGGTATGAGACCAACTGGCCTTTGATGACGCTTTAAGTTATCCAGAGCGGAGGAAATCCAAATTGGCAGAGGTGGGAGCATGGGGAATCGAACCACTAGCTTCAGATTAGGAGTCTGACCTAGAAAAAAGTCAGACACTCTAACCAATCCGCCACAGAGAACACCACAACCAGTCTCTGACTGATAATCAGCTAATAACAACAAGAATTAATTATCTCTACTGGGTAGATCCTGCTGCACTGGTTTTAATTTTTTTTTTTTTAAAAGAAGATTTTAATAGCAAGGGAATCCCTGCTTCAGGGAATAAAGCGTTGTTCTATAGAAATCAATTATAAGAACTGCAATTTTAATGAATTGGCTGGAACACTCAAAGAAATAAACAGTACCAAATTTCTGGATATGAGGGACCCCAACCTATGTTGGGATACGCTAAACACAACAATCACTATTGCAGCTGACAGGCACCGTCCCCTAACAGAGATCACCACCAGAATCACCATGGGAGGTTACCTTAATGACAAACTACTAGAGCTTCAAAAGGATAGAGATTACTTTATCCAAAAGTTTGAGAAAACAAAAGATCCAGGGGATGAATTCATAGCTAAATGTATGGTCAGAAAGGCTAGGAATGAAGTAAGCAAAGCCAAAGCAAGGTATTATAAAGTCCAGATAGACAAATGAAGAGTTCAGATGCAAAACCAGGTAAATGCCAATCCAAAAAGTAGTTTAAATAAAAGATGTTTACATGAAAACAATTGTAATTCTCACTAATTGCACGTTTCCGATGGAGCAATGAACAAAAAAATAGGAATATAAAATAATTTACTTTTTGTAGGTTTGATTCCGATGTTTATCTCCATTTTTGGATTGACGTTTAAGTGGTTTTGCGCCTGAAGTCTTCAAATATAAAGTGAATGCCAGAAAATGTTGGTATGAAATAAACCAAATCAAACCTAAAAAGGAGACAAGAATCAATAGCCTTGCAAGTGAAGAGACTGGTATTAAAATCTCAGATGAATTATTAGCAGAGGAAATCAATAACTATTTCATAGATATAGGTGAGAAACTAGACAATAAATTCAAACAGAAGGATGATCAACACAAAACCTTCCATACCAAACTAAATAAAGAAAAGTATGACCTCCTGGAAACCACCCAGGACGAAATCCTTGATAGAACTAACAAAATATCGATCTACAAATCATCAGGAATGAAGGACATCAGTAGCACTTTGATACAAAGCGCAATCACAACACTGAGTGCAGAATTTACACATCTATATAACCTAATAATCAGCACAGGCATCTTCCCTGATGACTGGGAAGTAGCCACAGTAACGCCCATACCTAAAGTCAACATCCCACAAACCAGTAGCAAACTATGCCCAATATCAATCCTCCCACTGCCTGGAAAGATCATAGAACAAATAATACATGACCAAATTAAGACATTCCTTGAGTCCTCTAACTATTTGACCTACCAGCAAAATGGCTTCAGGAAAAATAGGTCCACCACCGGGACACTGGCCTCTCTACTGGATGAACTTCTGTCAAACATAGACAAGGGTGATCTTACTATCGCAGCCTTCCTTGATTTCAAGAAGGCATTTGATACGATCGATCACAAAATCCTCATGCATGAAATAGAACGAGCTGGGCTAGGCAATAGAGCACATAGCTGCCTCACAAATTACCTCAGTAATAGAAAACAATACACAAAACTAAGTGATACCAACTCGACCACTCAAGAAATAAAAACAGGAGTTCCACAGGGTTCCAATTAGGGACACCTACTGTTTCTAATATTTATAAATGACCTACCTCTAGTTTCCAACAAAGTATCTTCCACATTATTTGCTGATGATGCAATGCTAACAATATATAACAATGACCTTGCCATAGCCGCAACCGAGGCTGGAATGGTGCTGGATGGAGTGAACACATGGTGCCATGAGAATAAACTAATGCTAAATGGCACTAAAACTGAGTACATAATCCATGGAACGAAAGCCAGGAAGGCGAGGGCCCGGCCAATACAGCTGCAGATGGGTTGCTTAGTGCTCCGTAAAGTGAACTCCTATAAGTACCTAGGCACAACTCTTGACGCGACTCTAAGTGGTACCAAACACCTGCAAGACTTAACCAAAAGCTGGCAATAAAAATGAAAAGATTCAGAAAAATAAGGACATATGTAAGTGAGAATACTGCACTACAGCTGTACAAGTCAACAATATTACCAATTATAGACTACAATGATATCAGCTATGGATTACTAATGAAGCAGCAAGAGACCAAATTACAAATAACACAAAACAGAGCCCTCAGAACAAGATACTAAGTGTGGTTGAAATGCATAGCAGAGCAGGGCTGGACACTCTGGATGTCCCAATGACGTTGATATATAAACTTGCAAGTGATGACAAATACATAGATCGCACAACCAGGGTAATGAGAAGGGGGACATCGACTCTGCTCTGGGCGCCTATTTGTCCTTAGGTTGGCATCTTTTATTTGGTTTGTTTTTTGTTGCTTTACGCCCTAGCAACATCTAAGGTTATATCAGGACGGGGATTTTATTTGTTGCGTCGGGCAGGTGTAAATATATATATAGGTTTGAAAGTGAGCAGAGTGACAGTTGGCTTGCGGTATAGGAGGTGAGGGAGGAGAGAATGCCTGCTCCGCAGTGAATACCATGGAAGTTAAGGTGGTTAGAGAGAAACATTTAAGGCGCTGCTGTTATTTATATCCACATAATAAATGATCTAATACATATAATGTATGTATACATATTTATTTATATATAAATTGGTCATGTTAGCGCTAACATGGGTAATTCTTGATGGAACGGGAAGTGGTAGGGATCCACCGTTGTAACCACCTGGCGGAACCCCAGCAAACTAGCTTGTGCCCACGGTGGTGCCCCCTTCCGTCAAACGCCGACGTTTTCCTATTGCTTCCACCCGGCCTCTGTCGGGCCACTGGCGCTACGGTGGTGCCACCTACCATTAAAGGCTAGAACTAGCCCATCATTGTGTTGCCCCCCCCTTACGGGCCCCACTCCTACCAAACTAACTTGCGCCTATGGTGCCCCCCCCCCTCTTCTGTCAAACGCCCGCGATTTCCCATTGCTTCCACCCGGCCGCTGATGGACTACTGGCTTACTTTACTGTGGTGCCACCTACCATTAAAGCCTGGAACTAGCCTGTCATTGCGTTGTCCCTTACAGGCCCCACCCCAAGCTGACATCACACAAACTGCTCACTTGCTCACTTGCTGCCTGGACACGAGCCCGCAAAGTCAGGTTGATCACCCATAATTTGCAGAACAAGAAGACAGAAGACGAAAATGCAGAAATGCAAAATAAGGTGCACTTACCCGGAGGAAACCATGGTGCAACAGACAAATCCACCACTATAGGCTAGAGGATGCCCTGGCTCGGTTGTTGCTGGGCCCGCCGCGCCAATCTCCAAACGCACGAATGACAAGAACCATGCACAAACGAACACCGATATGGACCTGGCCGCAACACCATGGACCAAACCATCTCCGATCGCCTGGAAACCATCACCAAAAGTATCCTGGCCCGGATTGACACACTCGAGGTTAGGAAAACACCCGAGAAACAACATGCGAATCCTTTGGAAAGCACGGGAACGGCACCATGCAACGTATGCCATGGAGGCCGATCATGCTCGTGATCATCACAACGGCTAACACATGGCCACCGTCACACCAGAAGCCGATCAAGAAGCTACACCCGATCACCAGACAGGTGCCGTCAAGTAGACAAACGCGATGATGTCCACCGCCGAAACTACAAACGCGCTGGCTGCAAACCGTCACCATCAACCATGTGCAATGACTCAAACCTCCGTGACTCCGTTGATGACCCATTTAACTGCCCAACCACCGCACGTGCGACTAAACGAGGTAGGCTTTCACTAATGCCCAACACCTTTGTTATACACTGTGACAGGAAAGGGAAAGTAGAGTTGGGCCAGAGCAAGTGTATGGAATATTTGGGTGCGTTGTTTCATATGTGTAAGGACACGTCAGTGGCCCGGGCTTGGGTAGAGCCGATCAGGGAGCACCAGGAACAGCTAGCTACAATGGCGCTGGACTGGGACTGGGAGTCATGCATCATGTGGTGGGAATGGGTATTTTCGATGATTGACGACGGCCGACTGACCAAAGGCTGGGATGACCTGTAGGCAAGTAAGAATGTGCAGCAGGATGCTCTCAGGCTCAGACTCACTACCAAAAAACGGAGGACCACAGACTATTACAAACGAACGGACGATTACCACTTTGGTAGGTGAGAATTCTCCAACGAGAATGACGGCTGCCATTGCCATCAGTGGAACTGGAGGGGGGGGAGACTGCTGCCACTCTGAGACAACACCTGTGAATTCTCTGGCAGGCAGGGTTTTTAATGACTTGGCCGGTGATCCCACCGGCAGTACACACATACAATCACCGTACTGCGACTCTGCCGGAGCACCTCCACACATATGACTACAAAAATGGTAAGTGCCATCTTATTTCTACACGTGTCAATACTTGTGATAACACTGATTGTAACCATAGCGGCCTACTTTTGATGCAACCCCCTGTTTCCTGCCTTATATTATATAACATTAACCATAACGTTATTCCGGTACGCGCAATAACGGCCACTAACCTACTCCCATACACACCCCCCCTACCCCGCACAACCCGTGACCTTAGCCCCAACGACCATGTGGTGGGGGGAACGTCAACACACTCAGGCAAGAATCCACCCGCCCACCCCATCCCTGGAACCTGCCTCGTCACCGCCTGCCCCCCTCACCTACCACCCCAACCCTCACACACACATAGGACACGATCTCCCGCCACCCTGGCACCCACCCCGGACTCAGGTGTCTGCAGCCCTACCTCTCCGCCACACTACCACCCCCCACTGCCGACCACATCGTCACTCCCATTCCTGCACTGCTTCAGATTCAACCCCTGCCCACCCAAACTGCAACCCCCCCCCCCCCCGTGACAACAATAACAAAGGTCCCATGCCCACTCCAGACCCAGCAGTGTCCCCACCAGCAACCACAAACAGTTACATGCCTGCCCTCCCACCCCACCCCACAGCCCTCCCACACCACTCCCCAGCCATCACCAACTTTGCTACTACGGTTTCACGGTTGTTGACACTGCAGATGACATTGATGGTGCTTTGACTTATGATGACAGGCAGATAGCTGACGAGGATCTCGACACCATCATTAATGATGGCGCTGCCTCCCTCGCGGCACCTGCCTACAACCCGCCGCACACACCGGCCTCCTATAAACTGACTGTTATGAAGATATGGCCCGAGTCGCCAAGAGAAGCCTACCAAGAAAGCATCACCATTGCTCGGGAGCTCGGCATCCAGCTCTTCTCCACCAAGTGAATCCCGCCTACCAAGAGTCTCGAGTTGCTCGATCACAACATATCAGCCGAGGAAATGATTGTTCCCATACCCACCTTTAAGCTTGCAGCGGTCTTATCGGAGTGCAAACTCTGGACGGCCCGCCAACGCGCATCCATGAAGGACCTACAGCACCTTGGCAGGCACACCAACTGGACGTCATGGCCTTCATTAAGTGAAATTTATTTTCCTGTATATTTGTTTATTATGTAAAGCGCCTGAGAACGGCTTGCTGGATCGGGCGCTATATAAATGTTTTATTTTAATTTATTTTTCCCTGCACACCTCAACGTCACTCTCCGATCACCTGGCGCTGTGTACAACTACATGAGCGGTGCCCGCACCTGGACCTGGCTGATGGGCGGGTCCCCCAAAAGCTTCGATACCTACCCGCATCAACTCGTGAAAAGGGGTGTGGCATGATCATCGACCCACAGCTCCATGTGGGCCCCGCCCATCATCCCCCGCCACGTTGCTGACATCATATGATACTTCTGGGGGGAGGCCCAGCAGCTCGAGTGTTGATCGCAGCAACACTGATCGCCTACTTCACCTTGATACGGCAGAGCAACCTACTGATCACCAATAAAAGACACTCACTGCACACCATGATCTGAGAGGATGTCTGAGAAGAGCCAGGCGCACTCGTCGTTCGTATACGCACTACCAAAACATTCCGAACTCCAGACGGTGCATATACGGTTCAGCTACTGGCCATCCCTGACTTGCCATGCTGCCCCCTGGCCACGTGGAGGGCCATACAACAAAAGGAACCGGCTGTCCCCGACAATGCCTGCATTCACCATCCTGAACGGTCGGCCTCTAACCCCCCATACCCTCACGCTCGCCATATGGAAGGCCCTGCATTCCACAGGGCATCTCCTCAACTCCTTCACGCTCCATAGCCTCAGAAGGGGCGGGGCCCAGGCCTGCGCCCGTGGCGTAGACAAATACACACACAAAACATGATATCTTTGCATGGGAATAGACATAATACCAATTTAACGCACTGATTATATAAGTTTATATATAATTCAGAAAAACACACAATCCTTTTAGTAAGAATGTTAATTCATGAGGTCTGGTAGAAGAAACATTTGTTCCTTTATATATATATATATATATATATATATATATATGTAGAGGGCGGGCAGCAAATTCCAGAGCTTATTACATGCGATAATTTGATCAGCACTATCCATATATACATATATATATATATATTCATATATACCCTTTATCGCGTGTAATAAGCTCTGTAGTGGCCCCCCCCCCCCCCCCCCCCCCCCCTCGGGTTTGGGTGTGGGGGGTGGGTCTGCTGCCTCCCCCCCCTTCCTTGGGGTGGGGGTCCTCCTTGGGGTGGGTTCCCCACTCGCGTGCTAGCATTTTTTTTGATTATATGGATAGTGATGATCAAAGCTTATTACATGCGATAATTTGATCATCACTATCCGTATATATATATATACATGTAATAATTTGATTATCACTATCCATATATATATATATGTGATAATGTGATAATTTGATCATCACTATCCATATATATATATATATGGATAGTGATGATCAAATTATCACATGTAATAAGCTCTGGAATTTCCTGCCCGCCCTCTCTCCCCCCCCCCCCAGCTCACGGGGTGGGGGTGGAGGGTCCGGCATGCACCTCGCGGCCCCCTGCACGGGGCGTAACAGGCATCTTTATCCCTGCATACATAATAATAACTATATATATATAGTGAGTATATTAATATACGGGTATACATCTTCGTTAGGAAGGACTTAGTTATTTATATATTGCATTAGTTCAATTATTGCATTAGTTCAATTATTATTATTAACCAATGAGCGTTCCACGGGCCTGTCTGCCTCAGTTACTGCGAGCACCGAGGGCTCTGGTGGCGCCACCACCGGCAACTTTTGGTACTACCGAGTCATCGCCGCTTTAATCACTTGGGCCGTAATCGATTAACACGACCCGGGCGACTCGGGTCACCCGAGTCGTCAGAATTTCAAATAGAACACTGCGAGTGGAGTCGACAAATACACGTGCCGTGTACAAAATGACCCGACCCCAGTCACCCACCTCTTGGCTGGGGTTTGCTAGGAGCGATGACATCACATCTGTGCTGGTACCTGTAGGATAACAGCTACCAGTACAAGTCCTATGTGTTGTTTTAATGCTTTTTTTTTTAATAACCCACAATGTCAGCTTCTACAATCATAAAATAGTTTAAATCCTATTTTGCTGTACATATATCGGTTATTGAACAAAAATATTAAGTTTTAGATTAAGCCACCATTTTATCCACCCCAAGCGTATTTGTTTATTCAACCCGAGTCTGTAGGATATGCGCATGTGCCAAAAAGTGGCTCAGGTGACCCGAGTTGATTAATCGATTACGCCCTCTGTGTGAACAGTTTTATAAATGTGTGATACGCCAATGGGGAAAGGTTTCTGACAATTATGTGTCAAATGAGGACGAATAAACCTCAACCTCATTTGTAAATAGTATTAGAGGAATGAAAATTAAACCAAATATAAAAACCCAATGGAATAGTAAAATAATTTGAGTCGTGCTGATTGATTGAACAATTAATTCACTAATGGGATATTACGAAGACTTTAATGGTGCTGATTGAACAATTAATTAATTGAATGGAGTGAAATATTCAGTAGAAGCAGATATTTAATTCAAGTGCATCATTATAATGATAGCCGCACACATTCAAGCACACACACACAACTGACATTATCTTCCTAATTCTCGCTTGTAAAGAAAAGCTTGGGTGCAAACCAGACGGGATGGCCGAATGAGTTGAGCGTCTGTCTCCCATTTTGGTAGATCGTGGGTTTGAACCCTGCTCGAGTCAAACCAATGACTTAAAAGTTGATACTTGTCGCTTCCTAGCCTGGCAGTCGGCATTATTAGGATAGGGCAAGGAGCAGTGGAATGAGGAAGACCAATCGTCCATGATTGAAATTTTCCCTGCTTAATCAACCAATCTACCAATCTACCAAATAAAAGTTTTAAAATGTGCGTTGTCAGAATGTTCAGTCTCCGGTGTTGGTAGATCATGGGGTCATGGAGATCGAACCCAGGTGGAGTCAAACCAATGCCTTAAAAATTGATACATGTCGCTTCCTAGCCTGGCACTCGGCATTATTAGGATAGGGCAAGGAGCAGTGGAAAGAGGAAGACCAATCATCCATGATTGAAATTTTCCCTGCTTAATCAACTAATCTACCAAATAACAGTTTTAAAAAGTGCATTGTCAGAATGTTCAGTATAGTCCCCTGTGTTGCTGACTGACAATGCAGTATTTATATCACACCCGGTTCTCATGTAGGTAGGATACTGGATAGAAACGAGCCAGCCTTGGCCCTCAGGAGCATCCTGCAGGATACTTAAAGTTGCAGAGTCCTATGGTTTTGAGTATGTGACATTTTCTGAGATACATAATATTAGGTCGATAGTTTTTGAGTATGTGACATTTTCTGAGATACATAATATTAGGTCGATAGTTAATATCTACCTTACTTTAGTTTGAAGTAACTTTTATTTTATATGGCTAACATTTGAGATATTTTTAAGTATAATTCAACTGATCAAAGCATGCAAAATTAATTCGCTACACTCGGCTGTAATGAAAGAGAACAGGACAGAAAAGAAGCAGAAGCAGCAACTGGATTAAATAAAGTATTTAATAAAAACAAGTCGGACCTTGGCAGGTGTTCAAAGATGTATCAGGCGGCGACAGAGGCCAGTAATCATATGCTGACTGGCATGCATAACCAGGAAATTCAGCCCAATGCAGAGATGGGTAGTAACACGTTGGGGATCAGCGCTCACCCCCCGAGAAAGAGGGTGGGAGGGTGGGGAAATGGTGTGCAGTGTAGCAGTGTCAGAAGCAAAGTGAGTGAGAGCGGAGAGGGAGATTTAGCAGGAAAGGTAAACAGACAGCAGCCTCGTGAGCAAATTACTCATGTTAGCCTCGGGCGAACATGCACAATTTTGGCAAGCATTTCCAAATTCTGACACCACAGGCTTCCGCAGTAATAGGTTCTATTAAATTGACTCAATATTCCATTCTATGTGGTGCCAAATGTTTGATAAGTACATCAGTATCCAAATTAGATATATAGAATTAAAGTTAAATTTTCAAAATCCAAAAGATTATTTAGATTGAATTATGCATATCTTAAATACTGATGCACTTATTAAATATCTGTCGCCACATAGAAGGCCATGCTGAGGCAACTGTAATCGAATATGTTCCAGCAGAAGCCTATGGTGTCAACGTTTTGGCATGGTTGCCACAATTAATTTGGCATGGTTAGATCTACAGTTCAAAATATCGAAAAAGATAGCCCTTTGAAGCTGCATAGTCAGATAAAGCATAAACATTTTGGAATGAAAACAAGTATTTAAATGTGATACTACATATCTAACTTAGATACTGATGCACTTATTGCCCATTTATTGCCGCATAGAGGGAAATACTGAGTTAATTTAATAGAACTTGTTACTGCAGAAGTTGGTGTCAGAGTTTTGGCGTGCTTGCCAAAACAAATTTGACACGTTTCCACTCCAAATATATCAAAAGTGATTAATTTTAAATAAAAGTTACTTCAAACCTAAGTGAAGTAGATTACACAAATTAGTTCAATATATTTATCTCAGAAAAGTGACAGAAACTCGTAGCCATCGGACTATGAAACTTTAAGATAAAATTAATTCAAATTAAAGAAATGTAGATAATAAAGATCAACCTAATATATTTAACTCCGAAATTGACAGAAACCTAAAACCACTGGACCGTGCAAATTTTAATTAAGAAAAACAGGATCTATTTGCTAGGGTCAAACAGGGCGTGGTGGCCAAATTGATACTTGTCGCTTCCTAAACCTGGCGCTCGGCATTAATAGGATACAGCAAGGACTGGTTAGCTCAGTGTCAGGATAATGTAACAAAGTGACATTGTCGGGTCATGGTGCTGGCGGCCTGATTTCCCAGTGGGGCAGCACTATTAAGTCACCACGAGTGTTCACTGTCACAAGTCGGTACCTTAGATGTTACCATGACGTAAAACTCCAACAACCAACCAACAGCTAGCGTCACTTCCGCTGGCACTTGGCGAGTGGGACAAGGTGTTTGTTCTGTTCGTGCGCCGGCCTACAGTTATACAAGCTCCCGGTAGAGGGCATGCCCCGCCGACATTTGCCGGTCTGCCGCATCGCCACCATCTGCATGCCGCGAGCGCTCGCCAAAATCCCGCTGCCGCCGCCGCCGCCGCCGTCGTACTCCGTGTCAGCGCCCCCGAGGCCAGTCTGCCCCGTCTGCGATATGTTGTACCGCAACTCCCCGCGCCCCGGGCCGCCGACGCCAACGCCGCTTACACCGCTGACGACGCCGCCGCCGCTAACGCCGCCGGCACACCCACACCGGCGGCAGAGCAGCAGCCGGAGCTGTTGTCGGAACTTGTGTCCGGTGGCGCAGTAGAGGAAGAAGTTGATGGTGTGGTTCAGGTACATGAGCAGTTCGGTGATGGTGCGCACCAGCTTGAACTTAGCGACCATTTGCAGGTCCTCCGTCTTGTGGTTGTAGAAGCCCGACGCGATGAGTGAGATGTTCACAGGGAGCGTGGTGAGCAGGAAGGTGAATGAGATGGTGAGGAGCATCACTGTCAGCTTGTAGCTCGACTCCTGCTGCCGCTGCTGCTGACGTTGCTCGCCGTAGACGTTGGACGGCTGCAGGTCGGTGCGCTGCTTCCGGGCCTTGATCACTTGCAGGATGATCAATATGTTGAGCACGGTGATGGCGGCGAAAGGCAAGAAGGAATACATGATGGCATCCACCCATGGCCACACATCGATGACAAATGTTTTTGAGTCACTGGCACCACCACACTGTGCGATCATCTCCCCACGGTGCTGGTAGTGCACAATGGCCGCCGTCCAGAAGAAGTGCAGGTTAATGGCGAGCAGCAGGCCGAGAACAGAGCTGATAACAAGAAGTGCCCGTCGCTGGTTGCACATGCTTGGCGCCCGCAGTGGGTGGCATATGGCAATGTATCGCTCGACGGTGACAGCAATGATAAGCCAAACGGAGAAATTGGAAACAGTATAACCGACGACATTCACAACCTTGCAGCCCCAGTCCGTATGCGTGATATCACCACCCAAGATCTCCGCAACCCAGAGCCGCAACAGCCCGACGTAGAGCACCAGCGTATCAGTCACCGACAGCACCGCCAGGTAGATATAGGTCGAGTACTTGCGCATCGGGCGGCGCATCAGCACCAGGAAGGTTAGCAGGTTTCCGATTGTTCCTACGATCAGAATCACGGGGGGTGAATAAAGCTTGAGGATCTTGTGTGTCCGGTAATCCTCATACTGCAGCAGCTGCTGTTCGTAGGGCAGCTGCTCAGTCCCGCCCCTCTCGTCGTAGCTGAGCAGCTCCTGCAGCTCCTGCTTGCCCCTCACGCCCAGCTGCTTGAAGAGCTCCGACAGCTGCTCGGGGCGCAGCTGCTGGATGAGCAGCAGGATCGTGGTGACGTTCCACCCGGCACCAGCGGAAAGGATGTCGGCCACGTTGAACATGGCCGTGGAATCTGCGGAGGAAGAAGTGTCAACATGTTTAAAGAGATTTTGTTTGTGTGTGGTTGTTTTACGCCCTAGCAACATCTATGTTCATATCAGGACGGGTAACAACTTGTGACAGTGCGCGCTCATGGTGATTTCATAGTGCAGTGCTGCGCCACTGGGATACCAGACCGCCAGCACCATGACCTGATTTCCCACTCAGTCACCTTATCCTGACACAGAGCCAACCAGTCCTTGCCCTATCCTAATAATGCCGATCGCCTGACTAAGCAGCAACAAGTATACATTTTTAATCAATTGGTTTGACTCGACCAAGGTTCAAAACCACGAAGTTTTGGATCCCCCGATCTCCCAAAACAAGAGACAGACGCTCAACTCATTCGGCCACCCCGTCTGGTCTGTTTAAAGAGATGCAGCCATGTATTGGGGTGGGGCGGGGCGGGGAGGGGTGGAGCGTTGCCGGGCGGGGCGGGGCGGGGGAGGGGTGGGGCGGGGGCGCCGCCTGGTGTGGGAGGGATGGGGCGGGGAGGGATGGGGCGGGTCGGGGAGGGGCGTGGCGGGGCGGGGCGGGGCGGGGCGGGGAGGGGCGAGGCGGGGCGGGGCGGGGCGGGGCGGGGCGGGGCGGGGCGGGGCGGGGCGGGGCGGGGCGGGGCGGGGTGGGGCGGGGAGGCGTGGGGCGGGGAGGGGTGGGGCGGGGAGGGGTGGGGAGGCTGTAGGGATGGGTGCACTTAGAACAGGTTTATGCTGGTGTTCAAACTCTTTGAGTACTGTAAATCATGGGAGAAGGCACTGGGACCAGTTTATATCAATTCCGCAGAAACGTTTAGTAGAGTTGGCACCCGGATCTGTGGCTGTGCAAGCAGGATGTAGGGAAATACGATACAGTCAAGAAGAAAGAGAAAGTAGGAGCGAAGAGAGTAAGGGAAGGGAAGCCTTCTATCTTTATTTTTATAGTATATATGTCCCCTGGTAGGGTGTCAGACCACCCTGGTCACCCAATAGGAGAACAGCATTCCTAGTCCCCATGGCAACCAGTAGTCTGCACACCACCAGTGGCTGCCTGGCCGACACCAACACTGACTGCCTGGCTGTACCTCACAGTCTGATTGCATTGACCCCTATTAAATTGGGTTGACCCCCGCACAGAAAGAAGGGCCAGGTACTGAGTGCAACTGCACTCAACCTGCTAGCACTCGCTATGTCATCCACATGAACTCAGTACATAACCCAACCTATACATATATATACATATATATATATATACACACATATCTATTTATATACCTATCTGAATTCGAATCCACTGGCTCGGCATTCAAATAACAAATTCCATAGTAGTACCCCCCCCCCCTCTGCCGTATATCTGAATATTTTACGAGCTGCTGAAACTGGTTCTGGGAAAATGTGTGCTTACAGATTGTTTCCGCTGGTGAACAGCGTGGCACAGGTAGGAATTCTGCTTCCGGTTTCTGGCTTCCGTTATTTTCTGGTTCTGGCAAAATATGTGCTCACAGATTATGTCCACGTGATACAAATAGTAATTGTGATTCCCTGTTCTTCTTTGCCATTATTGCCGCTCTCTCTCTAGGTATTGTTTATGTATTTATACGCATGTTATTCATTATCCTGCACCCAGGGTGGGTCGGTATAATTGTCGCATCGCATGTAAAGAATTCGGATACCAGAGGCTTCAGCAGTGACAGCTTCTATCTATTAAAGTTGTACAGTCCAATGGTTTTGAGTTTCTGTCATTTTTCTGAGATTATATCTTAAATTGATTGACATAATCCACCTTGTTTTAGTTTGAAGTAACTTTTGTTTTAAATGATTAAGTTTTGAGGTATTTGAAGTGCAACATGTAAAATTGTACATGTTAGCATAACATGAATAATTCGCAACGAAGACGCCCCCTGTATTGAAACGATAACACTAAACCAACCCAGCGGCCATTGCCCCTACCATGGCGCCACCTTGAGGAATGCCCCGCCGTGAATACAGAAACTGATTTCAAACTCCCCACAACTGTTTAACTCGCCATCAGAACCACATCACCGCCTTTCTTCTCCCACCCACCCACACCTCAAAAAGGACCATATATGGGTGGGGTTGAGG
This sequence comes from Branchipolynoe longqiensis, assembly GCA_030323885.1. NCBI lineage: Eukaryota > Metazoa > Annelida > Polychaeta > Phyllodocida > Polynoidae > Branchipolynoe > Branchipolynoe longqiensis. The sequence goes on along the minus strand of CM059194.1, from coordinate 10,340,074 downwards.
GTTCGAGTCCCACCCGGTCACACCAAAAAGGAAGACTGAGGGCTTGGGGGAGATTATTGCACGTACAGCCAAACCATAATGTACTTGATGGTTCTTTCCGTGTCAGAAATAAAAAACCACTATAATCCACTAATGTCTCCGTCTTCGTGAATTAGTTTTGGCAAGCTTTCCAAAATTCTGATACCATATGCTTTAGCAGTAACAGGTTTTTACGAATAATACCCCAGTGTTCCTTTCTATGTGGGAACAAATGCTTAATAGTCTGGAATGAGCGGGGATGCTCATTCAGGGTCATTGCTGGGCATCGACACTGTGAGGCTATCCACTAAACAACACCCTCCCCCCCCCCCCCCCACCCTCCTCCGCGGAGCTGGGCGGGGGGGGGGGGCAGGCCCCATCACTAACCACGCGAGGGCACGCACACTTCCTCCCCCACACCAACCTATCACAACCACAGCCCCAAGCCTCTCAACTAATCCCATCACACCACACCCTGGAGGCAGGGGCTACACACACACTGGTGGTCAGTCTGCAACGCGGTCCACGACTGACCACAACTACAAACTCATTACAACTTATTATTCTTACCCATCCACACCTGCTGAGTGATTGGCCGAGCCAATCAAACACTATAACAGATTATCAAAGACAAAACAAAATCAAACATAAACAATCAGCACTGTGAAAGAATATCAAAAGCCAATTGACACCCGAGCAATTGAGAAAAAACAATCGTGAACTATAATCATTCTCTATAAATCATATATATCTGTTCCCCCTCCTTAAATTTAGGTCATCATGTCATGACAAACCTCGATGTACCTTGCTATATTCGTTGTAGTACAATGTATAAAGTTAGATATGTAGAAACAATTCTCAGAAATTGTTTTCGTTTTGAAAATTTGATGCTTTATCGGACTATGCCGATTTAATTTCACTTAGGATATATCCCCTACTAGGCAGCAAGAAATGCTCAGACCCTATTAAGTGCACCGACATCTAAATCAATTATGTAGGATCAATTAGTGTAGATCTGTTGGTTTAGACATCATGGCACAATATCCCACTCAGTCACACTCATGTCCATACCGTGCATGGTTTATTGTGAATGGTCAGCCGACAGGATGACCGAATGAGTTAAGCGTCCCTCTCCAATTTTGGGAGATCGTCGGATTCGAACCCACGGGTTCGAATCCTGGTCGTGTCAAACCATTGAGTTACAAAAATAATGCTTGTCGCTTCCTATCAAGTTGTTCGGCATTAATAGAATAGGGCATGGACTGGTTAGCTCAGTGTCAGGATAATGTGACTGAATGGGATATCATACCATGATGCTGGTGGCCTGGTCTCCCAGTGGGCAGCACTCTATAGTCGTCTTGCGAGCGAGCTGTCACAAATCGATACCCGTCCTGATATGACCTTATATGTTGCCAGGATGTAACACACCAAGAAGGAATCGACTATTGTGACTGGTTGGTGAAGTGCGTAGGCGCAATCAAGCTGGCTTAGACTTATCTTGGTTGTCTGGTAACTCGGCTAAGGAAGTAACGCAACTGTCGGGGGATGCTCGTTATAATTATATGCATCAGCTGCCTGTCTCCGGGGACTGAGATACGATGACAATCATGCATGGACAAGGGCCACAAAGATGGACACTGGAACATTCCTACAGGGGATTGCACTGCTCTCGGGATGATTGGATATCATGGGTATTTATTTTGGTTATTGTTGGTAAATATAATTTATTGATTCCAAACGTTATAGTTCCGATGGCTGGAAGGCCAGTGCCACGGCGGTGACAAAATAAGTATTCAGACAAATAAAATATTTGCAAACAAAAAGAAGAAAAAGACGACACGTATTTTGTCAGCGCAGAGGCACTGGTGTTCTAACCATGAGGCAATACAGTTATTTACGAGCGAGTGGAGTAACGAAGCCCCGAGCATGGGGGGGGGTGGTAGAGTGAAGTATGCTGGGTGGGGGGCACGGGGAATGGAACCACCAACCTTCAGATTAGGAGTCTGACCTAGAAAAAAGTCAGACACTCTAACCACTCTGCCACAGAGATTACGCTAAAGTGTTGTGTATGATTGAGGTGTAAAAATGCGATAATCGGTTATGGGCAAGTATGCAGCAAGTGTAGTGTCTGGTTGGGATTGCTGGTTTGGGTTGTGGCAGGTGCTATGCTCCCTGATATCGTTCACTTCATTTGGGTCTCAAACGATCGCCCATACAATACAACTCCAATGATATAAAGCCTCCGTAAACCGACTACATCCGTAAATGGATCACTTAAAGTCGTTGTATACATTTTGCTTTATGTATGTTCATGGTAGGGCAGGGCGTTTTGCTTGGCCAAGGGTGGTAAATTAATCTTCGCCGCCTCTTACACTTCTGACCTTCGTCTTGCCTTAGTTATTAAGCATAGGAATATATATATATATATCATCATCATCATCATGCTGTCTGTCGTGATGTGACAAAGACCATTTAGCTCTCTACTTTGAGAGTTGCGTCATTGAGTCGGTCTTAATGCCTCTCAGCTTCAGGTTTCTCTTGATTTTCATCGTGGGGGTGATGAAAATGGGAAATACTGTGCCTAGAGCGGGACTCGAACCCACATCTCTTTGCATTCCGGGCCAGTGTGCTAACCATTACACCACCTAGGCTCCCTGATATCAAACACTCCCCACGCCTACCTGTCTATGTGGTTACTTGCCTGAGAGGTCAGTGCGACCACTACACTCGTCCCCCTGGAATTGTAAGTCTTGTAACTACAATTACATACAACAGGCAATGCACTAACACATACATACACAGGGTAGGTTCAACAACCATACAGCGCAAACTTGTACAGGATCCTGATCACGGCAACCAGTGTCTGGGGGTGATGAAAATGGGAAATACTGCGCCTAGAGCGGGACTCGAACCCACATCTCTTTGCATTCCGGGCCAGTGTGCTAACCATTACACCACCTAGGCTCCCTGATATCAACACGCTCCCCACGCCTACCTGTCTATGTGGTTACTTGCCTGAGAGGTCAGTGCAGACCACTACAATATCCTTGAACCGGAGATGAGGGCACCCTCTCTTTCTGTAACCAGAAGACAGTTGAGAATAGAGGATCAGCTTTGGTAGCCTGTCTGATGACATCCTCATGAGGTGTCCAGTCCACCGGAGATTCTTTTTGATCAGAAGACCTTACATAGAGGGCAACCCCGTCCGTTCGAGTATTTCCTTATTTGTCACTTTGTCCTTCCAGGTTAGCCTCATGATTGAATGCAGATGTCGCATCATAAAGGCATGCAGCATTTTCACCTGTCATCTGTACACTGTCCAGGCCTCGGCTCCATATAGTATGGTGGATAGCATGATTGCTCGGTAGATCTTGCCTTTGACCCGAATGGACACATGGTGGTTGTTCCAGAGTCTCTGGCGTAGTCGGCCGAAAGATGCGCCAGCCTTGGCCATCCTCCTCTGTATTTCAGCATCAATATGTCCATCACTTGATATAGTTAGGTGAAATCCGGAACAGAGTTCCGGAATATATATATATATATATATATATATATATATATATGTATATATATATATATATATATATATACAGTACAATCCCATTAAACCAAGCTCGGTTAATCCAAACCTTTTTCTGTGGCCCGGCAAAATACTACCATTTATCATATAAAAAAGTTGGTTAAACCAAAGTCGGTTAATCCAAAGTATTGGTTAATCCAAACAAAATTGTCAGACCCCAGGGTACTTCCGGTATGGTAAAACCAAACTTTCATGTGGTTATAAGGTCTTCTGAGATTTTTTTATATGATAAATGGTAGTATTTTGTGGGGCCGCCCCACAAAGTTTGGACTAACCGATCGTTTAACGGGGTTATACTGTATATACATAAACAACAATAATCAAAGTGTCCCAATACATTGTATATTACATTCATAATGCACCCGCGTTTTTGCCAAAGCCAAGTCAAAGTTGATGCCAAAGCTCGGTTAAACCAATGATCGCTTAATCCAAACACATGTCTAGGGTCTCTTCAAGTTTGGTTTAACGGGGTTATACTGTATATAGATAAATAATCGAACAGGAAATGAGACTGAGAGGCAACATACTAGAGTTGGTTTGGGTTGAGTATATTTTTTCTCTCACGGAAAATATATGCCATACCAATAACAATTTGAAGTGAGAGCTGGGAGGCCATTGGAGTCGGTACCCAGGCGGCGGGAAGAAGAGAATGCCCGGATACAAAGGGGCCTGCAGACAATAAGCAGTGCTGGGAATCGCGAAGTGGCCGGACAGGGACACGGAAAACCATTAGGGACTATTCTTTATTTATATTCACATAATAAATTATATAGCATATATATATATACATATATATTTACATATATGGGTCACTCTCCTGAAAACTGGCCAGAAGTGTGACATGGAGAGTTACAATCTAATATTTGAATTCTTTACATTTTTTGGTTGCAAATGAAAGATGGAAATCTCCCCTTTACATCTATGTAAGATATAAATTGATGAGATACAAAATAAAGGTGTAGTCCATGATTAAGCTATATCTCTTATGGCAGTATAACATGTGTGTCCCACATGTAACACATGTTTAGGACACCACACAGTCTGCTTAATACAAATCTAATCAGAATTAAAGAATATCTTAGGTAGAAGCATATTAATCATGGCATAATATACAGAAATATGTAGTGCTTATATTGATAACAAAAAGTAATTCCCAGCCATGCTTTATTCACTGAATAATTAGTGTACAATATTTGTGTGGCATCCAGACACCACGGTTACACGTGTGATGGAAATTTGTAATGTTATTTCTGAAGACACCAAATCTTTCTTTTTTAAATTTAAGCATGCATACGTGTTAATAAATACTTCCTTTTTGATTTGGGAACTGTTTTGTCTGATGTATCAATGCAATACAAGATGTTAATAAGGATTCAACCACGTCCCATATGTCATGTTACAAATGGCTGACTATAAAATGTTTTTTTTTGGTACAAAAACACTTCATAATTAAAAGGACCAAAGTTGAACACAGGTTATTTTATTTCCTTTATTTCTGTCATCAAATCTGAACATGAATATGAAAAGTATAAGGAGAAGAATAAGTAGGAAGGTTTTTATTGATGTTTTAAAATCCCATCCCATGCAGACCAGTTTTCAGGAGAGTGACCCATATATATATATATATATATATATATATATATATGTATATATATATATACATATATATATATATATCCCAATCGACTGCCATCTCATAGATTTGTTTTTACAAACACTGTATATGTATATGTCTGTTTTAAATCTGTACTGTACAGTTGTTTTCCCGTGGTTTCGTTAGCACCTGTTGGACTGGTCCCCAACCCAAAAAGTAATAATTGGAGCACCTTTCTAGTTGTGTCAGAGTTCATCCTGAGGGTGTAGGCGACCTTTCTGGGATTACTATTAGCCTCAGCATCACACACACTGCTTGACAGGGCAGGGTACACGGTGGATATTACTCACTTCACCAGGTGTTGACAACATGCGCGTATTTGATCAGATAGGAATGGAGTTATGAACAAACAAAATAGGAATATAAAAAAATATACTTTTTGTAGGTTTAATTAGAAAGTTTATCTCTATTTTTGGATTGGCGTTTAAGGTGCTGTCACACCAAGACGTATCGTCTCAACATGTGCCAACGTATGTGATTTTCGACCAACACCTCGATGTACGTCGTCATACATTATGTATACATTTGGCATACGTCGTATATGTTTTGGATACATGGTTATATGTCATCTTACATCGTTATATGTTGTCTTATGTCGTTAAATGTCATCTTACATTGCTGTGCATCGAGGCTCCGAAAAATGTTGTGCATGTTCAAAATTGTCAACATGTGCCGACGTGTGGCTCGTAAGTTGAACATACGCTGTGTGTACGTTTGGGATACATCGGCACACATTAGGAATATGAGGGATACTTTGCAGTACATTGCCATATGTTAGCCATACGTTCAGATGGCATATCTCTGACGTATATCATGTACTCCCAATGTTCTGTAAATGTATGCGATCGTACCCTTAGTGTTTGCGAATGTATTGCCAGCATGTTGGCAGTCGGTATATCAAGGCACCACCAGGCATCTTCCAGCAGACCTGCTCAACTCATTAGAGGGGATGGATGTCCCTATTCTCCATCTACAGTTCCATCATGACCACCCAGTTGCTGTTTACCAGCATCAGCTAGATCTCTATCTGATGGCTATTCTGGCGGCCCGTGTCGATAGGAGAAGGAGGAGACAGCAGCAGCGGAGAATGTGGGTCAGACCCTGGATCGGGAGGCGGCCACAGTTTGGGTTGTATGAACAGCTTCTGCTTGAGGTCCGCAGCGAGGACCCAGCGTCGTTCGTCCCGAGAGTGTGAACCACAACTTTGTCCCTGGAGCGTGGAGAGAGGGCCAAAACCTGGCAGACGTAGAATTTTTTCCTAGGCCCAACACCGCCTCCAAGACAGGAAAAGAGCATCGGAAGCATAAAGTAACACAAGTTACTCTGTGTTCTCTGTGGCGGAGTGGTTAGAGTGTCTGACATTTTTCTAAGTCAGACTCCTAATCTGAAGGTCGTGTTTCGATTCTCCGTGCCCCCACCTCTGCCAATTTGGATTTCCACCGCTGTGGATAACTTACAGCATCATCAAAGGTCAGTTCCTCTCATACCATGTCTATGTGGTGTTGGAGGTTAAAAATCCCTTGGGTCGGTAAAAGTGTAGGCTCAGGCTTTCTATCGATAAACTGTCTAATGGTGAAAACAAGTCTATTCGGGCTTATCTATAATAGGCAGTATAAATCTTCAAGAAAACAAAAGAAGTAAAACGAATGCAAATAGATTTGTCCACAAATGTGGTCAACAACAACAAATATCAACAATAAAGAAGAAGAATGAATGAATTGATTTCTCCAGATTAATAATGTCAATAAAATATATTGCTTTGTCGACGTGTCCAGAATAATATCGATTTTACCAGAATGCTAATGCCCAGAATGATCAAATATATTGCACTTACAGTTCTGCAGGGCTGAAGCCGGTGCCTGATGACTGACCATATGAAACCAAACTTCTGCATAATACCGAGCTCCCTCTCAGTCCGTTCGGGGCCCCGTCTCTGCTGTTCTTTTTGTGAAGCCTCGTGTTTGTGTCCCTCAGCGACTTGAACCTCCCGCATCTTCCCCTTCTTATCAGACCGCCTGTGGTCTGTCATCATCATGTTCCAGATGACAGGGCTCTCCTGGAGGAATTCTAACATCATTTCCTCCTCGAATATTGACAGAGAACAGTAATTTGTTATCGCCCTCTTCTTCTTGCCGGAGATGCTACTGGAGGTTGAGGTGGTGGAGGCGGAGGCAACGGACGATGTACGCAAGCTCCCACAGGAAGCAGGAGATGGAGAGTTGGAGTGGGTCTGCATCTGGCTCTGCATCTGCGTCTGCAGCTCCACGTCAAACTCCATCTCTTCAGGCTGGCTAAATATAGAGTGGTGTGATGGAGAGTGGTGTGGTGAGGAGGCAGCTGATGGCAGCTGATGACACTGGCGATGGTGATGTTGATGTAGCCAGAATCTGCTTCTTCCTGCCTCTCCCATGCCCGACTACGTGATGTATAATGCATTATGCAAGTATAAAGATATGTAAGGGAGTTAGTATCATATCGTTATACTCCATAAGACCCATCACTGTACTGGTGGCATCACCTGCGGCCTTCCTGACCTCCACCGGATGTTGACAAGTGTCAGTTGCATCGCAGGGTTTTCTCTGTTTATATATATGTATATTATATATATATGGGTCATCCTCTGAAACAGCACACTAAAGTGTTACATGCCGGTAAAACATGTATGGCCTTGGTTGTTAGTAGGACGCACAACTGCAAGTAGCTCAACTGGAATCTTAGCAGATTCTGATGTTTGAACCAGTCTACAGTGTTTATTGGATATGTATTGAATATGTATGGAGTGTATCAGATGTGATAATGCTATGATAATGGTGTCTGTGGTAGCTGGGATGTGGGAATGATGGGTGCTCCCGAGCTGCACACATCCTTACTGCCCTGGAACCTCAAGATGATGGCCGTAAAGAGTAAACTAACAATATTCCATGGATCAATGACATCATGTACTTTCAATAACATAATGTACCTTCAATAACACCATGTACATTCAGTGACATATATGTACGAGTGCTGGAGAGATTAAAAGCCTGGGAGAGCTGACAGTCACCACAGGGCTTTTCACATGACAGCAGGTGGCTTGTGTGTCTGTGTTAGATTATGTGCTATACCCACTATAGCCCACTTCACTATTATATACAGGCAACTACAGAACTCATCCTACTCTACACCATTTCCTCTACTAAACCTTCTGGTATTTTGTGGTTAACTTGCATTTCATTTTAGCTCACTTCCATTTATAAAGATCTGTCAAACACATTTAAAAAGGGGTTAGCCCATAGATTACATTCCGCAGGGACAGCTTCTATTAAATTGACCCAGTATGTCCTTCTATGTGACAACAAATGCTTAATAAGTGCACGAGTCTATAAGTTAGATATATAGAATCAAATCTAGATAATTGCTTTGGTTTTGAAAATTTAATACTTTCATCGGACTATGCAGCTTTAAATGTTTTCACCAACAATCGCGTCAATCTGGCATTGGATGCTGGGACTAGAGTCGTCTGAATTAACGAGAGTTGACTGTGCTTTAATAATAACTAATCTAACTAGAATCGCAGAACTCAGAATCAGTGGCGCCTTCTAGATAAAAAGTCAGAGAAATAAATAAGGTGGTAGCTAATTGATGGCTTATGTTGATCATGAAGTTAATCCTATGTCTCCAAAGCCAAATAATTAGTGAACTGTAAAATTAAGATAGATATATATATATATGTGATGCAAAATGCATAATTGAACAAAACGCGAGACAGTACTATATAGTGGCATTTATTCTTTCTATTTTAGCTTGTTACAGTTAGATTCAAGATGTTGATGGTTCATATAGTTTGAGGATTTCAGGCACTTAACCCTAACGATCTATGTCATTAGTTGGGTGAGTGGGACGGCAAATCTGCGCTAAGGAAACACGTCCGGTCGGTTGAAAGGCTCTGGTCAAAGTGTCTAGATTCGCTAACTGCGTCATAGCCGTTGCTTGGAATTTACAGTAGGTGGCGCGTCGGTTAGCAGCCATTCGTTAGTTCACAAGAACAATGTAGATGGCGCCAATAGTCACATTTAAAATCTACTGCACAGTTTCGTTAACTGCGCAATATCGGTTTCAAGGAAATTACAGTAGGTGGTGCATCAATCGGCGACCATTTCATTAGTTCAGAATTACAATATAGACGGCGCCAATTGTCACTTTGAAATCTACTGCGAATATACAGCCTCACGCTCTAAATTACCCATGTTGCGCACATCATGGACAATGTATTATGCGAGTATAAAGATACATAAGCGAATTGTTATTATAACTATAATTGCTATACTCCATGAGAATCAACACTTCCATCAGCAGTCCCTGTGCAGTACAGATACTTCTCCAGGCCTAGGACTTGAAGGTTTTATGCTTATTTACTTGACCAAATGCTTATTGACTTGATTCTACCAAGAACTCAGAATTCCCATGTGGAAGGGCATGCATTTTAATCCTGGTTGACTAAAATATATGTAGGAAAAGGGATTAATTTAATGTAGTTTCCTATTCGGAGTGAACAGGCGCCTGAGGGATTAGTAGAACAGATCCCTAAAAGCTTGGAATTACCGGTAAAGGACAGGCTCACACGATAGACTCACTTAAGCTGCACTCGCCGTCAGCTGTATTGAGTGCGCATGCGCAGACTGTAAGAAAGAGACCGACATCTGGTTAAACTCTCAAGCTGACAGCATGCACTTACTCGCTGCCTCCCGTGCCTCATGCGACCCTGGTGGCAAACCAGTGAACCAATGCACAACTCATTCATTTAAGGGTCACGGCCAGTTCTGCCAACAGGAATGTATGATTGTGGATGATTTGATTGCCCACTCCATTATTATATTATGATATGTTCTCTGTGGCGGAGTGGTTAGAGTGTCTGACTTTTTTCTAGATCAGACTCCTAATCTGAAGGTTGGTGGTGCGATTCCCCGTGCCCCCACCTCTGCCAATTTGGATTGTGGATAACTTACAGCGACATCAAAGGCCGGTTGCTCTCATACCATGCTCTATGTGGTGTGGGAGGTTAAAAATCCCTTGGGTTGGTAAAAGTGTAGGCTGGGGCTTTCTATCGACAAACTATCTAATGGTGAAAACAAGTCTATTCAGGCTTATCCATAATAGGCAGTATAAATCTTCAAGATATAGGAAAGTATATCATTATAAAGAGTGTAAATTGCTGAAGTTGGACATGGTCGATAGACCTATCTCTTGGTGCTGAAAAATTGAATAAAAAATGTTTACAAAATAAACCCCAACAACCTCTGACACCATAGGCTTCTGAAGCAAGACGTTCTATTAAATTGACTCAGTGCTCCCTTTTATGTAGCATCACATGCTTAATACCTGTATCAGTGTCTAAACCAGATATGTTGAAGCAAATGAAGATTTCAGGTGCAAATCTACATCTTTCGCTAAGCATGATTGCTCTCCCAAACATTTGTTCCCCTGATGACCCGCGACTGAGATGCACAGTGTTTGGCATTAATGGGAAAGGCATGGAAGTGGGTGAAGAGGCAGTAGTTTAGCCACAGTGAGTAGGTGTTAGGGACTGGGGAATCATTATCTTGGCAATGGAAGCATGGTGATGGAAGGGTTACATCCTTAAAAGTAAAGCATACACAGTGTTAAAGGTAAGTCGGCGACAGTCTTAAAAGTGGTAAAAGTGCGAGGCGCCATAGTGTTAAAGTTGGGAGAGCCATTGTGTTAAAAGCTGATATTCCACTCAGTCACATTATCCTGATACCGAGCCAACCAGTCCTTGCCCTATCCTAATAATGCTGAACGCCTAGCTAGGAAGTGACAAGTATCAATTTTGTAAGTCATTGATTTGACTCGACCAGGAATTGGACTCCTGACCTTCCACATGGGAGGTCGGCACTGTCTTGATTCGTCCACCTCTTCCGGTTCACATGGAAATGTTGAGTTGCTGTAGTTGTCGCCACAGATGGACAACCAGGAAGAAAAAGAAGATAATAGTTGCAATGCCTCTCTAGCTAATGTTATCCCTTTTTTTTACATGTGTTGGTATTGCCTCCCCTTGTATATTGGTGGATCTTCCCCTTTTCCCTGGCAAATGCCACCCCTTTCTTTACATGTAAACATGTTCGTATTGTCTCCCCTTGTATATTGGTGGATATTGCTCTCTTCTCTGGCAAATGGCATCCCTTTCTTTACATGTACACGAGTTGGTATTGTCTCCCCTTGTATATTGGTGGATCTTGCCTTCTTCTCTGGCAAATGCCACCCCTTTCTTTACATGTACACATGTTGGTATTGTCTCCCCTTGTATATTGGTGGATATTGCTCTCTTCTCTGGCAAATGCCATCCCTTTCTTTACATGTACACATGTTGGTATTGTCTCCCCTTGTATATTGGTGGATCTTGCCTTCTTCTCTGGCAAATGCCATCCCTTTCTTTACACGTACACGTGTTGGTATTGTCTCCCCTTGTATATTGGTGGATATTGCTCTCTTCTCTGGCAAATGCCATCCCTTTCTTTACATGTACACATGTTGGTCTTGCCCCCCCTTGTATATTGGTGGATATTGCTCTCTTCTCTGGTAAATGCCATCCCTTTATTTACATGTACACATATTGGTCTTGCCTCCCCTTGTATATTGGTGGATCTTGCCCTCTTCTCTGGCAAATGCCATCCCTTTCTTTACACATACACTTGTTGGTATTGGCTCCCCTTGTATAGTGGTGGATCTTTCCCTTCTTTTCTAGCTGATGCCTTTTCTTTCTCTGCATGTACATGTTGGCTTTGTCTCGCCTTGTAAATTCCTGCTTCCTGCAGTGCTTGTCACTAACACTGACACGGACACTGACACTGACATTGACATATCTGTGGACAGTATCTGTCAGTAATGGACATCATCAGTTCCAATGCTCTCCGACAAAACATTTGTCAGCGTAATCGATTACCTAAAACGTGGTCTCAGTCCAAATCGAGGCAATGTGATTAAGCCCAGGCACGACAGGAATTTTCTGTTCGATGGCAGTCGGCTGGGAAGATAAGATAGTGTTGTCGTGGTGTTTGAGACAAATGTGAAAATCATGCCTGGAGCAGGACTCTATTCCATTTCGCTATATGAAACACAATGAATGTGTACTTGAATAGACTTGTATAAAACCATCCCTTAACTCCACACATTCTCTGCACACCTAAGTGTTTACAGATACATGTATATATATATCAGATATATATATATATATATATATATATATATATATATATGAAAAGTTCAGGTGAAAAACCAAGTAAATGCCAATACAAAAAATATAGTTTAAATAAAATATATTCACTTGAAAATAATTTTAATTCTCACTGATTCCACTTTTCATAATTATGGTCACATGGTTATGGAGCAATGAACACAAGAGAAAGGATATACCAAAATATAGTTTCTGAGGGTTTGATTGCAATGTTTATGTCCCCTTTTGGATTGGCGTTTATGTGGTTTTGCGCCTGAACTCTTCATACATAGAATGTCCTGCATGGGTATATACGCAGATGGAATAACCCACTTGGAGATAAAAGTGGTGCATTGCCACTTATTCACATTAGGGGCTGTCACACTACGATGTATGGCCTTAGCCTATGCTGACGTATGCGATTTTCGACCAACATGTCGGCATACAGCGTCATATGTTATGTATACGTTGGGCATACGTCGAGTATGCTTGGGATATGGCATCATAGGTCATCATAGGTCGGTGTAGGTCAAGCCACTAACACATTTTTGTGCATGTTCAAAATTTACAATGTATGTCGCCGTATGGCTCATACATTTCTCATACGCTCGGTGTAGGCTCGGCATACATCGGCATACTTTATGCACACATTAGGGGTAGGTCGGGATAGGTTGGAACATGTTAGCCATATGTTCAGCCTGTTGGGAACGTGCATTCCACGTACAGCCAATGGATGCATAACGTACTCCTAACGTACGCCTGCTGTATCTTCAGCATACTTAACATATATGCCATACTCCTAGCGATGATGTAACGTTGGACAGCATACCGTGAGCATATGCAAGCATTTTGCGAACGTTTTGAAAACATTTGCGAGGCACATGAATGCTCTCATACGGTAGCAATTGGTCAGAGATATGTTCTGCATACGCTATGTACATTGTGTGTACATTGTGTGTGCATTGTGTGTACGCCTATTTTTATCCCCTGCCCCTGACAAGTTCGATGAATGCCGACATACTGGCAAATTGTCATACGTTGGGCACGTGCTGACGCCGTATGTCGTAGTGTGACAGCCCCTTTACCATGATTATGGGCGATAATGGGGTTTATCACTATGCATACATATGACGGAGACGTCGCAGGCCCTGGGCTAGTGAGGACTAACAGAACTAACCAGCCAGCATTACTTGGTTAGTACTAATAAGTGTCATATTGAACTATTTGCCTGTGCTAACTGATATGTATGCGCAGCCCCAGAGCAATACATCTCCGACGGTAAGGACTGTAAGACTTGCTTCGAAATAGCGAAATAGCGAATAGACAGGAAGTGTGAACACTTATTTGTCTCTCATTTTTTGTTTGAGTGCAAGTAAATATGCAATACAAGGAATAATTAGTATCATTTCAAATTTCCCTGGATCATCAGACCATGCTTTTTCTAATCTGTTTGTGAATGAATTTATTGACTCGGCATCAATAACATTTTGTGGGATACTGTTCCATATATTTATGATCCTGTTTGAGAAACTGTGTTGCCTTAACTTTGAAATGGCTCTTGGTTTTACTAATTTGAGAGTATGGCCCCGACTGCCTTCTCTTTTATTCAAGGTGAAGAATTGGTTCATATCTATTTTATCAAAACCTTTCATAATTTTAAATATTTCAATTATGTCACTTCTTTTCCTTCTGTAGGAAAGGGTAGGAAGTTTCAATTCTCTAAGCCTTTGTTCAAAGGGTAAGTCCTTTATAACTGCAACTAATTTTGTTGCACGTCTCTGAACCTTTTTGATCTCCAGAATATCTTTCCAAAAATTTGGGCTCCAAATTTGTGGACAGTATTCCAAAATTGGCCTAACAAGAGACTTAAATAGAATGAGAAAATTGTTCTTGTTGAGGCAATGGAAAGTTCTTGTAATTATTCCTACTCTCTGGTTAGCATTTGAGATGATAGTCCTCATGTGTTTCTGAAAGGAGAGAGTTGGGAGTCGAAGGTTATGCCCAAGTCCTTTTCATAGCTGTCTTGTTGCAGGACAGTGTTCCATGCTTCCACGCTGTACAGTCCAGGTACACTTCGCCAGTATCTTACCAGAAATATGTACACCCGTTTGTCACTGCAGGGAATCAGAGCTGTAACAGATGGCCCAGCACCCGGGAAGCTCTCCCGCAAGACACCCAAGGCGGCCGGCAAGTCGTTATTCTGAGACCTCCTATTATTTACCAAAATAACGCTGTTACAAAGGAAGACATTTTTACTAGTAAATAGCGCGTCAATCGAAAACCATAAACAATGGCAAATCATGTTATGTGTGTAATAATAATTGTCGAATTTACCTAAAACCTATGAATTGTGTATGTACCTCTAGAGCAGTACATCTCCAACAGCGAGACATGCTTCCATAGAATACAGTCCAGGCGAAGGGACACTCCTCCAGTATCTTACCGGAAGTGTGTACACCCGTTTGTCACTGCGGGGAATTAGGGCTCTCCCAGAGCTGTAACTGATGTTCCAGCCCCTGGGAGTCTGTCCCACATGACACCCAGGGCGGGCGGCAAGTCATTATTCTGAGACCTTCAATTATTTACCAAAATAACGCTGTGACAAAGGACGGTGTTTCTACTAGTAAATAACACATCAATGGAGAACCGTAAACAAAGGCAAATCATGTTATATGTGTATTTTATTTTTCTTGAAGATTTATACTGCCTATCATGGATAAGTCTGAATAGTCTTGTTCACATCATTAGACAGTTAGTCGATAGAAAGCACGACCCTACACTTGGACTGACCCAAGGGATTTCTTTACCTCTCACACCGCATAGACATGGTATGAGAGTAACTGTCCTTTGAGGACACATTAAGTTAGTATTCGGGGGCCATGTGAAGAGTTTTGCATGTAATGCAAAGCCAAGTATCTCAACTTAGATAGTGCTGCATTAACTAATGATGTAGGACAACATATATAGAATCATCAGTGAATTTAGGACCCCATCCCTTTGGACACCTACTTTGAAGACAGCCATGATGCAGGGAGGCCACTAACCAATTGGGCCAATCTTGTGACTTCATTAGTCTTGCCTTAATTCTATGAGGACCAGATGACCTACATGAATAAATAAGCCCACATGACGTGGTCATTGTAATATGACAATCTAGGTCATATCTATAGGAGTGTTAGAAAGATTGCCGACATTATTTTGAATTCTTTCAGCAAAAGAATTGCTCCAAAAATTAACAATTTGACATCAATATTAATCTGGATTAATGGATAGCAGGTTTGAATGTCCAACCTGATATAATTATCCAAAAGAATAAGGCAACAATTCAAAAGCCATCGAACTATGCAACTTTAATCGGACAAAGAATGGCAATTTGTGATCAGTGTGGATATACTGGCTTGAGGAGGAAGATTGGTAAGTTAATGTTGGGTGTTCATTCTAGTATTTAAGTTCATGGGAGTTTCAGGTTCATTCAACATGTGATGTAATACCAAATATGACGGGTATTGGCTCATACCACTCGTAGTGACTTTAAACTGCTGCACTATTGGGATACTCTGCCGCTGGGAAATATGACGCTCTATCCCACACAGTCACATCGTACTGATAGTAAGCCAACTAGACATTGCGCTTAAAATAGCCACATCATCGTATTCTCAATGGTCTCAGACATTTGAAGTGTTCGGTGTCTGAGGAGTGGAAGTATTTGCATCGTGCTTCAATGCTAATCTTCACACCGGGCGCGGCGGCCGAATCGGTAGAGCGCATGCCAGATCAGGAGTTTGGTTCACGGTCGAGTCAAAGCAATGACTTATGAAATTGGTACTTGTCGCTTCCTAGCCTGGCACTCGGCATTAATAGGACAGGGCAAGGACTGGTTAGCTCAGTGTTGGGATAATGTGACTAAGTGGGATTTTGAGTCATATTGATTTCCCAGTAGGGCAGCCCTATAATGTCACCATGAGTGTGCACTCTCACAATTCGATATCCATCCTGACATGACCTTAGATGTTGATAGGATGTAAATCAACAACAAACAACAAACACCAACTAGTCTTCATTGATTGGTAGACAGACAAGATGGCTGAATGAGTTGAGCATCCGTTTTCTGCATGGCAGGTCTAAGGATTCAAACCCCAGATTCAAACCCACTTGCTGGTATCAAGCTGGTTGCTGGGCATCACTAGGATCAGGCAAGGAACAGTGGAATGAGGGAGACCAATTGTACTAAAACTGTGAGACCATAAGCTTCGACAGTAACAGGTTCTATTAAATTGACTTAGTATATCCTTCTAAGTGGCAGCACATGCGTTCTAAGTACAGCAGTATCTAAGTTATAGCCCCGTTCGGCAAAATAGGTGATTTTGCGCCAATGTAATTTGATATGCGTTACTCGAACTTTACGCGTTTGTTATGCCTATGTTGGTATATGGCGATGTATGGCGATATTCATCATTATACGGCGTCACTTCTTAAGGGGTCGTGAAAGTTTTGTGCAAGCGCAAAACTTTCAATGTTCGACAACATGTGGCTTTTATGTCTGGCGTATGTTATGTGTAGAAACCAATGCTCGGATCTGTGGCTGTGTATGTAGGCAATGAGGAAAACAATACAGACAAAGAGAAAGGAAGAGAGAGAGAGTCCAGTCCTCTGGTTTATATATAGTACATGGATTCTTGGTATAGGATCATGCCATTCACTTCAACAAATAGGGATGCTGCATTCCCAGTTCCTCCAATAGGGACTCAGCATTTCTGGTTACCATGACCACCAGTGGTCTGCCCACCACCAGAGCTGGTTGACATGTGGCCACCACCAACCTTGACCCCTGTGTGCATTGACCCCTAACTCAGCAGGAGACAGGCCCTGAGTGCACTCATCCAGACCTGCCAATCATCCCTATGTCTATAATTGCCAGCCCTCAAGCATGGGCCTATCCATATCCATACACAACATACATATAGACACACTCTTTGCCGGCCACATAGAGTAATAATAGAGGATTTCCATTTCCCCCCTCTGCTGATTATCGGAATATTTTAATCTATACGTTAGACATACTTCTATGTATGTTAGACATACGTCGATGTACGTTACACATACGTCGATGTACGTTAGACATACATTAGACAAACGTTGTTCACTACATTGACCTATGTTGACCCACATCAGTATGACGGAGAGCCAGCGGAAACATACAGTCCGCATGTTGACAACATATTGTCAATGTATGGATAACGTAATCTAATGTATGTCTAACATATGTTTTACATTTCTCCCCATGTCTTGACTCATGTGACGTATAAGGCATACTTCTGGCGATCAAATTACATACATAACATTCACAGGCATTCTGCAACCGTGAGCGTATTGTGAGCATTTTTCGCCAGGAGGCACGTTAGCCATACGTTGGCCATACGCTTTACTACATTGTGTATATGGTATGTATATGTACAACTTTGCCCCCCATGCCGAAAAGTTTGATGCATCTCAACATTTGAAAGTCATTTTAGTTGTTGGCCACGCGCTTGCGGGATGCGTCATAATGTGACAGGGCCATTGCATATGTAGAATGAAATCTAGATAATTGTGTTGGTTTTCTAAATTTGATACTTTCTTCAGATTATGCAGCTTTGAGTGTTGATGCAGCCCACTAATTAGAGGGAGTTAGATGAGGAGTGGATTAGTGACAGTTGGATAGGGATATTCCAGTGTTACCTCATTCAGTATTTGATTGGCCAACAGTCGCAAAACTCACCAGATGCAATGGCCCAATTGGTAGGGCGCAGTCTTCCCGTGCTGAAGGTCGGGAGTTAGAATCCCAGCCGAGTCAAACCAATGAGTTATAAAATTTATACTTGTCGCTACCTAACCTGGTGCTTGGCATTACTAGGATAGGACAAGGACAGCTTTGCACAGTACCAGGGATGATGTAACTGTGTATGATATCAAGTCACGGTGCTGGCGGCCTGATCTCCCAGAGGGGCAGTACTGTACAGTTCCCATGAGTCTGCACTGTCGTCATGACGTGACCTTAGATGTGGCTAGGCCGTAAAACAACAATAACAACCAACCAACGTGACACAACTCTGAACGTCAGGCTGAGGGTCCAGGGGGCAGAACGCGATTATGCACTGATGGGGGAGCGTAAGCAGAAGCTCAGACAATTTTAAAAGCATTTTCAGAGCCTTAAAATAGTATATTCAGCAGTAAAACAGACATTGTTTGTTTCTTATACACATTAATATATTTAATAATAAGCCATTAACACCTCTCTATATAACCCCAACAATGTTTTTCACTGGATCTGCATAAATGACAAGAATGACCAATTTCATTGTGGATGTTATTCATAACGTCGGTAATTCACACCGGAGACGAGATAACCCGAACCGCAAACTGACTTAAACCACCACAAGACCGATCGTCCGGATGTCCCCTGTGGTTAACCTGGTATGGTGGCGCCACCTAGCATTAACCGCCGACACAAACTGACCAACTATGCTTACTTACAAAGTTTTCCGCCGAATGCCACCACCAACACTAACATGACTGACGCTACTGGAGCACCCCAAATTCGAACAATCGACCACATCCATTGCAGCCGCCTTCAGATCAACGCCTGCTACTATTTCTTCACCCACCCACCCTCACCTGTAATTCAAAGATCCAGCGGTAGGGCTGAGGGTTTGATTTCTGTGTCTTAACCATTGTATCATGTAGAAATGGATGTCTTCTGTTTCTGTGATCTCTTGCTGTTCATGAATTGACTTAATGAGTCCTTCCGATGAATAAACTACCCATATATACACCATTGTAAAAATATACGGATTTTCGGTTCGGAATTATATATTGGCAGAGCGCATTATTATTCTTGGGCGACGGAGTGGGGAGAAGGTTATGTAATCTAAAAGCAATGGTGCCCCACTCACATTATGACATGATATATAAGCTGTGTGAAATATGTTCATACATGATGCCTAAGATTAATGAAGAGATGTTCTTATATAAGAGACAGTTCATGCTTGGTGAAATGTTCCCCTTTGCATTCATAAAGAATGCAATTGGAGAAAGAGGACATTTTTAATATATATATATATATATATATATTTGTAACTGTCTACAAGTACCTGTCACTACCGGACCTATGGCCAAGCACACCAGCCATACCACATTCCTTAGGGCCACACCCTGCAGGCTGGGTTGGGTGGCATCATCATCATCATCATGCTGTCGGTCGCGATGTGACCAAGACTGCTTTCATTACTTGACTGACGCTCTCCATTTTTGTGTGCGGTTGTACATTTCATGAAAGCTGCCTGCAAAAGTTTTGAAGTGCTGCTGGCTTTTGCAAGTTACCAGCGGCACTCTCTCGGGGAGCAAATAGAGGTTTCACACCGGCAAGAACATGTCAAGACAGGCGCAAAACTATTTGTCCCTGCAGTGGCTGGTCGGGAGATGTTGGGAGTTCCATACATCAACCGCCCTTAATGCTGCCACAGTGACATGGTTTTCTGTTTAGGGTTTGCTCCCTTAGCCTTCGGTTCTGTCAAGAACCTGTACCACAAGGCAGTGGTTTACAACTCTGCAGGGCAGGGGCGTCAAACTCCCTGAGGTATTGCACTACCTGCATACCAGCATGGCAACTCCCCATATTAGGGCATTACACTGACCAGTCTGTAGGGGGATGTCTGATTGGCTGTCTGTGGGAGGTCCAGTCACCTGACCCCCTTGGCCTATCATGACCACACTAGTCTCATTTTAATTAATTATTCAAGAAACTTCTCCAGACACACTGGAGAGATCACTCTACTCCTAGCTCTTGAGTGAGACACACCTACTCTAGAGCAGGACAACAGACACTCTAGCTGATACTACCAAAATTCATATATCCAAATTGAGTGGAGTGCTACAACCAAGGGACTCCGGTTCAATGGGCTGTAGGCACTGACTCCTAGATACAAGAGAGGCAATGAGACTCTGTGTGGGCAACAGGTAAGGGGTGAGGGTGATAGGTCACTAGTAGGTTAACAGGAGTTGATACCAATAAAGCACAACTTCTTCACTGTTAATCTTGTGTGACTTATCTTACCTTTCTTCCTTATGAGTTTGTTGATGAGTTTGTTTAAGGGTTGATTAAGGGAGGCATCACAGGTGATATGAAGGTGAGGAGTTTTATGGTATTCTCTGGGGCTCTGAGCGGCCGAGTAACCCAGTAATACTAATTCATGTTGTCTCAGTGTCGTGAATTATGACAACTTCGGAAATGTGTGAATGTGTGGAACAAATGCATTGTACATGCTAGCCTACCATGGGTACTAGACCCCGCCAGTTAAGGGGCTGTCACACTACAACGTATGGCCTTAGCGTATGCCGACATATGTGATTTTCGACCAACACGTCAGCATACGGTGTCATACGTTACGTATACGTTGGGCATACATCGTGTATGCTGGGGATACGGCCTCATAGGTCTTCTTACGTCGGGGTGCATCGAGCCACTCAAAAATTGTTGTGCATGTTCAAAATTGTCAATGTATGTCGACATGTGCCTCATACTTTGAACGTATGATGGTTGTACATTTAGGATAATTTGGCGTACATTGGGGATAAGTTGGAATAGGTTGCTGCACATTAGCTGTACATTCAACCTGTTGGGAACGTACAGTCTGCGTACTGCCAATGGATGCATAATGTACTCCAAACGTACTTTGAATGTATGCCTGCCATATCTCCGGCGTACTTACCATATATGCCATACTTCTAGCAATGGAGTAACATATGTAATGTTGGCCAGCGTACCGTCAGCATATGCAAATGTTTTGCGAACGCTTTGTGAGGCACATGAATGCTCTCAATAGGTTAGAGATACGTTCTGCATATGTTACGTACATTGTGTATATGTTGTGTGTACATTGTGTATATGCCCATTTGTATCCCTTGCAGTGCAAACAATTTGGCGTATGCCAACCTATTTTGATTTGAAATTTATTTCAACACATTACGCACACACCGGCACCATACATAGTAGTGTGACAGGGCCTTTAACCTGGAAAGTATTCGACTACAGTGCTTCCAGATTCTACCGATAGATGTCACTACCTTAAATGGTGGGGTGAAGAGAGTGGTGGTGAATTCCTGAAGAAAATTACAATATAGTTGTCTTTTTATATATATATATATATAACAAGGATAAGAGATTGATGCCTGTTGCGATATGAATATCTGAATATAATCAGGCATTTTATTAAGTTTTCAAGCATTCTTTATGGAGATATAGTATCTGAAATCATAGGCAGTCAGGGAATGTACCAGACTAGAGTGGTTCCAGATTTGTCTGACAGATGTTACTAGCTTAACTGGTGGTGGTCTATTTTCGGAACTGGTCAGCCCTGTCAAACTTTACCACTGACACTTGGCACCACCTATCGATTTCGGCTGGAACTCTGTTATATTAATGAACTCAATGACACAGCTGCTGCCACCTAGCGTCAAACGGCATCTCCACTGTTCGTCCCTCGGCCAGCCTCTGGGTTATCGTCCACTATCAGCCTAGACCTGAGACTGCCAGGTCAGGAGATCAATAGTTGTCCGCCACAATAGTTGTCCGCCTCAACTACATCTGGCGGTCACGGTGAAATGAACTGGCATGGGTAGGGTTGAGATCTCGAGTCTATTTGTACTGTTCATTATGTTCACTTGCTGTTCATTTCATCTGATTAAATAAAGGACGAGTTTACCACTTATGTCTCGTCCTGAATTCCTGCAGTCATTGTGGTTAACTATGGGAGTCTGTTACTTTGCTTTTTAGTGTTGATAGTCAGCTGAAAATAATGGCTGCCCTTGTGAACGAATCAGTTCTCCTGTTGGAGTGACGTTATTAGTAATATGTTGGGCCATTTTCTTTAATATACTCCCTTTTAACAGAATGACCTCAATTTAAGAAAGCCATGTTACCCCAGTATGGCTTTATTGATTGAAATATAAGATGTTTGAACATTTGGCCTTTTCATCTACACAGATTTCCATGACTATAAGCTGATAGAAGCTAACACAGTTTCTGCCTTCAATAAACCCACATAATCACCAAGGTTGAAACTGTAGAGTTTATTACTGGAAATGACGAGTCAGGCACAAAACCACGTAAAAGCCATTCCAGAAATTGAGCTAAACATTGAAACCAAACCTTCAACACATTTTTTGTTTACATTCCTATTTTGTTATTTCTTGCTCCATAATCATTATATCAAAATAAAAGTAGAATTAGTAAGAATTAAAATTAGCTTCTTGGAAAAATCTGTTATTTTAATCAAAATGTTGGATTGGTCTTTACAGGGTTTTGCACATTAACTCTTCAAATATAATTGGATGGTGGTTGATCTGCCTAGCAAATTGCCCTTATGATGTTGACAACAGTTGACTGCAGCATATAAGGTAGATAAAGGATTCACCCGGTACTCAGTACACTGGTGAATTCCAACCCTATATAAAAACGGTCGAAAATGCGGGTCAATGAAATGAGAGCCTAATTTCACAACGTAAGAAGCAACAATTATTCTTTACATATGTCTTATTATTAGCCCGCTACCTTTGAGTTGAAAAATATAATATAATATCTAGTTTAATACGATTTAAAAGTGAAATCGACAGCGTTCTACGGCCGCCATCTTGTCTTTTTGCATTCTCTCCCATTTCACCAACCTTTGCCGATATAAGTCCATTTGATACTGGAGGCAGGCATTCTACTCCCTGTTCCATACTAAAGCTATTTTCGCCCGTATTTAGACTACATTGTCGTTCACCCGTGTACTACAAGTACTGGGTGAATCTTTTATCTACATATAAGGGTGATAAAAGATTTAACCACGACAACATTCTAAATACATAGGAATGTTCATGTGGCCAGCGTCAAGTTAATTGCACTCACGCACACAAAAATAGAACGATGGGTGGGTGGGGAAATTCTGTGGCAGACAAGTGTAGTGTAGCTGGTGGTGGCCATGGACGATGAACCACCTCAAGGAGGCACAGGCTTTACAGGGTGTGAGGACGTGGTAACAACATGGCCAAACTGCCAGAGGAGGGAAGGGGTGAGGGAGTGGGGGTGGATGTGTGGGTGGGTGTGGGGGTGTGGTTTTGTCATCATAATCATCATGAAAGCTGCCTGCAAAAGTGTTGAAGTGCTGCTGGTTTTGCAAGTTACCAGTGGCACTCTCTCAGGGAGAAAATAGAGGTTTCACACCAGCAAGAACATGTCCAGACAGGCGCAAAACTATTTGCCCCTGCAGTGGCTGGTCGGGAGATGTTGGGAGTTTCATACATCAACTGCCCTTGATGCTGCCACAGTGACATGGTTTTCTGTTCAGGGTTTGCTCCCTTAGCCTTCGGTTCTGTCAAGAACCTGTACCACAAGGCAGTGGTTTACAACTCTGCAGGGCAGGGGCGTCAAACTCCATGAGGTATTGCAATACCTGCATGCCACTATTGTAAGGTTCACTTAAAGAGCCGTTTTTGCGGTCCATCAATAGAGGAGGTGGTGGTAGTCCTATATTTATTTGCAGGATCCGAAAACAAATTGAGATTAGAATTTGTAGTAGAAATAATAAGTTACACAAATAATGATGTGATTAAAATGTAATTTGCCTTCAGCAGGCGGCCTCAAATATCAGGATTTAAGCATTTGCGAAATCATGAGAAATGTGTGCAAACTTAAAGGCACAACTTAAATATGGTTGACTCAGTGTCAGGATAATGTGACTGAGTGGGATATCAGGTTATGGTGCTGGCAGCCTGGACTCCCAGCGCTATGAAGTCGTCATAAGTGCGCACTGTTACAAGTCAGTACCGGTCCTGATATTACCTTAGGTGTTGCCAGGAACTAAAACTCCAACAACTAAAACTGTAACAACCAACATCTTCTTTCATGTTCTTTATGTATATAGGATGTATAAAGCATTTATACCAGTATTATTAGGAATGGTGTCCACCCTGTTATATGTGTGGGGGGAAGCATTAGAACCCACTACCTTCTGGCGGGAAAGCAAACCAGAGGTGAAGCGACCTGCCGACTATGTAGGTCAGCTCTGGTGCTGGGAGCTGCTCAAACGCTCAGCTGCCACAGCGCTCAACAGCTATCGGCCAGTTAGCGACAAGGTTCAAGTTTTACAATTTAATAAAGGTAGGTCTATTTGAGGCCAGCCAGAGTAACTACTCGATCCATCTTAATGGATATTGTCTTGTATTGTTCCTTTCTCTCCCTGATCATCATCATCATCATGCTGTCGGTCGCGATGCGACAAAGACTGCTTTCATTACTTGACTGCTGCTCTCCATTTAGCTCTCTGCTGTGAGAGTTTCTCTCCCTAATAACTAATAATATATATATATATAATTCGCACATATATAAAAATATATAAAACAACAACAACACATAGACAGCAAAAACAGGAGATTACAAACAAGAACACAAACAAAAAACAGGAAACAAGAAAACCTAAATTAAAACTAAATTTCAAAGACTTGAACCAAATTGGATTAGTGAGAAAAAGAAGGGCAGCCACCAGACTATTACTGTCTAGGGGCAAACACAAGTCATTAGACGTAACCGTCATGGGAAGCATAAATACACCCATCACACAACAAAATATATATATATAGCTGTCTTTGTGCTAGGCACATTCCTTTGGACAATTAAGAGAGCCTCAGTCACTGCTCATTCCAGAACCCCCCCCTTAGGCAGTACTAGCTGAAGTATTTCCACAAATCAATTAGCGCGGCAAATGCCCGTCTTTGGAAATTAAGCCATGACTGTGGGTCTGTGGCTTCTCTGTACCCAAACCGCACGCAATGGCCGAGTCGGTAGAGCACAAGCCTTCCATTCAATTTCCAGTAGAGTCAATGCAATGACTTACAAGATTGATACTTGTCGCTTCCTAGCCATGCACTCAACATTATTAGGATAGGGCAAGTACTCAGTGTCAGGATAATGTCAGGATAATGTGACTGAGTGGGATATCAGGTCATGGTATTGGTGGCCTGATTTCCCAGTGAGGAAGCACTATACAAATCGCCATGAGTGTGCATTGTCACAAGTCGGTACCCGTCCTGATGAGACCTTAGATGTTGCCAGGACGTAAACAACTCCAACAACCAACCAACCAATGAATCCCTCCAGACAAACGCCCCAAGGAGACTGACTCGCTTCACCTCCCACCTCCCACCTCTGTCAGTATGTCCCGCGTAGCCTACCGTAACCATGGTAACCGTGCCGCCGCGAGGTGATAGTTCGTCACACATCCGGGTGGTGGCGCGTTTCGGAAACCTCCACCGTGTGATGACGAGTCGGGGGTGGCTGGAGGAAGACATCATCTGGTGGCATTAGTGTGTCTTTCCCATCAACAGTTGTCTTGTATCGCCGGTGTATGGTGTTATCCGGTTGACTCTCTTGTTTCCGCTTGATGGTATTGCTGGTGTGCCGTGGCATATGCCCTTCTCCAGTTGTGCCATATTTGCGCGCAGGTCGGAGTTCTTCTGTACTTCGGGTTGCTAACACAGCGTCTTTTATGGTCACTATGTCGATGCCGCACTTCGGTGTCATTTGTGCTGGAGCGTGTATTGTAGCTGTTGTTTGGTTTGCCCGGTCGGACACATTAGACGTCCCACAGCCATTTTGTTCATATTCATGGGTTGCGTTTGTGTTGCGATTGCCGTCCATGTGATCGCCATCTTGCGTGCTAACACCATACCCATCCGCTGGACCAATCATGCCTCCCTGGGGCGATGTTGTGCTTGGGGCTGTATTGGCAGGGTCGTTATGGTCTCCGGTGTTCTCAAGACTCATTGTGTTGCTACTTTGTGTTTCGGCGGCATGGCAGCCTTGCATGTCTTCATGACATCCTTTGATACCATCTTCAGCATCGCACATGTCCGTTGTCTCGTCCTTGTGGTTTATTTTTTTGCCAGCCACTGGGCCAGTTCTAAAAAATCCTGCTTGGCAGTCTCTTTTGCTGCAGTGGTAGTACGCTCATTGTACCTCCTCTTGTTGATGCACATCTTCTCCTGGTGTGGGTTGGCTCTTTTGTTCTTCTGTGCACACCATGCACAAAGGTGGCAGAGTCTCTCCGGTTGCAGGCCGTGCAATGTTGAGAATCCACACATGCCCCAGTTCCACTCGGGGGATGGCTTGCCATCAGTCTCCTTGGTGTATTCGGGCCTGACATACTCAGTGGCTGGCCTTGTTTCTTGCGTGGCTGCCTGTGGTATTGTGGCTGTCTAGGTGTGTTTGAACCCTCAGAGAACCTGTTTTGCCTTCTCAAGGCGCGTTCCCACAGTACAGACATCGCGTTGAATGTCTTTAATTGCGTATGAGTCTAACCAGCCTTCAGGCAGCCTCCCGTCCGCTATCATTGAGAAGACGGTTTCCGACCACTGCCTGCACGTGTGCCAGTCCCACGTGCAGGCCATTGTGGCGAGCTGGTGTATATGCTCCCTGATATGGTTGATCCAGGCTGAGGGCAGTTTTGAGTCTTTCGTCATGCGACAGAGGGCGGCAAAGTACTCTGCCCACGATGCCTCCTCCATCTCAATTTTCTCATTGCGGTTTCCTCTGATCACATGTCGGTGTGGTGCCAGTATGTTTGTACCTTTTCTTTTCCCAATGGCAGATCCAGCCGCCACCAGCAAGTCGTTGACAGCATCTGCATGGTCATCATCTTTCCCATCAACAGTAATGGGGCCTTCGTAGCCTGAGTGTCTCTGCCATCGTCGATCGTACCCATCAGAGCTGTAGCTCTGCCTGATGTGCCTCAGTGGTGTGTTGGCTGCCCGGCTATAGATGTTCTGGCGGACATAGGTATTGTGCTGCGATTCCGCATCTTCGGCCCATCCACACGGCAGCATGTGTGGAGACGCATACCGCGTGTGGCGCCAGGGTCATCTTGTTGGCGTTCCTGGAGATTCGTCATCGGTTGGCGGGCTGTGTGGCGATGCTTTCGTTCTTGATCGTCATGGCGCAGGAGAACGTGATTTACGGTCTGTAGCCAGGTTCTTTGCGATGGCGTCAAACCTTGCGTTGAAACCATCAGCGAGCTGCATCATTTGCTGCTGCAAGCTCTCGACCACGATTGCAAGAGTTGACTGGCCTTCATTATGGTTGTCGTTACCGGTGGTTGTGGTTGTGTCTGATGAAGCCCTGATATGCACTGTTCCAGAGTTCGGTTCGGCATTGTTTTGCTTTTTGATGATAGGTCCGCTTCGGTTGTGTTCTTCGGCCTGCTGCGTTTCTTGGGTGCTTTGCTTGTAGGTGGTGACTCAGGCGATTTGCAGGACCTCCTACTCTGCTTGTTCCTGGTGGCTGGCATCTCTGTATTTTGTTCGTCCGGATTTGTTTGTGCCCGTGATGCAGTGTTCGTCTGTTAGTTCGTCCCTGAAGTACCGGGTTCTTCCAGGTTGTTCGTCATGGTTGGATGATCCGTAGGTACCGGGAGTACCGAGGGCCGTCCGTTGGTACCGTGAGTACCGAACTCATCCGTTGGTACCTGGAGTGCCGGGTTTCGTCCAGAGTAGATTGTCCGTCGGCGTCCGCCGCTAAGTTGTAGTGGGCGAGTTCGGGTTTCTAAGTCAAAATCCCGCCAATTTCTCGTGACTTTGTATCGAATTTCGTCTACCGACTAACCAATGGGGGTAATAACTAAACTGTATAAGACTGATTGATGATGGTTGACACAGTATTGTCACATAGGAACAATTGAAACTAAGATTGTCACATAGGAACAATTGAAACTAAGATTTACTATAGCACTAAGATTTACTATAGCAATAATCCACAAAACAACAAGGGAAATCGCACCATTCAGTGAATCAAAACATTACAGTGACAGTGATTGCGCAGGTAACCCAAACAAATCAAGACAGTGCTGAACTATGTGTGGCATGTGTCCGGTCAAGTAGCACCCCAAAGAATGGTCAACTAACTACTATTAAATTGATATTAAAATAAACACACTTGCAGTTGACTCAGTAAATTGGTTTACGATGAGGAATGGACTTGTCTATGACAACAAATGGATTGTTAAAACATGAGTATTTAAATTAAAATAAAATAAACACCTTTGTAAACTTTACCAGAAGCAAGCACATCAAGTAACCATTAATGACGAGTAACCATTGACAAGTTTTTAATCAGAGTCTGGAAATTAATATGTGTACAATTTGTGAGGAATTTGCTGGAAGTGGATAGACAGTCTGTGACACGGTGTGGTGGCATGTGACAGTGACATTGTGGGACCGGCGACTGGCAGTTTGAATAGATGTTGGGTGACCACTCAGTTGGAAAAAAATAGTACGGCTGATTGACTTGGCCTAAATCCTGCCAGCCTGAACCAAATAGCACACTCAGATATAAATTTAATTTGTGTGAGCACCACTCATCCATGATGTCACAAAAAACTGCAAGTGAGAAATCCAGGACACGTGGTAAGGCCCCAGTAGGATCAGCTTCTGCATTCCCCAATACTGCCCCATCCTCACCAGTAACTGGGTCACCAATCAGATCACCACACAAAACAAATGAAGCAATAGCTGACTCAGCACTTACCCAGATCTTGGCGAGGTTTGATAGAATGGAGGCAAGTGTGGATGATAGCATTAGAGAGGTGAAATCGATGGCCGGAGAGACAGCTGCCGAAGTAGCAAGGTTGTCGGATCTGTTAGTAACTAGCAACCAGGAAAGGGAAAAGGACAGGTGGTCTCTCCGCATCATCAACCATGATCTTAAATTAACACGGCAGTCTAACAAACTATTGTCCGAGCGGGTAAATGAGTTGGAGAATAATGCAAAGATATGCAACATTAGACTGGATGGGAAAGAGGAAGATGAGACAGAAGACCTGAAAGCATACATGACGGATCTGATCAGATTTCTTAGCCCCACAGGTGTTGGAATGCCAGACATAGGAGCAGCATATAGGATCGGTAGGAAATTACCAAATCGCCCATATGCAAATCAAGCTAGCTCACATAGGAATGCTCACACGGCCACCAGACCCAGACTCATGATCATATTCAAGACTGTACTTGCTAGAAACGCCTTCTACTTTGCTCGGGCCAAGCTAAACAAGTCAGATCGATATGCTGGCATCTACCTTAATGATGATGTGACCCAGGCCACACGCAAGTGCCGTGAGGAATTCCGGTCAGTGGCAGTACTTGCTAGAAATAGTGGTGCGGAGGTTAGAGTGCACAGCGACGGCATTGTGTTAGATGGTCACAAATTTAAGCATGCTGCCACCCTCCCAGAAAGGTTCTCACTATCCAAGGCTAAAACAGTTGAAATACATGAGGAACTTTACTTCCACTCAGAACACTCATTCCTATCCAACTTCCACCCTTCGCCGATCAGTGATGATAACGCGGTTTATCCAACAGCCGAACACTGCCTCCAGGCAGCAAAATGCCACTTGGCAAACGACAAGGAAAAACTGGGTCAAGTGCTGGCTGCCCAAACACCAATGGAAGCAAAGCGGATCGCGGAACAGATACCAGAATCGGCTGAATGGCGACACAGCAGAGAATCCATCCTAACAAGGGTCATTGATCAAAAGTTTGATCAAAATCCTGACTTGGCGGACATGCTTGTGGCTACTGGCCACATTAAACTAAATGAAGCGACCAACAACACATATTTCGGAATTGGAGCCACCCTTCATAGCAGAGCCCTAAGAGATAGATCCTATTCTGGGCTCAATGAACTGGGACATGCATTGGCAGCTAAGCGAGACAATATCAGGGCTGGCAGGAGCCATAATAAATAAAGCAAAACTGAGCGATAGAACAAGCAGATAATTCTGTAAACAGCATCACACAACCGACTGAGGAAAGCAGGAACTATAGTTTAGACACTTGTGTGATCATTCATTTGGATGCATGCATAGGCCACCCGGACGAGGAGCGGAGCGCATGCCTACTCTGAACGGACTTATCATCACTAATATGTACAGCCCAGCGACGAATACCATGCTAACCTACATGCTAAGCAGTACTGGGCCAAGCAGATCACCAAGACGGATAGGGCCATCCTACTATTGACAAACAACTTGGAACGCCCTGCCACCATTGCACATCCCGAAGCTGAGTAGACTTATGATCTCCTTCTGCACTAAATTGTCATCTAGCTCCTGACTGTCCCAATCTACTGTGTAGTCGTTGCATATGCAGCACTATCTTGCCAACCAGCATTTGACTTTCAATCAACTGTACAGTTGTAATGACGCCTGTTTA
Source organism: Branchipolynoe longqiensis (assembly GCA_030323885.1). Classification (NCBI taxonomy): domain Eukaryota; kingdom Metazoa; phylum Annelida; class Polychaeta; order Phyllodocida; family Polynoidae; genus Branchipolynoe; species Branchipolynoe longqiensis. The sequence goes on along the minus strand of CM059194.1, from coordinate 10,309,336 downwards.
AAAACAAAAATAATAATAATAAAGATAAAAAGAGAATAAAATAAATTCTCATTTGCCCTACCTTACCAGCTACTATTTAGAGATTCTAATCCACTATGTACTGGTAGCATACAACACTATCTTAACAACTAGTACTTGACTGCTTCTATCAACTATGTACTTGTAATTCTGCCCGTGTTGTTGGTTTACAACAAAAAAAAATAAAAAATAAAATTAAAATTAAAATTCACACTTGTACTTCTTGAGCTTGCATCATATTCCATTGTATGGTTGCGATCTAGGCTACTATTTAGAGATTCTAATCCACTATGTACTGGTAGCATACAACACTATCTTAACAACTAGTACTTGACTGCTTCTATCAACTATGTACTTGTAATTCTGCCCGTGTTGTTGGTTTACAAAAATAAAAAATATAAATAAAAGAAATTAAAATTCACACTTGTACTTCTTGAGCTTACATCATATTCCATTATATGGTTGCGATCTAGGCAATCTGGAATCAAATACTGCCAATGTTCTCCCACTTTCCATCCAGTAGAGCATACTCACGAGCAATGCCGATCACCACCACGGCTGCCCGTCGCCAGTGTCACTGCCCGTCATCATTGCCAATGCCAAGACCAGAAAACATTGCACCCCCTGTATGACACCGCTACCAGCACCAGAACTCCGGGAGTGCAGCATCGGGATCGTCATGACCACAACTCACTGACCCATCATCTCAAACACTGGACTCTGAAACAGCAAGTAGACTAACCTACTAAGTGCATCAGCGATCTACTATTTGGGTTATGTAGTCTGCTGATCCAAACCATACTTGAGTTCTATTCTGACAATTACCTATTCGACTGACTTTTACATGTGTAACTAGCATGCATGATCAGTGTATGCGCCTGGATACACACACTCATATATGTCAAACTCTGTGTGTATATGCCCTTATGGTTGTGATCATCAATGGTGGCACCTTACCACTGGTCACAACTAAGGCATTACTGTCTATGACTCTGATCCCATCTGTATGTATTCAATGCTCTATATGTTATTGGCAAGCACTGTGACCTCTGACCTGGCCCGCAGACCACAGTGTTATATGTTTGCAGGTTATTATTTGTGTGAGGGGCATACATTGATTGACCTTCTGCACTACTACCCTTACTTATGTACAACTACTGTACACCTTGATTCTGCTTCGGAATCTACTATTGGGGCATGTTAGTCAGCTGGCCCAGACCATTGATCCGGTTTGGATCTACGAATTGCCTATTTGACTGCCCTCTATATGCATGGTCTACTAGTGCAGACTTGACTGGTATGACTCAAGGAACACAAACTCCCCTGTCAGATTTATCAAGCTCTCCTTGTACCCTACCCTTCATGTGTAACATATATGCCTGAGAGCACTGTGCATGGATGCCAAGCTATTTGTGCATGTGCCCTTGTTGATGTGGCCACTTTCAAGCACAAGCAAAGCACTATTATGTAAACAACTTTGCTTCAAACTATATAATCATGCCTCTATATGCTAAGGGTAGACCTCTGACCCGAGCCCACAGGTAACACCGCCTGATATTTGTATGTTAGAAATTGATGGTCAAATATTTAAATACTACTGCTGTGCACCTCAACTCATGGTGCTGATGGAGCTGGTCAGCGTGAGCTTCGTGCTGATGGAAGGGCTGGACTCAACCTTTGGAACTGGTACGCCTGATATGGCACATTCACAACAGTCCTTAATGTACATTTGTCATACTGACCCTGGCTTGGGCGTTTGCTTGATCACCCAACACCAACTGCAGCAAATGTCAATACCCGATTACCAATATGTAAGTGGTGACACTATCTACTATTGACCACACTCAGCTGTCACTGATCCCTGTCTAACTGTCATATATCATCAACTCAAACAACATTGACAAGAACCTATTAAGTAGACCTTACATTAAGTAACCAGCACCCTGTTACAACATGATACACTAATATCATCCCCCCCCCATTGAGAAAACCGCAACTAAAACTGAACTCAGCCTAAGCCAACAACCACCACCACATCATGGCTAAAACCCAAATATCAGGTTTAGCTAAAGCTGGATGCCCGCTAGATGGTAGTACCGGGCAAGCATCCATGCCCAACAAAGAATACGCTATACACCATGACATAATTAAATACACAACCACATTCACACTCACTGGGGGAGGGGGTCCTTTGGGGGACGCGGCGGACCGTATTTACAGGGAGGGGGGCAGACTGATGGTGGCCTGGGGCCCTTGGGACTGTGTCATCTGGGGGCACTTCCTCTAACAGACCTGAAGGGCCTGCCAGGACTAAAGATTGGCCACCTAAACGTACGTAGCCTCACACATAAGATCAACCAACTAAGAGCCGACCTACCCAGGTCTGGTTTTGATGTCTTCACTATATCAGAAACATGGCTCAATAGAACAGTTGAAGACAGACTCACATCTAGAACAGGTTACCAATTAACAAAACAATAGACCTGGCTCTTACCAATATCAAACATTGTACAAAGGCTGGAGTCCTTAACTATAACATAAGCGACCACAAACCAATATTTATAATAAAGAAAAAAATAAGAAATGACAAAAGAATCGCCACCCACTGGGGGACGCTCTTATAGGAACTGCAATTTTAATGAATTGGCTGGCACACTCAAAGAAATAAACAGTGCCGAATTTCTGGATATGAGAGACCCCAACCTATGTTGGGATATGCTAAACGCAACAATCACTATTGCAGCTGACAGGCACTGTCCCTTAACCGAGATCACCACCAGAATCACCATGGGAAGTTACCTTAATGATGAACTACTAGAGCTTCAAAAGGATAGAGATTACTTTATCCAAAAGTTTGAGAAAACAAAAGATCCAGGGGATGATTTCATAGCTAAATGTATGATCAGAAAGGCTAGTAGTGAAGTAAGGAAAGCCAAAGCAAGGTATTATCAAGTCCAGATAGACAAATATAAACAGAATGCCAGAAAATGTTGGTATGAAATAAACCAAATCGAACCTAAAAACGAGACAAGAATCAGTGGCCTTGCAAGTGAAGAGACTGGTATTAAAATCCCAGATGAATTACTGGCAGAGGAAATCAATAACTATTTCATAGTTATAGGTGAGAAACTAGCCAATAAATTCAAACAGAAGGATGAGCAACACAAAACCTTCCATGCCAAACTAAATAAAGAAAAGTATGACCTTCTGGAAACCACCCAGGATGAAATCCTTGATAGAACTAACAAAATATCTATCTACAAATCATCAGGAATGAAGGATATCAGTACCACTTTGATAAAAAGTGTGATCACAACACTGAGTGCAGAATTTACACATTTATATAACCTAATAATCAGTACAGGCATCTTCCCTGATGACTGGAAAGTGGCCACAGTGACGCCCATACCTAAAGTCAACATCCCGCAAACCTGTAGTGAACTACGCCAAATATCGATCCTCCCACTGCCTGGCAAGATCATAGAACAAATAATACATGACCAAATTAAGACATTCCTTGAGTCCTCTAACTATTTGACCTACCAGCAAAATGGCTTCAGGAAAAATAGGTCCACCACCGGGGCACTGGCGTCTCTACTGGATGAATTTTTGTCAAACATAGACAAGGGTGATCTTACTATCGCAGTCTTCCTTGATTTCAAGAAGGCATTTGATACGATCGACCACAAAATCCTCATGCATAAAATAGAACGAGCTGGGCTAGGCAATAGAGCACATAGCTTCCTCACAAATTACCTCAGCAATAGGAAACAATACACACAACTAAGTGACACCAGCTCAACCACTCGAGAAATAAAAACAGGAGTTCCACAGGGCTCCACTCTGGGACCCCTACTGTTTCTAATATTTATAAATGACCTACCTCTAGTTTCCAACAAAGCATCTTTCACATTATTTGCCGATGATGCAGCACTAACAATACATAACAAGGACCTTGCCATAGCCGCAACCGAGGCTGGAATGGTGCTGGATGGAGTGAACACATGGTGCAATGAGAATAAACTAACACTAAATGGCACTAAAACTGAGTACATAATCTATGGAACCAAAGCCAGGAAGGTGAGGGCCCGGCCAATACAACTACAGATGGGTGGCTTAGTGTTCCGTGAAGTGAACTCCTATAAGTACCTAGGCACAACTCTCGATGCGACTCTAACTGGTACCCAACAGCTGGCAAGACTTAACCAAACACTGGCACTAAAAATGAACACATTTAGAAAAATAAGGACATATGTAAGTGAGAATACTGCGCTGCAGCTGTACAAGTCAACAATATTACCAATTATAGACTACAATGATATCATCTATGGATTACTAACGAAGCAGCAAGAGACCAAATTACAAAGAACGCAAAAAAGAGCCCTCAGAACAGTATTCCAAGGCAAGATATTAAGTGTGGTTGAAATGCATAGCAGAGCAGGGCTGGACACTCTGGATGTACGTAGGAACCTACACTTAATGACGTTGATGTATAAACGTGCGAGTGATGACAAATACATAGATCGCACAACCAGGGTAACGAGAAGGGGGACATCGACTCTGCTCTGGGTGCCCAACCCTAATACAAATAAGTTAATGAGAGCTCCGATTTACAAAGGAAGTGTCATGTGGAATGAGCTCCCAACCAAACCCAGAGAAGCGGGTTCGATCCTTGCCTTTAAAAATGCATACAGAGCTCACCTGGTTATTCAGGCCCAAAACCTGACACTGCAAATATATAATACGACCTGGTGAACAACCCATTGACTTCGCCCTCTGTCATGCCTGCTCTCTCCCTGCGCGTCCGCCCCCCCCTACCCATGGACCCCTCTCCCCCATCCACATTTCCCCCATCCACATTTGACAAACAACTATTATAACTCAATGACTCGAGACCCACTACCCCTACTTTAGACCCATTACCACCTCTGAATAACTACATCAACCAGCAATGAACACAATATAAACCACTATACATGCACATCATCGCACTATTTAAAGACTAACCGTTATTAAAACCAAATCTAACTGATATAGAAACACAGCATATGATTTTACCACTAGTGTACATTACTGCACACTCTATCTTGATGCATATACCTTGCACTATGGTGAGTCCATATGCTGTACACTATGCAGCATAGGCTGCTCCCCCACTTTCTTTTAGGTTCAGAATGGGTTGTGCTGCACACAGTGATGCATATACCTTGCACTATGGTGAGTACATATGCTGTACACTATACAGCATAGGCTGCTTCCCCACTTTCTTTTATGTTCAGAATGGGTTGTGCTGCACACAGTGCAACACATTCCACTTCCACTATGTACAGATGAAATGCGACCACTCCGACGGCTGGAAGACCAGTGCCCCGGCGCTGACAAAATATGTATTCAGATGAATAAAGATATTTACCCCCAAAAAAAAAAATATACCATTTACATATGCACTTCCGCCAGTTCTGCGTGGATACTGTGTAGTTCGAAAAAGACCCGCTAGGCGGTGTAGACGTTGATGTACATATTAATGTTAAAGTTTGAGTATAGGGGACGCCAACGCCGGTGAAAGGTATCCGACTCCGCCTTGATCGATTACCCATGTTGCAAGCAACATTGACAATTGTTTTGGTTTTGAAAATGTTATGTTTTCATCGGACTATGCAACTTTAAGTATAGGAAAGAATGGGTCGCTGCGGACATGATTTCAGACAAAATATGGAAAATTTAAGATTATATAGCCAAATACACATATGCTTTTCGGACATGATAAAACGTATTAAGGTTTCTGTTATCACATACACATACATAATTAATTAGTCTAATTAGCTTAGTTAGATTATGTCATTTCTTTTAACTGATGGTCAACAAGTGTTACTCCACTTAATTTTATTCATGTGTGGAACATTTATTTAAAATATTGCAATAACTGAACCACATATCCTCTCGTAAACCTGCATATTAGATACTATCTTATCACCAATATGCAAATTAATATGAAAATGGCCACATTGATATTTAGAACATGTCAAAATAAATAGGGCCATAAGTTTTATCATGTCTAAATACCTGCATATGCCGAACAGCATATGTGTATTTGGCTATATAACCTTAAATATTCAATGTTTTGTCTGAAATCATTATATTCCTGGGCCATGGAGACACAATTCTTTCCTATAGTTAAGACATAGGCTGAATGTCCTTATTTTTTCCCAATTCTATTTTAGAAAAATACCATATTTTCAAACATAGCTCTGGATATTATTGGTTTTTATTCCTGATTAAAAAAAAACATGTTATTACTCTCACTGGGCCCGAGCTAACAGACGCTATTTGAACACAATAAGACGGATCTTTCTTTTTCCATTCCTGTTGCTATAGTCAGTCCCCGCCACATGATCACTACAGTTATGACAAGTAACAAGTTTGTTTTATTAAACGACGCCTCTAGAGCTATTATGACAGATCATATATAGAAAGGCCTAAGCTATTAAAGGATATTATGCCTAAGTATATCAACAGAAGGGGATAAGTATAAGTATAAGTATAAGTAAGACAGGATGCGGTGGCCGAATCGGTAGAATGCCGGTTTCCTGTTTGGAAGGTCAGGAGTTTGAAACAGGCAGAGTCAAACCAATGACTTGCAAAATTGATACATGTTACTACTTACTCTAGCGCTCAGCATTACGAGAAGAGGGCAAGGCCTGTTTAGCTCCATTTCAGGATAATCTGACTGAGTGGGAAATCAGGTCATACTTCCGGCATTGTCAGGATAGCACAGAACTAATGTATTTAAAATAAATAACCAGACGCGATGCCCAAATGAGTTCAGTGTCCACCCCGTTGTAAAAATATACAGATTTTCGGTTAAGAATTATATATTGGCAGAGCACATTATTATTCTTGGATGACGGAGTGGGAACAAGGTTATGTAAACTAAAAGTAATAGAATCCCACTATCATTGTACATGATAATGAGTGATGTGAAATATATGTTATATATGATGCTTAGGGTTAATGAAGAAATGTGTTATATAAGAAACAGTTAAGGTTGATGAAATGTTCCTCTATGTATTCATAAAGAATACAATTGGCGAAAAAGGACATTTTTGGTAAATATATATATATATATTTGTAAGTGTTGCAACTACCTGTTCACCCTTGACCACTGTGTGGGCCCACCACAGCCTCATTTGCATATGCACCCAGGGCACCACCTGCAGCTGAGTTGAGTGACAGCCCCCACCACTGGGGGGTGGCTCCCACCCCGGCTGTGGGGGTGCCTGATTGGCTGACTGTGGGACTGCTCAGTCACCCACATCTACCTTGGCCCTCTGACCAGACTAGCCTCATTCTGAGATTAATTAATTATTCAAGATTCTGCTTCAGACACACTGAAGAGAAATCACTCTATTCCTGGCTCTTGAGTGAGACACATCTACTCTAGAGCAGGACCCCAGACACTCTGTCTGATGCTAGCAAAATTCATATATTCCAATTGAGTGTGTACAAAGCCATAGGACTCCTGTCCCATGGGTTGTAGGCACTGCTTTCTATACAGGCTAACATAGTAATGAGATTATGTGTGGAAAGAAGGTAAGGGGTGTGGGTGATTGGTCACTAGTAGGTGGACAGGAGTTGATGCCAATAAAGCACAACTTCTCCACTGTTTATCTGTGTGACTTGGCTTCATTCTTCTTTAGTATTGGTTACTGATTTGATAGTCAGTTTGTGAATAGCAGCATCACAGGTGATATGAAGGGGAAGAGTTTTATGGTATTATCTGGTGTTCATGTGGCCGAGCATACAGAAATATTATATTGTGTTCTGGTAGGTTGTGGGATTCGAACCCCCACGTTCAAACACTGGCCGAGTCAAACCAATGACTTAAAAATTGATACTTTTCGCTACCCAACCTGGTGCTTAGCATTACTAGGATCGGGAAGGGAGCAGTGGAATGAGGAATCTTGACCAATTGTCCGCGATTGAAATTTCCTCTGCTTAATCAACTAATGTAGACACACAAAAACGAAAAATTGTGAATAAAACAGATAAGGTGGTAAATTGAGAAAAAGATTTTGTTTTGTTTGTTGTTGTTTTACGTCCTAGCAAGATCTAAGGTCATATCAGGATGGTTACCGACTTGTGACAGTGCACACACGTGCTGACTTTATAGTGTTGCCCCACTGGGAGAACAGGCCACCAGCACCATGACCTAATATCTCATTCAGTCACCATATCCCACCACTGAGCCAACCAGTCCTTGCCCTATCGTAATAATGCCGAGCGCCTGGCTAGGAAGCGACAAGTATTAATTTTTAAGTCATAGATTTGACTCGACCAGTGTTCGAACCCACAATCCCATGGGTTCAGATCCCCCGATCTCCCACGTCTAGGTTGGTTCTTTAGTGAAACGCTGTGCACAGAGAGAGAGAGAGCATCTGTTCCGAATGTACTAGGCATTGTATCTTCTGCCAGTAAGACCTGTCACTATAAGGTGTAGGCAGCACAGGACACGCACAGAAGGAGTGTCCTCTTCGGTCAGGGCACTTACCTACTAGGGCCTCACACACATCCTCACAAGTGTGCACTTGTATAGGCTCTGAGGAATGGTTAGGGTGGATGTAATTATATATGCATAGTTCAGGCGCAAAACCGCAGAAACGCCCATCCAAAACTGGAGATAAACATTGGAATCAAACGTTCAACAATTTTATTTTTTGGTTATATTCCAACTCTTTTGTTCCGTACTCCATAACCATGTGATCACATGAAAAGTGGAATTAGTGAGAATTAAAATTATGCCAATGTAAACATCTGTATTTAAACTACATTTTTGTATTGGCGTTTACATGGTTTTGCGCCTGATCTCTTCATATATATATGCTGTATAATTCACTACATGAGTATATATAGCGCATGTACTCACATGTATTCCTATATTATCTTACCATTACTTTATATACACCAATATCATCTATGAATTATTTACTGTATTTCATAGACCGGACTCGGTGGCCGAATCGGTAGAGCATTGGCTTCCCGTGCGGAAGGTCGGCAGTTCCTATCCAGGTCGAGTCAAACCAGTGACTTATTAAATTGAGACTTGTCACTGCTTAGCCTGGCGCTCGGCATTACTAGGATAGGGCAATGACTGATTAGAACCGAATTAGGATAACGTGACTGTGTGGGATATCGGGTCATGGTGCTGGCGGCCTGGTCTTCCAGTGTGGCAGCACTATACAGTCATCATGAGTGCACACTTTAGCAAGTGTATGCCCTCCTGGGAGATCGGGGGTTCTGTTCCGATTCTCTGTACAATTGGCGCCACCTGGATAGTTTCTTACCAACTAACCACCTACATATTATGCTCTCAGTCCGGTTCACATAAAACATCCATTATATATATATATATATATATATATATATATATATATATATATATATATAAACCTGATCTCTACCTGAGGTGAAGGAAGAAATAGAAAGAGCTTTCGAAGCAAAGTGATCCATACAGCGAGTGAGAATTCTGAGAACATTTCCATGAACACATCAAATGTTCATTCTAATCTGCATTACTTTAGGTTGAAGTAAGTTTTCTTTCAACTGGCTACCTTTGAAGATATTTAAAGTGTTAGCTTAACAAATTAATTTAGACAAGCACGTTAGAATTCTGAGAACATTTCCATGAACACATCAAATGTTCAGTCTAATCTGCATTACTTTAGGTTGAAGTAAGTTTTCTTTCAACTGGCTACCTTTGAAGATATTTAAAGTGTTAGCTTAACACATTAATTTTGGCAAGCACGTCAACATTCTGAAAACATTTCCTTGAAAACATCACATTTTTCAAAACCAAAACAATTATCAAGATTTGATTCTAAATATTTACCTGAGATACTGATGCACTTATGAAGCATTGGTCAAGGGTCTACTGAGGGAATGTAATGTCACATATTAGTACAGAAGCATATGGTGTCAGAATTCTGGCATGCTTGCACTTCAAACATCTCAAAAGTTAGCAATTTTAAATCAAAGTTACTTTCAAGCTAAAGTAAGGTAGATTATAGCCCCCCCATCCACATTTGACAACAAACTATTATAACTCAATGACTCGAGACCCACTACCCCTACTTTAGACGCATTACCACCACTGAATAACTACATCTTCAACCAGCAATGGACACAATATAAACAAACTATACATGCACAACATGGCACTATTTAAAGACTAACCGTTATTAAAACCAAATCTAACTGATATACAAACACAGCATATGATTTAACCACTAGTGTACATTACTGAATACTCGATCTTGATGCATATACCTTGCACTATGTTCAGTACACTATGCAGCATATGCTGCTCCTCCACTTTCTTTTATGTTCAGAATGGGTTGTGCTGCACACAATGCAACACATTCCACTTCCACTATGTACAGATGAAATGCGACCACTCCGACGGCTGGAAGACAAGTGCCCCGGCGCTGACAAAATATGTATTCAGATGAATAAACATATTTACCCCAAAAAAACTAATATGTTTATCGCAGAAAATGACAGAAACTCAAAACCATCGGACTATGCAACTTTAAGAAGAAACAGGTTCTATTTTATTAGCTTGGTGTCGTATCCTCCTCTATGCAGAAAAATATGCTTACTATGTTCACAAGTATCTACTTTGGGTAATTATGTAGGATCAAATATATGTAAGTGTTTTTATTTTGAAACTTTCATGCTTTCATCAGACTGTAGGCAGCTTTATAGTTGCAGAGTCAGTGGGTTTTGAGCTTCTGTCCTATTTCTAAAGATGAAGTCATAAGGTTAATCGATATACTCTCTTTGACTTTATTTTAATTAGATAGCGACAAGTATCAATTTTATAAGTCATTGTGTTGACTCGACTGAGAATCGAAGTCCCAAGCTTCTGCACTACCGATTCAGCCACTGCATCCAGTCTACCAGTAAAGGCCCTGTCACACTATGCCGTATTGCGTTAGCGTATGCTGACATATGTGACATACACTGTCATACAGCAGAATTCTGAACATGCTCAAAAATACTAGTTATGCCAAACTTACCCATAACTTATCTCAGCATAACCAGTGGGCTGTTAACAAATACTACTTATGCCAAACGTACCCATAACTTGTATCAGCGTACACCAGCGTGTGACAGGGGCCTTACGTTCCTAGGTTATATGCACTATGTTTCAAGTAGCATGGCAATATGACAAACACTCTTGTGCCATGACTACACTTTACTACATTGCGGAGCGGGACGTAGCTCAGGCGGTAGAGTGTCCACCTGTGAAGGTGTGAGTCATCCAATCGATCCTGCTCAGTGGACCCATTTGCAGTTTGGGATATTTTCTGTTCCATCCAAAGGTCCACAACTGGTTCATCAAAGGCTGTAGAATGTGATGTCCTGTCTGTGGGAAAGTGCATATATAAAAGACCCCTTGCTGCTTATCAGGAAGAGTAGCCTATGTGTCAGCAGCGGGTTTCCTGCAAATAAATATGTCAGAATGACCATATCTTTGACATCCAATAGCCGACGATAAAAATCAATGCGCTCTCGAGGTGTTGTTAAATAAAACAATCTTTCTTTAATTTATACTACATTAGATTATTGGTGTGAGTTGGCTCATTACTGTTAGTAAGCCTGCACGTGCACAGAGTGTAAAAGGAAGCCGCCTGATTGGTTAAGCCCACACTGAGTGTGAACCACTAATGACTCGTGTTCAGCATCACGTGACTATTTTCTTTACCGTTGCACGCTTCATATATGCCTATGTAGGAGAGTGACATAGACGTGCCAACTTCCGATAGAAGTATGTCAACATCCGGTTTTATTGCGCATGCGTCAGCCTGACACGCACACTTAGGCCAATTATACACAATTATGGTGGTCACCCCCGCCCGTGCCTGAACAATGGCGTGCCTCTGATTTTTAAAGTTTTCATAAAAGAAAAGCTTCTAAAAATACATCAGGCTAGCAGCAATTCAACTTCCATCAGCACACAATTGAAACTTCTAGAACTTTATGATATAATACATTTTGAAATAAGAATACAGTGTTCCTTGTTTGACTGCACAAATTGTGATGTGTATCTAAACAACATGTCCTTTTATCCAGTGTAGGGTGGTACAATATTAAAAAAATATATACTGAAAAACAAAACCCCCAAAACGGTTGCCCTTACCCTGATGTGTGCGATCAGAAGGACAGGCACCCAGTTTCTTTTGTATTTGGCCTTAAGTCTACATAAAACAGCCCACCCTACCCACAGTGGGGATAAATGAAAACCGCATCTAAATCCAAGCAAAAACTGCTCCGGTCTGAATCAATTGTAAATAAGTTTTGAAGCCCGTGGTTCCAGCACCCACTATTTACCTATATTGAAGCAGAGTTGATGACATCGGAGAGATTGCAAAAGAAACTAGATAGCAGCCGGTGAGTGCACACGATTTTATATTTAATTCATATTGAGTCAAGAAATCAATCAATCATTCACCGCAAACGTAATGGGGTATGACACATAAATATTTAAACACAATATTTAGATTATTAGCTGGCAAAATCATGTCGTTATTTTCATAACCCAACCTTCTGATACGTTTGTTAAATAATGCCTTGTTTAGCAGTCCTGTCACAACGATAGTGTTGTGGGAGTAACTCATCATCATCATGCTGTCGGTCACGATGTGACAAAGACTGCTTTTCATGAAAGCTGTCTGCAAAAGTCTTGAATTACTGGTGGTTTTTGCAAGTTACCAGCACCACTCTCTCAAGGAGCAATTACAGGTTTCACACAGGAAAGAACATGTCAAGACAGGCGCAAAACTAATTGTCCCTGCAGTGGCTGGTCGGGAGATGTTGGGAGTTCCATACATCAACCACCCTTAATGCTGCCACAGTGATATGGTTTTCTGTTTAGGGTTTGCTCCCGTAGCCTTCGGCAGAGAGCGTGTATATAAACAGATGAGAGGGACAACTCCCATACTAGAGCATGTAACATCTGCCGACTGTGGCGCTCCAAGTGGTGGTTGTTGAACAGCTTAAGCATATGGGCAAACCTCAAGGCATTTTCAATGGCAGTGAGCAATCTTCATACAGAAAACGTTAAATATCTCTAAAACTACAAAACCTAGAAACAAACTGATTGGAATACACATAGAAAACATGTTTACCAACAAGATTATATTAAATTGATATGGTTAGGCTTCTGGATTTCTATTAATTTTGAATAAAACTGATGTTTTTCACTACGCTTACGTCAAACTCAAGGCATTGTCAATGGCCTTGAGCAGTCTTCGTACAGAAAAAGTGAAATATCTCTAAAACTACACTACATAGAAACAAACTGTTTGGAACACATATAGAAAACATATTTGACAATGAGACTATATTAAATTTACATGGCTAGGGTTCTGAATTTCAATTAATTTTGAATAAAATACACGTTTTGCACTACACGTACGGCAAACTCAAGGCATTGTCAATGGCGGTGAGCAATCTTCATACAGAAAACGTTAAATATCTCTAAAACTACACCACATAGAAACAAACCGCTTGGAAGACATATAGAAAACATGTTTACCAAAAGGATTATATTAAATTGATAAGGTTAGGCTTCTGGATTTCTATTAATTTTGAATAAAAACAAATGTTTTGCATTGAGCGTACCGGCAAACTCAAGGCTTGTTCAACACTAACCGCCAGGAATGCCACTGTAGCCTGTGTTACCGTTTTTCGCGGGAGTTGTCCCTCTCATCTGTTTATATACACGCTCTCTGCCTTCGGTTCTGTCAAGAACCTGTACCACAAGGCAGTGGTTTACACCTCTGCAAGGCAGGGGCGTCAAACACCCTGAGGTATTGCAATACCTGGGAGTACCTAACTTAGGTTATAACTGATAACTATACTAAGTGACTGAGTATGGTATCACACTCGTGTTGGTTTCCATTAACCTGAATAAATGGGTTCTTCCTCGCAGAGCTAAATGTGTGGGTTTTGTGGTGGCCAGTGTGTAGGCCCAATTAAGAAGTTGGATGTTTTCATCGGACTATGCAGCTTTAATATTGAAACTACACAGGGCCAGTTTCATTCACTTAAGCTAAAATGGAAATGCAATATGCGAAGCGATATAGGTAGTTTTACACCGTTTCAATTTGCAACTTGGCTACCTCCGTTTCAGGAGACACATCTATATATAGGTTTTGTTTTTTGTTTTACGTCCTAGCAACATCTAAGGTCATATCAGGACGGGTACCGAATGTTGACAGTGCGCAGTCATGGTGACTTTATAGTGTTGCCCCACTGGAAGACCAGGTGACCAAAACCATGACCTGATATCTCACTCAGTCACATTATCCTGACACTGAGCCAACCAGTCCTTGCCCTATCCTAATAATGCCGAGCCCCAGGCTAGGAAGCAACATGTATCAATTTTTAAGTCATTGGTTTGACTCGACCAGGGTTCGAACCCACGACCCCACCATCTACCAACATGGGAGACGGACACTCTAACTTATTCGGCAAGCCAGTCTGGTCTCTATATATAGGAGAACGGGCCGGTTGTCGTAGGTGATTGTACATGTTATCGTAAGATGATTAATTTGCAGGGTGGAGGCAGGGGGGCTCACCAACATGCTGACTCGATGCTGCCTAGTGTAAAATGCCCAAACAAACCACCGGCCGCCTACCTCCGTGGCACCACCTAGCACCCACGTCGGAACTATGCCTCCCGGCTACAGGACGAGCCAGACCCGAACTTTCCCGCCAAAAACATCATGTGACCAAAGTTCAAACTGAACTGCCTCCATGGCCACGCAACTTCTCCAGGCGCCGACCGGACAACTTCACCACCTTTCTTCTTCCTATTCTCACGCAATGCAACGCCACAAGACGGAATCATGCCGACACCACGTAAATCAGCCCGCAATGCAGCAAAGAAAAGCAACAACAACCCACCAAAAGGGCGTCGATGCCCTAGGACGAAAAACATGGAGCCAAAGGACGGAAGCTAAGATTCCTTATATGTGGTATGCGGCATGCGAATGCGAATGCGAATGCGAATGCGAATGCGAATGCGAATGCGAATAAAAATCAAAAAGCATGTAAATGAATAGTGGTGCTTCCATACGTCCAAATGTGTGAATGCAAATGCGAATGCGAATGCGGCAAATGGATCGACCCATGGACTGATCAGTGCAGTATGCGAATGCGAATACTGCTGCGTTTGCCATAGAAAACAATACTGTTCCTTCACAAATTTGGAGGAAAAACCCCAACAAATGTTGGGGGTTTGCATATCTACGCAGCATATGCAACATTCACATGCCACATGCCGCATGCCGCATGCCACATGCTGCATACCGCATATAAGGAATCTTAGCTTCACCCGATAACATGGCTGACTTGCAAAAACCTGGCCAACCACAGCTGTCATATCCAATGTCACAAGCACCATCACAACCATCAACCAGCACCAGGGGCCTCGGCGCTGTCGTCTGCTCACGCACCAGGGACGTGCCCCTCCGTGCGGCGGATGTCCTGCTCCTACTTAGCAGCTCCTGCCGTGAGCTGGGGCTCAAAATATCCGCAAACAAGACCAAAGGTATGATGATGTTTTCCGATCAGCCTCCACACCCACTCCGTGCCGCGGACTTGGACGTCGAGTGGGTGGACGCCTTCGACTACCTCGGAGTCAGGCTCGATCACAAACTCTCCATGAGCCCACTTGTGAAGCCTCTGACCTCCAGAATGAACAAGAGACTTCTTCTAATGACTAGAATCTCTGGGTTCAACTGGGGAGCACCAGCTGAAGTGCTCAGCCTCTTCTACAAACAGGCCGTGCGGGCCCTCTATGATTATGCAGCCAACACCATTTCCTGGATTGGTCACTGCAGAAAGAACCATAAGGCACGCCTCCCTCGCAGTAGCACCCTGACCAAAGACCTCCTCACCCTGGAAAGAGTCCAATACCAGGCAGCGTGACTCATCACCCGATCTCGCAGGACAACCAAGGTTAAGATCCTCCTCCTTGAGGCCAACCTCCCACCACTCCATCTACGCGGACAACAACTGCTGGCAAACCACCTCTGCCAAGCCCTGTCCACAGGCCACTCCACCTTCTACCACAGCGCAGCCTCCTGCCTACAAAACGGCCCAGGATGGCTCCTCAGCCTCTCCTGGCCCGTTGAGGTCAGACTCACCAGTCTCTGCTCAGCCCGAACCAACTACCCGACTATAGTCCTCAAAACCCCCGCACAGGAAACCATTGCCCGGGCCAAAGAGGACTTCCCTCTAGCCACCACGGTTTACACTGACGGCTCGCTCAACCCTGACACAGGCCGAGCCGGGGCTGGCTACTTCCTACCAGACGGGCAGGCTAGATGCCTTATCAGGGTCACGGACTACTCCTCCACCCTCGATACAGAGCTCGCCGCCATCCACCATGCACTGACCCACCTGCCGCACTGCAGCTGCATAGTGGTCACTGACTCACTCAACGCAGTCCGCAAGATCAAGGACCACAGAGCTAACCACTCTCTGGCCACCTTGATCCAGAACACCATCGTCACCAGGCATGAAGCTCAACTCGACACAGTGCTGGCCTGGGTCCCCTCCCACATAGGACTTCCCGGTAATGACCAGGCTGACTCAGCTGCTCTGGATGGCTCCCGCCATCCTGAGATCGACCTCGTCATAGACCACTCCTTGTCCAAGCTCAAAGCCACCCACGCTAGAGCCACCAAAGCCCTGTGGGAGGCTTCCCTCCACGACACCACCGTCAGGAACCCATACTCCATCAGTTGGGCCTGGCACAAAAATGTCAGAGCGTGCCTACCAGTCCCAAGAAACCTCTCTGCATCCGTGCAAGAGGCGGTCACGCGCTTCAGGACTGGATACAGGCGGTTCATCGATACCCCTGCATTGCAACGATGTCCATGCGGTGACAAAATCTTCAACGTCGCCCACGTCTTGGCGTCATGTGTGGCCTTTGATAGGACCGCCATCCGAGACTTCCTCGGCCCACCACACAACTTGTCTGACACCCGAGCTGCGCTCGCCATCCTCGAGAGGCTCTCCGAGTCCTCATGGGAGCCACTCGGTAGATTCTATAGACAAAATTATCACACCTTCGAGATCGTCGGCGGCCCTGAACCCATCGCCGACGACTCTGAACCCAACAGCAGCGACAGTGACTAGCAACCACTGTCAGGGAGCCCCGTGAGGTCCCGGTCAGGGAGCCCCTTGAGGTTCCCCAGTCGGGGAGCCCTGTGAGGTCCCTGTCGGGAGCCCCATGAGGTCCCCCAGTCAGGGAGCCCTGTGAGGTCCCGGTCGGGGAGCCCCATGAGGTCCCCCAGCAGGGAGCCCCGTGAGGTCCCCCAGCAGGGAGCCCCGTGAGGTCCCCCACCAGGGAGCCCAGTGAGGTCCCACCCGGGAGCCCCGTGAGGTCCCACCCGGGAGCCCTGTGAGGTCCCACCGGATGCAGCCCCTACACCGGGAGCCCCGTGCGGTCCTGGACACACCGACGTGACAGCCTCGACCCCCGCACCCACAACACCAGTTCCCGCTTCGATCACCGACGGAGTTCCGGACCGCTGATACAGCCACACCCACCTCACCCCGGTCCAAGAGCCACTGGCACTGGACCACCCACCCTGCGACGTGGCCCGGAAGACCAACGCGCCGCTCATGGCTCTGCTGCCAATGACACGGATCCCGCTTTGCTCTCTGGTCGAGGTACATGTCCGTGGGCCCAAGAACGTATTGCCACCTGCCGGGCCACCGCCACACCACAGCACAAGTCACCGCGCAGAGCACCATGCCCCCCCCCCCCCCCCCCCCCCCCACCCCTCCCACATAGGACTTCCCGGTAATGACCAGGCTGACTCAGCTGCTCTGGATGGCTCGCGCCGTCCTGAGATCGACCTCGTCATAGACCACTCCTTGTCCAAGCTCAAAGCCACCCACGCTAGAGCCACCAAAGCCCTGTGGGAGGCTTCCCTCCACGAAACCACCGTCAGGAACCCATACTCCATCTGTTGGGCCTGGCACAAAAATGTCAGAGCGCACCTGCCAGTCCCAAGAAACCTCTCTGCATCCGTGCAAGAGGCGGTCACGCGCTTCAGGACTGGATACAGGCGGTTCATCGATACCCCTGCATTGCAACGATGTCCATGCGGTGACAAAATCTTCAACGTCGCCCACGTCTTGGCCTCATGTGTGGCCTTTGATAGGACCGCCATCCGAGAACTTCCTCGGCCTACCACACAACTTGTCTGACACCCGAGCTGAACTAGACAGCATCTTAGCACACCCTGCCCAGGACAAAATGGACAAACCACAAGCAATACCTTGAGACTTAACTTGAGGTACGCTGCACAGTAGTCCCTAACTACATGAGCGCCAGGATACCAGTGACATCCTGCCTCAACATACCAGAGTGGAGGTGGATGCTAGTCAACTATCATTACAACTAGATAGTCGACTACCTCAAGCACGGCTGGCCTGCCGACTATGCCACCGACACGCCACCTGCCCCAACCTTAACCAACCACACCAGTGACCCAGCCCAGGTTAATGCCATAAGGGACTACATCAAGACCGAGATAGGCCATGGAGCCCCACTGGGACCCTTTGACAAGCCACCCTTCTCCCCTTGGACCCAGGTCAGCCCAATCATGACACACCCAAAGAAGAATACGACGGACAGGCACGTCATCATCAACCTCAGCTGCCCCAAGGGGAGTAGTGTCAACTCGGGCATACAAAAAGGGAGACTACCAAGGCCGTCTCTGCACATATTGCCTACCCAACATTATGGATGCGGCGGACGAGGTGGCCAGGATAGGAAAAGGCCTGGCGAGAGCCTACAGTCCGACCTGGTGAGAGCCTACAGGCAGCTCCGGACCTGCCCCCTCTCAACCCCCCCCCCCCTCCTGGGCATCGCCATTGAGGCAAATACTACACTGACACTTCCCCACCATTCGGCTGCTGTACATCCTCAATGGCATGCACCAGGACGACCAACGCAGATGTGTACTTGCTGAGGAGGAGGGCCAACTTCGTCCACTGCTACCTAGATGACTTTGGGGGCGTGGAACCCAACAAGACCGAGGCTGAGAGAACATACAGAGACTGTCTCCAGATAACGGCACAACTTGGCCTCGCTCTCTACCCCAAGAAGTGCACACCACCCACAAAGGTCATCCAGTGGCTACTATTTGAAATCGACATTGACAGGATGCAAGTCACCATACCCACCGAAAAGCCAGCCGACACACTCCTCCAGTGCAAAAAGTGGTCCGCACCCAGACAAGCAACAAGAAACGACCTACAGAAGCTGGTAGGCCGCCTCCAGCACATTGCGACCTGTGTCCTCCCTGCCAGACGATTCATGGCTAGGATACACGATGCGCTGAGGCAGGCCCCCTTCACAGGTAAACAACAGGTACCCAGCAAACTACAGGCAGACATCCGCTGGTTCCTGGAGTATGTCGAGCACTCCAACGGTCTTGTACTCCTCCCCAGGGAACCCATGCTCCAAGTGACTCATCACTCAATGGGGGCGAGGCCTACTACGCCACAGAGTACTATGGCCAGCACTACCCTGACTGCCTCACTACCAGCATGACAGACATCTCGAGGGCATAAACCTCGTAGTGGCACTCAGAGCCCTGGCACCACTGCTCCCCCACAAGTTTAGGATAACAATCAATACGGACAACCCGGTGAGCCAGCACGTCCTGAACAACTGCACTGGGCGCTACAAGACCCTAACGGCCAGGGAGATCTGGGTGTTCAACAACACAAACTCCTGCAAAGTGGACATAGTCCACAAGCCAGGGCGGATACTGGCAGACGCTTTCAGCAGGTGCTCCACTGACCACAATGCTGGGGCGCTCGCAGCTCCCCTCCACCCAGCGTAAAATGCCCAAACTAACCACCGGCCATCCACCTCCATGGCGCTACCTAGCACCAACGTCGGAACTATGCCTCCTGGCTACAGGAGGAGCCATACAAGAACTTTCCCACTAAAAACATCATGTGACAACAATTCCTACCAAACTGCCTCCATGGCCACACAACTCCTCCAGGCACTGATCGGATAACTTCACCGTCTTTCTTCACCCACCCACCCACCCACCCACACCTCTAACTAATAATGAGAACAGGAAGGGTTGAGGGCTCGGTTCCAGCCCATATTTTACATCAACGGGGATCGAAGTCCCCAGGGACTGATCAGTATATATCCAGACTAGCACCAGAAAATTAACCCGAACCTGAAATGTACATGAAGTTGATGAATAAAGAACCATTGTATACTACTTCCTGTCTCCGCCGTGACATCAATTATCGAGGATTGTCATAATACCTGGCTGAAATTCTGTAAGGTAATCAATCCATTGGCTTTGTTTTATGAGCTATCAGTAGTGACACTGCAGGAACTGGTCTGACACCTTCATATTAAAGCTGCATAGTCCGATGAAAACATCAAATTTTCAAAACCAAAAGAATTATTTAGAATTGATTCTACATATCTAACTTAGATAATGGTGTATTTATTAAACATTTGTCGCTACATAGAAGGGAAGATCTAGTCAATTTATAGAACTTCTTCCTGTAAAAGCCTATGGTGTCAGAGTTTTGATGTGCTTGCCAACATTATTTTGGCATGCTTGCACTTCAAATATCTCAAAAGTTAGCCATTTAAAATAAACGTTACTTCAAATTAAAGTAAGGTAGATTATAGCGATCAACCTAATATATTTATCTCAGAAAATATCAGAAACTCAAAACCATCGGATTACGCAGCTTTAATAGAAAGAGAAAAACGGGGTGTACTCAATAAATGAGTATCATTCAGTTTGGACCATTCAGAGGTGGGAACTTAAAGATTCTATTTAGATTAAATCAGAATGATTATTGTGCATTAGGCTACATCATATATCATGATGTTTTTGCTAAGCTGGCAGGACATGTCTATGTTATTAGCGTCGCATTGTTAAACATGTTTAGGGCTTGTCATTTCTTTAGATAACTTTTTGTTGTGGTACATTAGTTGATTAAGTGGGGGAAATTTCAATCACGGACGATAGTTCTCCCTCATTCCACTGCTCCTTGCCCTCTCCTAAGAATGCCGAGCACCAGGCTAGGATGCAAAAAGTATCAAATTTTAAGTCAGCAGTTTGACTCGACCAGGATTTGAACCCACGATCCCATGATCTACCAACATGGGAGACAGACGCTATAACTCATTCAGTCAACCTGTCTGGTATAATAGTTTCGCAATCTTACTTGAGAATAAAGTAACTTTTATTTTAATTAGCAAACTTTGAACATTTTTTTAATGCATACATTTTTTAAATGCATATATCCCAAATTATTGATGGCACACATATAAGAACTCTGTCTTCATAGCTTTCAGGAGTAACAGGTTCTATTATATTGACAGTCTTCCTTTCTATGCTACAAATACTGCCCAATAAGTACAGCTGTATCTTATCTAAGTTAGATATTTAGAATACAATCTAAACATACATTTTGGTTTCGAAAGAAAAAGTTGATTTCATTTTATTCCAAATAATAGTAGAATACGTGTTTTTATGAACATTTACACGTTGTGCATATGTCAAAGATGAAAAAAAACTATTTCACTTTTTGATTTTGATCTTATACAAATCTAGAAATGCATGAATATCACTCACGTAACATGGAAATCAAACACACATCCAGAACATCATTTTAGCACGCACAACAAATTAAAACAAGATTATGTCTTATAAGAAGAAAGTTGAACAAAAGTTGAGCTAAATATACAGTGTAAATTTGTAAATTTGCATATATTGACTTTAGCACAAAATCATACAAGCATCCATGTAATATATTTCATGGGATAGATTAAATACATGTAATATTGCTAACATACTGAATACACAAAGGCTACAATCATTATTCGACTTGCTGTCACTAAAAAGACAAACTAAATTATCCTCATTGTAGGATGGAAAGCAAAGATGTTGCGCCCAGCTTTAGAGAATGGATACAAATGTGGAATGGATGAACTTTTTTGCGCGTCACAAACACAATATAATCTGCATAGCTCCTTGCGACTGTGCACAGAATATCCCAGTGCTGCATCCCAAAGAAAGCCATAATTATCAAAGGCAGGGAATGCGGATATATTACCGGATGTGAAAAAATGGCGGTACCTCATTAGATCCCCCATCTGCTGGTTGTCTTATTCAATAACAAATGTAGCTGACAAGAGACTGACAGCTCTATTAACTTACTTACCAGCAACTGACTTGATGTTATAGTAAACATACACATTAATCACGAACAATATTATTTTTAAATAGTGTCAATACATCACAAAGGCAATGGCTCAAAAACAAAGCACTTGCACTGTGTCTTGATATACCAAACGTGGTGGCCGAAGCAGCAGAGCTCACGGTTCCCGTACGGAAGGTCGGGAGTTCAACTCCATAACCGAGTCAAACCGATGACTTATGTAATTGGTGCATTTCATTACTAAGCCTGGTGCTCGGCATTCATAGGATAGGGCGAGGACTGATTTAACTCAGTGTCAAGATAATGTGACTGTGTGGGGTATCCAGTCATGGTGCCAGTGGTTTGGTCTGTCAGTGGGACAGCACTATACAGTCACCATGAGTGTGCACTGTCACAAATTGGTAGCCATCCTGATCTGTTCGTAGATGTTGCTAGGACGTCAACCAATGACTAACAAACAAAGAAGCATCTTAATGTCGTTAAACCATCATTAATCAAGCAACCCTATTAGAAAACATCTAATTTAATAACCAACTGAATACAGAAGATAACTTCTGCTTACATTCTAAATACTATGTAAATACTCACATTGATCTGACTAATATTGATCTAGTTATATGACACTAATGTTACCATATTGCTATGGAACTTTTGGGTTAAGGCCCTGTCACATTACGGCGTATGGCGGGAGCGTATTGAAAACCTACGTAGGTCCTGCGCATGCCGGCCTATGATGACATTTGGTGACCTTTCGGGTGGTTTTGAGCGTATGTCGAACATACGAGGAGGGTATGAGGAGCGTATGAGGAGCGTATGGGAGCGTGCTGTGACATTTTTTGACGGTATGGGCCATACGCCCTCATAGGTCGAGATTTTTTGAGCATGCACAAAAGAATTTGGACTGACGGATTTATGAAAGCGTATGGCGGTGTATGCCTCATACGCTTCACATGAGCCCTCACCTGGCGGCGTATGAGTAGCGTATGAGTAGCGTATGCGTAGCGTATGAGTAGCGTATACGGCGTATGCCAACATATATGACGTAACGCGCCTACTCCGCCATACGCTCCCGCAAAAAACCCTAATGTGACAGCCCCTTTACATAATTTCATTATGTCACATGCTGCAAATTGTGTATTCAACAGTTATTGTATACCTATGTCTATATACCTTTTGTGTAAATAACCCTGAATTGAAAAATGGCTGGAAGACCAGTGATTCGGCACTGACAAAAGACTTATTCAGCAGAATAAACATATTTACAAAAAACTAAAAAACTAAAAGAATTAATACAATGGATTATATGTAAAATGCATTCACTAGCGTATTTGTCATGGGTGCGCTGTGGTTTTGAAAACTGATTAGAAGACAATGCATAGAGCAGGACTCAAACTTCCCTTCTGGACAGGCGTAAGTGTTCTAACAATTAGCCATCACCGTACCCATGCATACCCGTGTATATGTCATGTAACCTGGAATAGTGAGTGAAAGTCCTTATAGTACTCAGGCATTTGGAATCAGAATGAAAAGTATGTGTATTTTTTTATATATCCCTTATCTACTCACTGTCTGAAACATCTACAAGAAGACAACATTGTACTCACATGGTTTCTTTAATCTCAACATAGTTGCTACAGGCATACATGTACATAGTCTGGAATGGCTGGTGGCCGTGGTGAAACAGAGCGAGCATATGACTTGCACCCTTATTTATAGGTTTTTAACCGGGTATCAGTCAGGTGATCCTAGCTTGTACCCATCATCATCATCATGCTGTCGGTCGCAATACGACAAAGACTGCTTTTATTTCTTAACCGCCACTATTTTGTGTGGTTGTGCATTTCATGAAACCTGCTTGGAAAGTGTTGAAGTGCTGCTGGCTTTTGCAAGTTACTAGCAGCACTCTCTCAGGGAGAAAATAGAGGTCTCACACTGGCAAGAACACATCAAGACAGGCGCAAACTATTTGTCCCTGCACCGCCCTTAATGCTGCCACGGCCGCATGGTTTTCTGTTAGGGTTTGCTCCCTTAGCCTTTGGTTCTATCAAGAACCTATTCCACAAGGCAGTGGTTTATAACTTTGCAAGGCAGAGGCGTCAAACTCCCTGAGGTATTTTAGCAGATAGGTAGTGGATTACCCGCATACCCAAATTGGCCCTAATTGACCAATTGACCCAAATTAAAATGTACCCTCCTTAAAAACCTAATGTACCTAAACAGGTTGTTGGAGCGCTTACCTCGTTTGGGCAACGGTGCTTATTGGATATCCGATTGAATGTCCAAGGTCGAATTGTATATATGATTATGTAGTGAAATGACATAAATTACTGTGGTGCACTGATTTTAGGCTAGTTTTACTATTGGAACATATCACAGGAAAGGAAAAAATTATATTAAGATCCCTGATTAGTGTAAGGATTTGTAGTTAGGGAAGTAATTAGTATAACAACATTATGATATTAGTGCTTCATGATTATAGACCAGGTTCCCTATGTTAGTTATTGTGTTGGTATAACCAAACAACCACATCACAATAGGGGTCCCTCCAGTCAGCCATGGGTGTATATGCTGGTCAGTGGCAAATCCAGTGTGACGGCCCCCTCCACCTTCAACCCCCCCACCCCACTTGCCCACAGTGACTGGCCCCCCCCCCCCCCACACACACACACACCCTTTACACTCCTTCGTATGCAGTGGCCAGCTTACTTGGGGGTGTAGGATTAGTTCAGAGAGGGAGAACAGTGACAATTCCAGATTATGGTTTATTATCTGTATTACAACCTATATTTTTTGTATCAATTATTATTACCGTCATTATTAACTTTATTATTATTACGGTCATTATTATTAGCTTTATTATTATTATTGTCATTATTATTATGATTATATGTCATACTTATTAATGTCAATATTAATGACACTATTGTCATCGTGCAGTGCTCCCCCTGCACGCCCCCCGGCCCGCCCCGCGCCGTGCATCGCCCCCCACACCCATACCCACACCCACACCCACACCCACACCCACACCCACACCCACACCCACACCCACCCACATCCACAACCCACCCCCACCCGCACCCACCCACATCCACCCCCACCCTGCGCGGCATTGGTGGCGGGGGAGAGGTGATACAGCAGCCACCACTCGCTCACCTGCCAACCTGACTCACCAACAACTCACGGGACTCACCAAAAAGTCTCACGGGACTCCCCAAAAACTCTCACAAGACTCACCAACAACTCACGGGACTCACCAAAAAGTCTCACGGGACTCCCCAAAAACTCTCACACGACTCACCAACAACTCACGGGACTCACCAAAAAGTCTCACGGGACTCCCCAAAAACTCTCACATGACTCACCAACAACTCACGGGACTCACCAAAAACTCTCACGTGACTCACCAACCAACTCTCATGGGACTCACTTACCCTAACCCCCAGGGCTCCACTGACAGCTGAGCTCACTAAAGCTGTGTTCACACGGGAAAAGTTTAAAGCGATTTAGACAAGGCGAATCATATGAATAGATTTAGTTTGAAAGTGCTTCACGTTCACACGGGCAGTGCTTTGTGTCGGTTTAAGGCGGAAGTGGATATCTGCACATGAGCAAGTCCAGACTAACCAGCGCTAGTTTTGGTTAGTCAACGTTGGGATGAGAGAGTGTGGGTTTGACCTAGATCTGTTTCGACTGAATTGTATTGTTTTGGAATGGTCAAAACTTCTGCTGGGCAGTGAAACCCTAAAAATAAATGATGAACAAAATATCTGTGCACAGCTAGCAGTTTCATAGAGCAAATTTACCGGAAAGTCAACACACTCAGGTCTTGACTGTCACGTCCTTAATCTGCCTCAAGTAAGTCGGTTGCCTCCACATGGGCAAAATAAATTGATTCACAGAAATTGACTCACGTAATCGACCTCCACAAGTGGTTTACAGTATTGGGATCACAGAAATCGATTCAGCCTAATTCGACTCAGACGCCCATTCACACGGGAAATGTGCGTCGAACTAGGCAAGTCAATTTCTACGAATCGATTTACATTGCCTGTGTGAACACGGCTTAAGTGTGAAGGTGTCATGGCTTATGCCACTTGGAATGGGTGTGAGGGTGGATGGGATTAGGTATGTCAGCCCACTGTCACAGTGCACTGCACACACATCTCTGAAGGCACCGACTACCCAAGGGTCAACATGTTATTGGCAAATCGAGGATTACTCAGCTTTCAATCACCCATAAATATCACAGCATTGGTAAGTTCTTCACGATATATTGCAATAATAGTGTGCATAATATGTAGCAGGTTAGGACTCCCTGCTTCCCGTCGCAGCCCCGTGAAATATTTGACTGTGGACCTTTTTTGAATTATTTCATATTTCAATATCCTATTTCCCATTATTTGTATTATTTCGCACTGTCTGCATCGTTATTTATATTATTTGTTTCATTGTTAATACTACAAGTATAAGTCAGGAATAATTATAATGGTGAGTGAATGTAATGACGATAATAATGACGATAATAATGACAAACATAATGACAAACATAATAGCAAACATAATGACGAACATAATGACACACATAATGATGAATATAATGACAAACATAATGGCAAATATAATAACAAACATAATGATGAACATAATGACAAACATAATGACAAACATAATGCCGAATATAATAACGAACATAATGCCGAAGATAATGACAAACATAATGACAAACATAATGACAAACATAATGACAAACATAATGACAAACATAATGACAAACATAATGATGAATATAATGACAAACATAATGACAACTATAATAACAAACATAATGACAAACATAATGACAAACATAATGACAAACATAATGATGAATATAATAACAAACATAATGACGAACATAATGACAAACATAATGACAAACATAATGATGAATATAATGACAAACATAATGACAACTATAATAACAAACATAATGACAAACATAATGACAAACATGATGCGCGAAAAGGAAGAAGGAAGGCGGGGGTGGGAAAAAGGCGTTTATTGACACCTCAAAAAAAAGCATACAGGGGAACAAGTAAACAGCTGAGGAGGTACAAATAAAAGGAAGGGGCTCAAGAGGAGCAGTGACAGGCTCGGGAGGAGCAATACAGTGAGCAATACAGTGAGGGGCTCATGAGGAGCAGAAGAGAACAAGAGGAGGGGCCCATAAGGAGCAAATGTCAGAGTTCTGGTAATGGGGGGGCCGAGGAGCCCTCCGCCTCAGATGTAGGAAGGTGGAGGAGGGGTAGTCGGGTGGGTGGGTGGAGGAGAAAGGAGATAGCTGGAGGGTCTGCAGGAGGGCGAGTGCAGAGGAGGCCGACGGGCGGCCTTAATAAAGGTGAAGGGAGGGGGGCGGGGCGACAGCCAGGTGAGTGGTGAAGCTGCCGGCCCCGGGGAGGGCGGAGCAGCGGCGTTCGCTGAGGCGCGAATGCTGCGCGACAGGGGGGGGGGGAGGAGCGGCGAGCAGCGGGGTCGGGTGAGGTGTGAGCGCCACGCGACAGGGCGGGGTGGGGGGAGGGTCTCTTCCTCTCCTCGCATCAAGCGTAATGCTTCGCATTACGACCGATGCGCGAAAAGGAAGAAGGAAGGCGGGGGTGGGAAAAAGGCGTTTATTGACGCCTCAAAAAAAAGCATACAGGGGAACAAGTAAACAGCTGAGGAGGTACAAATAAAAGGAAGGGGCTCAAGAGGAGCAGTGACAGGCTCGGGAGGAGCAATACAGTGAGCAATACAGTGAGGGGCTCATGAGGAGCAGAAGAGAACAAGAGGAGGGGCCCATAAGGAGCAAATGTCAGAGTTCTGGTAGAGGGGGGGCCGAGGAGCCCTCCGCCAAAAAGTAGGAGAGGGCAAGAGGCGCGCCCGAGGCGGGGGTAGGGGCGCCCGAGGGGGGGGGCCCGGGAAGGCAGGGCTGGGTGAGAGGGCGGTCCGGGGCCTAGGTGGAGGGGGAGCGGGCGGCCAAAAAAGGGAGGCCCGCTCCTGAGGCCTGGGGGGAGGAGGTCCGGCGAGGGTCGATGAGGGGGGCAGCGAACTCCTCAGGGCTGGGCGGTGTGGGAGTCGGGGGCGGGTCAGGCGCTCTCATGAAGGCGGTGTCGTGAGCGCCGGTGGCTGGGCTGTCCGAGAGGGTCCCTCGTGAGGCTGGGCCGAGTCGTCCGAGGTGTGAGGTGCGAGGTGGTGGACCCCGGCTTCGTCTGGGCGGCGCTTCGATTGGTGGTCGCTGGGAGGTTGTCGGTGGAGGTCGCGGGGCTGTCGGCAGTGGTGAGGGTGAGGCGCCGGGAGGGGCCCCCCGGGCCGGCCGGGGGGGGGCCGGCGGATCAAAAATCCGCCGAGGCGGCCGGGGTCTGGCGCTCACGGGCTTGCTTGGTGAGGCATTCGGCCTCGCAGTGCCTAGTTAATATGCGCCGCACATTGGCGCAGTAGGCGCAGATGTGCCGGTGCCTGTCTCCCACCTCGCCGTGGGCCTCCCCGATGTGGGCCCGATCGCACGAGGCGGGATCGCGGTTCCAGGCGGGGCAGGGGGCCCCGTGAGTGTGCCTATCGTAGGCGGTGCGGGTGTCGGCTTGGGGCCGGGGCAGGTGTGTGGCTCGGGCCCATTCGCCTCGGGGCGAGTCCTCGCCTCGGGGGACTGGTGTTGCCAGAGGGGTGGGCGTGGTGATGGAATCCATCCTCAGGGCGTTGAGGGCCACAGGGTCATGCCATCCGTGGGGGAGCCCGTCCGCTATCCAGGTGAAGATGGCCTCGGAGTAGCGGCGGACGGTAGGCCACGGATGCACGAGGATATCCCTCATCACGGTGAGGTGGTGGTGGCATAGGCCCTGGAGGGAGTGCTCGGGGAAGGCTGGATGACCGGCGAGGGTGAGGAGGGCCAGGTTATATTCGTCGCGGGTGGCCTCCCCTCTCTTGACCGGTTTCCTCTCAGGGCCCCTCTCGATGAGGTCCAAGGGGAAAATGTATCCCGAGGGGATGCCTTGGCGCCTGCCGGCGCGCTGCGCCTCGGCGGAAGCGAGGATGTCTCGGACGGCGTCGGCCGCGGATGCTGGGGTGTAGTCCTCGGCGACGTCCTGGAGGTAGGCCGGGGGAGGCGCGGGGCCGCCTCGGGCGGCGAGGTGGTCATACTGCTGGTAGTGGGGGTGGGCCGCCCCGGGCAAAGTGGCTTGAGGTGGCGGCGGAGGCCGGGCCCCGGCGGCGGTCTGCGCCCGAGGAGCTGGGGCGGGCGGCGTGCTGTATCCTGCCTGCGTCTGCTCCGGGGCTCCTCGGGCTCCGGCCGACTCGAAGGCATCCATGCGCGTAGTGAGGCGCTGCAGGGCCTGGAGGATGATAGCTGTGTCGACGCCCGAGGTGGCTGAGGGGTGGGCCCGGGCCGGCGATGGCGAGGCGTCGCCGGGCGAGCCCGAGGCGGGCCCCGGCGTGGTCCGGGCGGTGAGCCTGGTGCTCTTGCGGCCTCTTCCTTTTCCGCGTCCGGGCATGGTGCAGGAGCCTGAGGCGGAGCAGCGGTCCGAGGTGGAGTGTCAGGAGAAAGGCATATAGCTGGAGGGCGGCAGGAGGGCGAGTGCAGAGGGAGGCCGACGGGCGGCCTTATAAGGGAAGGGAGGGGGGCGGCGACAGCAGGTGAGAGTGAAAGCTGCCGGCCCGGGGGAGGGCGAGCAGCGGGCGTCGCGTGAGGCGCGAATGCTGCGCGACAGGGGGGGGGAGGGGCGGCGAGCAGCGGGGTCGGGTGAGGTGTGAGCGCCGCACGACAGGGCGGGGCGGGGGGAGGGTCTCTTCCTCTCCTCGCATCAAGCATAATGCTTCGCATTACGACCAATGACGAACATAATGACGAATATAATAACGAACATAATGACAAACATAATGACAAACATAATGACGAACATAATGACGAATATAATAATGAACATAATGACAAACATAATGACAAACATAATGTCGAACATAATGACGAACATAATGACAAATATAATGACGAATATAATGACAAATATAATACAAATATAGTGACGAATATAATGACGAACATAATGACAAACATAATGATGAACATAGTGACAAACATAGTGATGAACATAATGACAAACATAATGACAAATATAATAACAAACATATTGACGAACATAATGACAAACATAATGACAAACATAATGACGAACATAATGACGAATATAATGACAAATATAATACGAATACAGTGATGAATATAATGACAAATATAATGATGAATATAATGACAAATATAATTATGCATAGTCATATATGTTTGCATACACGCATACTATTATTACATACATAAACTTCTGAGTGAGTGTAGTTATGCCCCGCACTTGGGGCTGGTCGTAATGCTTTGGATTGCATTTGATTAGGCTCGGAGAGATGGGGTTGGGGGGTGCTCGGAAACTGTCAACTCTGCCTCACTCCTCGGGGACCCGCCCCATAGAGGGGGAGGGGGGCGGCGGGGCTGGGCTGGGCGGGGCTGGGCGGGGGCTGGCGGCGGCGATGCACGGGGTAGCGGTGGGCATGCCTGCATCCATGTTTATACCCAATCTGTCTCTACTTCTGCTAATTTAGAATAAAATCAAAGTTTTGCGTATCCTCAATTTTCAATGGCCACTGGCATTTGTTTTGCTGTCGACGTTGTTTTCAGCGCATGCGCAGCTCTGTGAATAACAGTATTGGTGGCTATTATTCACAGTCTGCGAATAGTCAGTGCGATATCAAATATACACAGTTGGGGCTTTGGAGCGGGCAACAGCAGCGAGGGTAGTATCAGGAGAGGGCATGTGACTCAGTCTGATTCAAGAAGAACACACACCACAATGTGGCTAGGGTGTAGTTGTTTTTATCCAGAGGGTACAAGTAAAGGTTGAGTAGTACAACAAGCAGTAAATTACATAATGTAAAAATATACAGATTTTCAGTTCGGATTTATATATTGGCAGAGAGCATTACTATTCTCGGCCGACGGAGTGGGGACCAAGGTTATGTAACAGAGAGGCAATGGGTGCTCCATCCGCTGTGTGACATAAGAGACTATGTGGAAAATATGATAACATATAGTGCCCGAGATTATGATGTGATGTTCATATGTAAGAAACAGTTAATGTTTAGTGAAATGTTCCCTCTATGCACCAGTAAGAGTGCAAGTGGAGGGGAAGGACATTTTTAATATGTGTATTGTAACTGTCTGCAACTACCTGTTACCACAGGGCTGATAGGCAAGCACATCCAGCCATCCTGCATACATTATGGCCACCACCAGCAGCTGGTGTTGAGTGACAGCTGCCCCGATTAAGGCGTCACCCACTAGGCTGTAGAGGATGTCTGATTGGCTGGCTGTGGGAGGCCCAGTCACCCGCATCCCTTACACCTGACACACAGACCTCACTCTGGTATATATTACTCTTCATTCACTTCTTGACAGACACTCTTGAGAGAGACTCTGAGATAGGCACTCTAGCAGGACACACTCTTCTCTTGTCCAGGAACCCAGCCACTATGTCTGAGGCTCCACTTTCTATACACAAACTAGCAGCAGCTACCCAAAAGGCACTGAGCTGTGTGCAACAACCATGGGACTCCAGTTCAATGGGCTGTAGGCACTGATTCTAATACACACTAACGAGAGTAATGAGGATCTGTGTGGACAATAGGTAAGGAGGGAGGGTGATAGGTCACGAGTAGGTGAACGGGAGTTGATGCCAACAAAGCACAACTTCTCCACTATCAATCTTGCATGACTTGTCTTCCCTTTCTTCCTTATGAGTTTGTTGGAGAGGGGCATCAGGTGGGAACTGACAGACAGTTGTCAGAACTCACCTGGGGAGAGTAAGTGGTATGTTGGGGCGCTGATGGCCGAGACTCAACATATTACAATAAAGCATTGGCAGATACATATCAAATATCAGTGTAAGTAGTATGTACATTTGGGGATTTGGAGCAGGCAATGTCAAGGAAGGGTAGTAGTATAATGACAATGGTACATGACCCAGGCTGACGGGCGGAACTAGAAAAGCGGTTGAGAGGACTGTTTCTAAGGGAATGTCATGGATGATGGAGGAGAAGGAAGGGATATCTGTGAAGACGCTGGTGCATGCTGGGAACTGCAAAGGGGTGAGTGGTGCGGGAAAGATAGGGGAATTAGGGAGATATAGGGAGATAGAGGGAGAAGATGTCCTGATGTGATGGTGAATAGTGAGAAGTGAGGAGCTAAGGGTTGGTTGGTTGTTGGAGTGTTATATCCTGGGGACATCTAAGGTCATATCAGAAAGGGTACGGACTTGTGACAGTGCGCACTCATGGCGATTTAATAGTCCTGCCCCACTGGGAAATCAGCATGCCAGCACCATGAACCGATGTTCATCTCAGTCAAATTATCCTGATACTGAGCTAACCAATCCTTGCCCTATCCTATTATTGTCGAGCGCCAAGCTAGGAAGCGACAAGTATCAATTTTGTAAGTCATTGGTTTGACTTTATCGGGAATTGAACTCCCGACCTCCTGCATGGGAAGCTTGCGCTCTACCGTTTCAGCCACCACGTCTGATGAGCTAAGGGAGTCACTGGGGTCTGTAAGGGAGTGGGCGGGAGGCAGATGGAAGGTGTGAAAGCGAGTGAGGGAGAGTAGCGGGAAAGATTGACTTGCGACAGTAACATGAGTTGGGGGAGGGTAATGCTTATATTCTCCCCGAATCACCAAAGATTCATGAATTATGGCCCAGTTCTAACATTGTTATGATTGTAAAAATCATTGACATTGATGGATCATATGTGACGTCATACAGATAATGGGGAGATGGAATTACATGGAACAAGGCACCATTGATTCCTGTTATCTTAGCTATGTTCTTGAGAGTTCAATTTTGCTGTCATTTGTCACAAATTTAACCAATTCAAAATTGCATCAGATATCATTTGTCTTCCTGCCACATATCTGACCTTTTCGGAATTTCATCTAAATATGAATGTCAACACGTGAATGTGATAAACAAGACTTATATAGCAGATGCCACTAGATTTCCACCGTGAATATGGCCATTGCTACTGACATGGCATTAAATAATCAACAATCATTCAAACAGAGCTTCTAAGACATATTGAAGGGGCCCCAAATTACTATTCAGCAAAATATGCTTTCGATACATTCCACGGGTAAGTGTATTGTTATTAAGTGGAATATATTTAATGTTTATTTCATAGAGCTAGTCTTGGGAGAAATGTCTTGTTCCTACTCCTGCTTCCTTGTTCTCTATGCCCCGGTTGCAGAGACTGTGGCAAGATGCGGCAGATTTACAAACCCGCCACCTGGTGAGCAGCAAGTGATACAAACACCGGTCGATAGATGATTTCCAAAGCCAATCCACCATTTCTTTTTTCAAGTGGAATAACTTGTGCTGTGGGTAATACCGCATTGTCCATGTTATGCGTAACATGGGTAACTCGCGGCGGAGATGCGGTGCCTTGGCACCCTCCAGTCGGAACCGACTTTGGTTTGACTCGACCGGGAATTGAACTCCCGACCTTCCGCACAGGAAGCCTACGCTCTCCCGATTCGGTCGTCCCTGAGTGTGGAAAAGGTATCATGAACACGCCCAGGCACCAAACCCACCCACCCACACACACACATGCATACCGACACACCCACATAGTGACATACCCACATACAAACCCACGACCCACGACCCACGACCCACGACCCACGACCCACCCACCGTTAAGCCACGCCCACCCACAGTCAGACACGCCCACACAGCGCCCAACACGAGGTCTGCTGTGATGTCAGCCCTCGCTGGGGCTCGGAGAGACAGACGCCCAGCCACACGTGAAAGCTTGTTCCCATGTCACGTGTCCCGGACCAGCTGATCCTTCTTTCTCCAGTGGCGCCATCTTGAATTTGCCGCTCAGTCAGTTTAGAAAGCAGCTTAAGAAGTTGAGGGTGGTCGCATCAGCATTAGGCCCTAAATGGGATCGACAAGCAGTATAGCTCCCCCTGTCAGTACATCCGACAAGAAGAACGCCGAGTGGGGATAGTCATACTGTTAACTAGCGGTATTTTACACACTAGAATCTTTATAGGAAATAGAACCCTAATTTCTGTGTGTGGAGGCCGGAAAGCACTAATGCATGATATTACTCAAGCGATGATCCGCTTACTGTATCTGCTTACTATATCTGCTTACTCTATCTGCTTACTATATCTGTTCCAAGAAATATCAACCCAACAGAAATTAAGTGTGGTAAAGTCTAGTAGGGAGGGGTGGCTGGCTCCTCCTGCTGTGCTGTCTCCAGGTCATCTGCATGCCATACCCCCTACCCAGCTCTTTTATTCAGATGGAAAACATTCAAAATACAGGTACACAGTTGCTGGGAGTCTCCTCAGTCAGAGACACTAACATGGCATTTCATTGGTTGAACTCCTCCAGTCAGTGGTGGGGGAGGCAGGGTGGGAGTGGGTGGACCCCCACCACTCGCACCAGTCCCCTCCCCCCATCTAGGTAAGGGGTGGGGGGGGGGACAACCCACCCACCCCAAGTCAGATACATATTTTTCCATCAAGTTCACCAATTACACTTATATGGGAATATCAACCCTGTTTATATTTACATAACAGTCCCTTAGATTGGGACAACTCCAAAATAGTAGGAGTTTCTACATGCCTTACTTTGAGAATTACATATTTTATCATCTTTAGTTCAGCAAACTGCCACCAGGTGGGGCAGGGAGGGCTCACCACACACACACACACACACTCCTCCTCCCACCTCCAGCCTGACACCTGGCTTTGGCAGGTCCTGCAAACACTCACACACATACACACACACAGCCCCCATGCATTGTCGCCTGTGTGCTAACACTCACTCAGATACTGGCATCTGTAAATCATACCATAACAGGCACACATAACTTAATTCTTGACTTAATTATTTTACCCATTCTGTGGCATTCTTCACAGACTATTTGTCTGGGTGAAGAAACCAGTCTGCATCAACTGTATATGCTGCCCTTAGTTTCAGCATTTACCTCCTTTCATACAATATATAATACAGACAGACTTCAATTCAGCAATACATGTAAATATACCAATACAGTAATAATTTTCCAGAGTTCTTATCTCCAGTGGTTATATTTGATGTAGAACCTTAGAACAATCTGATATTAATTATCACTTCACTTAATATACATAATCTACCATGGTTTCACAACTTGGTTTGAATATTATGCATATGTATTTACCAACATGATAGAATGACTTAGTTTTATTAGAGAGGGTGTATAGTGGTACTTATATAATTGGAATATTATTATAATAACTTTATAGAAATAACTGGATGATTTAAATATGATTGAAACAGTTTTCTTAATGCTTCACATATGAGTTTTATGAAAAGGAGCTATTTTAGATTTTATTTTAACTATTATTTATTTATGAACCAGACCTAAAAAGTCAGAATATTTTACAATACCATCGAATACCACCAAACAGGAACCGACCATTGTTGGGGTTATCCTAATAAACACAGGATTTCATAACACTACCACTTACGATCTGTTTGGAACCAAATCAAATGGGAGGTCGCCATGAGGTCGTCAATAGTCGCAAAACGGATGCAAGTGGTCGCAAAGTTGTCGCAAGGTGGTTTTCAGTGGTAGCTACTGCATTAAAAAACACTTTGCGACCTAGATTCCAGCCCAGAGGTCGACGACCATTGCTTTGGTCTCAAGGTTGAAAGCAGGTTGCAAGGACGTGGATTCTTTGGTCCAAAGTGGTCGCAACGTGGTCGGAAAGTGGTCGCAATTAGTTATAAAGTGTAGTGTAGATGGAGCATTAAGGAATGTGACTTAACATGTTGAACTCTCGCCGGCCTTTGCTGTCTTAATCAGGGTAGTACGTCAGACAATTCCAACGGTGCCATTTGCAAGAGGTAAACATAACAGGAACGTGACAGAGGGGCGTACTCATGTGCCTCGCCTACGCGGGTGAACTGTCACATACACAGGTGGGCGTCGATATGTAGACTGCATCATGGGAGCCAAGATAGGCTAATGGGCAGGACCCTCGCCCTCAGAGGTGCAACCTAGATAAGAGTGTCATTTGGGAGATCTCCCCAATACACAAATTGTAAATAGGGAGGAATAGCGTAGCCTAATGGGACAGGAGTTGGGGGCACAGCCTCCTCCCACAGGGGCAAGGGGTGCAGATGGTGCAGGGGGTACTGGGTGTGCAGGAGGTGTAGAGGGTCCAGGGGGTGTAGGGGATTCAGGGGGTGCAGGGGGCCTCCGTGGGAATTTGTTATAAACATGATACAAGATGGTGTATTCTGGTGCCTTTGACCAATGCCTACTGATATATATGACCCCTTTAGGTTGCTACCTCATATCAGGTGAAAATAAGCTTGTTTTGGTAAATTAAATTTAAAGCTGTTGACCAATGAATAGCAAAAATGATATTCTTAAATTACTTGTATTTCGTATGTTAACAACTTTCTTGGGGAAAGAACATGTCAGTTAATAGAGTTTTCTATCAAATATACTACACTTCTGGGTCACCATACTGAACTACGGTGCTGCCACCTAGTGATACAATAAAGGGGTAAAAACAGAGCTACCAGGATCCAGCATGGTGTGACAGGCACTCTTCAATGAACCACTAGAATACGTGTAGTATAAAGCATTTATACCAATATTATTGAGGATGGAAACGTGTTATATATTATTAGCGCCGGGGTGGATTCGAACCCGCAACCCCCGCCGTGCTACTGCTGGTCGTTGGGAACGGACAGCCGAGGGACTGAGGCACATCTAGCCTGCTAGGTGTCAGGCGCATGCGCTAAACCACCGAGTGTCCAGCTGGACCAAGGCAAGTCTAGGCGGAAAGGTGTCAGGAGCATGCACACGCCTCCAACATCCAACGGTCTCTCCTGTATATCGGCCCATTCGAATCCGAGCTCTAGCTTTAAGCTTGAATTTTACTTTATGTTGGCTTAATTGATGATGTTTGACTTTAATTGATGTTGATGATGAATAAACGGTAGGTCTTTTGTGGCCAGCCAGATTATCTACTCAATCCAGTTATGTCTCCTGTTATGTGTAATGACTAATAATATGTTTATCACACATTGAAAGTGGAGTTAATTAGTTAGTGGTGATTCCTTAACACGTAAAGGCCATAATCACAGCAAGACGTGTTTCAATCTGATTCTGCTGTATTATCGGTCCATCACTTTGACATTGATTATAAACAATCAACTATGTGTTGAAAGACACTTTTAAAAGAAGAATTTGAGGCCAGGTACAGTTTTAGATAAAAGTTGAAAATATCCTTCTTACCAAATTGGTAAAAATTGTTTTTTTTGTATATTTTTGGTAGTTGTTTAAGCAGGAGCAATTTCAATCCAGGATGATTGGTCTTCCTCATTCCACTGCTCCTTGCCCTATCCTAGTAATGCCGAGTGATTGGCTAGTAAGTGATAAGTATCAATTTTTAAGTCATTGGTTTGACTAGAACAGCATTCGAACCCACGATCCCATTGTAATATTACTGGAATGCCCAGGCGTCTGAGCCCCAGATATACCACTTATTCTTCCCTGGTGCGTTCTGACAAGAGTCTCTCAGGTCACACCTGATGCCCCTCTCCAACAAACTCATAAGAAAGAATGGGAAAACAAGTTGTTCAAGATTGACAGTGAAGAAGTTGTGCTTTATCGGCATCAACTCCTGTTTACCTACTAGTGACCTCGCCCTCACTCCTTACTTCCTGTCCACACAGATCCTCATTACTCTCTTTAGAATGTATAGGAATCAGTGCCTACAGCCCATTGAACCGGAGTCTGTGGTTGTTGCACACAGCTCAGTTTGTATATGAACAGGTGGAGCCTCACACCGAGTGTCTGGGTTCCTGGCCAAGAGAAGAGTGTATTCCCTTCAAGAGTCCATCAAGAAGTGTCTCTCTCCAGAGTGAAGAGTAGAGGCAATTAGTAGTGCCTGTAGCATCATATAGATCAGAGTGTCTAGAATAATCTATCTCAGAATGAGGCTTGTGTGGTCAGGTGGAGCAAAGGGGTTCAGGTGACTGGGCCTCGCACAGCCAGCCAATCAGACACCCTCTACAGCCTGGGGGGTGATGCCCTAATAGGGGCAGCTGCTACTCAACACCAGCTTCAGGTGGGGTCCATAATTTATGCAGAGTGGCTGGGTGTGCTTGCCCATCGGTCCTGTGGTAACAGGTAGTTGCAGACAGTTACAATAAATATATATATTACAAATGTCCCTTTTCTCCACTTGCACTCTTACTGGTGCATAGAGGGAACATTTCACCAAACATTAAATATCTCTTATATAGGAACATCTCGTCATAATCTCAGGCACCAAGTGTTATCATACTTTCCACAGAGTCTCTTATGTCACACAGTGAGTGGGGCACCCATTGCTTTTCTGTTACATAACCTTGGTCCCCACTCCTTCGCCCGAGAATAATAATGCTCTCTGCCAATATATAATTCTGAACCGAAAATCTGTATATTTTTACACCATGATCTACCGACACGGGAGACGGACCCTCTAACTCATGCGACCATCACGTCTGGTTTTAATGAACTATGTAACGCGATATAGTCCTGCCACCCTCAAGAAGGCTAAGATCACTTCTTGTTTGTCATTAGTTCAGAGTCAAGCTTGAGA
The DNA here is from genome assembly GCA_030323885.1 of Branchipolynoe longqiensis. Taxonomy (NCBI): domain Eukaryota; kingdom Metazoa; phylum Annelida; class Polychaeta; order Phyllodocida; family Polynoidae; genus Branchipolynoe; species Branchipolynoe longqiensis. The sequence goes on along the minus strand of CM059194.1, from coordinate 10,270,311 downwards.
GGTTCTGAATTGGAAGAATTCACGGTCAGTATTTGTATATTGTGGACAATAATACAGTGTAACCCCGTTAAACCAACATTGAAGGAGCCCTAGAAATTTCTTTGGATTAACCGATCATTGATTTAACCGAGCTTGGTTTAACGGGGTTATACTTAGATAAAGCATTCACCCATACTTGCAGTACACGGGTGAATACCAACCCTATATAAAAACGGTCGAAAAAGTGGGTTAAGGAAATGAGAGCCTAATTTCACAATCTAAGAAACAATATTTATTCTTTACATATGTCTTATTGATAGCCCGCTAGCTTTGAGTTGAAAAATATAATATAATATCTAGTTTAATCAGATTTAAAAGTGAAATCGACAGCGTTCTCTGGCCACCATCTTGTCTTTTTGCATTCTCACCCATTTCACCAACTCTGTGCCTATATATGTAGCCATTTGATACTGGAGCCACAGTTTCTAGTTCAGGTTCCATACTAAAGCTATCTTCGCCTGTATTTACAGTATGTTGTCCTTCACCCGTGTACTACAAGTACCGGGTGAATCTTTTAACTAGGTTATACTGTACAATTAACTCGAATATGAAATCAGATACATCGTTGGTGTTTTTTGGGGATGGTGTTTTAGACGGCGGGCACATATTTGCTTTGCCTTAGTCTCAATCCAATTAATCGGGAACTGTGATTTCATGTCCAATTAAAATAATAATCACGTGGTTACCTGCGGGTCCTTTTGTTTGTGCTTCTAAGAATGCATCTGTTGACGAGGTTGGTTGGTTGTTGGAGTTTTACGTCCTTGTAACATGAGGATAGGTCATATCAGGATGGGTACCGACTTGCACACTCATGGTGCCCCACTGGAAAATCAGGCTACCGGCACCATGTCCTGATATCCCGCTCATTACCATTATCCTGACACTGAGCTAACCAGTCCTTGTCATATCCTAATAATGCAGAGCGCCAGGATAGGTATCACTTAGTAAAAGGGTAAGGACTGCTTAGCTCAGTGTCAGGATAATATGACTGTGTAGGATATCGGATCATGGCATCCCAGTGGGGCAACACTATCAAGTTGTCATGAGTACGCACGATCACAAGTCGGTACCTTTGACGTCCAATAGTCGATGATAAAAAGCAATGTGCTCTGGAGGTTTCGTTAAATAAAACTAACTCTTTCCAAGTGGGGTCCTGTCCTGATATGCATTTAGATGTTGCTAGGACATAAAACAGTGGCAATAATAACCCAGAAACAGACAATGCATGTGTTGTTGCCCAGCGATTAGCCAGTGGGATGCAGTTACCGTATTACATACAGCTAGGTTAAGTGTCTGCTGATTACTTTACAACAGATAAGCTACATGAAGGACTTCATATATGGACGTGGGGAAAAAGTCGGACAATGTGCGTCATTCTGTCATGCAAGTATCCATATCAGCAAATAAACGTGGATGGAAATGTTTGAGAGGTATATGTGTAATGTAGTGAATTACATTCATATCCATTGGGCGCATTGGCCTAATCGGTAGAGCGCGGGCCTCGCATGTGGAAGGTCGGGAGTTTGGTTCCCGGTCGAGTCAAACCAATGACTTTAAAATTGATACTTGACGGTTCCTAGCCTGGCGCTCGGCATTAATAGAATAGGGCAAGGACTGGTTGGCTCAGTGTTAGGATAATGTGACTGAGTTGGATATCAGGTCATGGAGCCGGTGGCCTGATTCCCCAGTGGGGCAGCACTATATGTAAAGTCGCCATGAGTGCACACTATCACAACTTGGTACCCGTCCTGATATGACCTTAGCGTTTCCAGGACGTAAAACTCCAATAAACAAACATTCATATCCATATGGGAAATTCTCTGTACACAGGGAGGCACGAGTAGATAGAATAACAGACTCCTTTCAGACCGGCAGACAGGTGGGTTTAAGTTCTGGTGTTCTCATTTTAAATTCGGATACTCTCTGTGACATTGGCACCATGACCAGCATTCTGCGTGTGGTGAGTATAGTATGGTGTTGAAGCTGCGCTATGGATGTATATCATAGGTGTGCTACCTGAATGTTTGTAATTGTAAGTGGGGGAGGGGAGACTTGGCTCATGCGGTAGAGTGTCCACCTGTGAAGGTGTGGGTCATCCCATCGATCCTGCTCAGTGGACCCATTTGCAGTTTGGGATATTTTCCGTTCCAACCAGTGATCCAGAACTGGTTCATCAAAGGCTGTGGTATGTGCTGTCCTGTTTGTGGGAAAGTGCATATCAAATACCCTTGCTGCTTATCGGAAAGAGTAGCCTATGTGGGGGTAATGGGTTTCCTCCAAAGCAATATGTTTGACTTCACTCCTGATCTATTACATTTATTTGCAATACCGCACTACACCACAACACATGTGGTGTTGTATATTATGTGACACATCATACTAATAAGGTTTAGGACCCAATACCTATAGTAGCTGCCTATTTGTGTGCCAGTGCCTTTGTGTGACGTGTGCTCTTGCAATACCCCCCAGCCTCCCCCTGCAGTGACACTGGTGCCATGACCAGGATGGCATGCAAGCTGAAGACTACATTGTGTAGAACCAGCCATGTATTGGAAGTGTGCAACCTCTTCATATCAATATTGTAAACAATGGGATACTTAATGTACAGACATATAATGTCCTATTCAGCCCCGATATAATGCCATATTCAATTCCTATATAATGCCGTATTCAGCCCCTATATAATGCCCTATTCAGCCCCGATATAATGCCATATTCAGCCCCCATATAATGCCCTATTCAGCCCCTATATGATGCCTTAATCAACCCATTTATAGCCCACTATTCAACCCATTTATAACGCCCTATTCAACCCATTTATAACGCCCTATTCAACCCCAATATAATGCCCTATTCAATCCCTCTATAATGCCATATTCATCCCCTATATAATGCCCTATTCAACCCCTATAACGCCCTATGGAGACCTGATATAATGCCCTATTCAATCGTTATATAATGCCACATTCAGCCCCTGTATACTGCCCTATTGAACCCCTATATAATTCCATATGCAGTTGTATGTCCTTGCAACATCAGGATAGGTCATAGCAGGATGGGTACCGACTTGGACACTCGTGGTGAATTTATTGTGCTGCCCCACTGGGAAATCAGGCTGCCGGCACCATGTCCTGATATCCCGGTGTTGCAGTTTCCGCGGTATGCCAGTTTGCGATGGATACATCGCTTCTGCACCTGCATCCAAATCGAACAGCATCGTCACTAACCTTATAAATTTGATATAATGTTTTTGGTAAAGATGTTTGCTATATGTGTATCAAGCGATTTGTTTCTAGGTGGTGTGGTTTTAGAGATATTTCACTTTTGCTGTATTTTCTATATGAAGATTGCTCACGACCATTGACAATGCCTTGAGTTTGACATTAGGCGCAGTGCAAAACATTAGTTTTATTCAAAATTAATAGAAATCAAGAACCTTAACCTTATAAATTTAATATACTCTGTTTGTTGAATAACCTTTCTGTATGTGTGTCGAGCAGTTTGTTTCTAGGTGGTGTAATTTGAGAGATACTGGTCTTTTTCTGTATGAAGATTTGATCACGGCCATTGACAATGCATTTGAATGGATGTGTCCCTCGCAAACTGGTGTACCGTGGAAACTGCAACACCGGCAGTTAAGCTAGTGACATTTGTGGGCAGTATCTGGAACCACTCTAGTAGGGTATATTCCCCAACTGCCTATAACTTTACATGCTATGTCTCCATGAAGAATGCTTGGACAAATAATAAAATGCCTGATTATATTTAGATATTCATATCCCAACAGGATCCAAGGTCTTATCCTTATAATATATCTATAAAAAAAAGACAACTACATTGTACTTTTCTTCTGGAATTTCACCACTGCTCTCGTCATGTATTATATCCCTCTTGTTAAGCTAGTGACATCTGTTGGCAGAATCTGGAACCACTCTAGTCGGGTACTTTCCGGCGTAACTGGTGGGGTCTATTGCTTTGGTTTTGAAAGTTTTATACTTCATCAAACTATGCAGTTTTGATTGTCTATCAGCCCTAGACACGGTTGGGTACCAATGCGAGTATCCATGTTGACATTGCATGCATGCTTAAATCGCAGGCAGGCCAACGCTTAAAGAAAGCAAAACGAAGACAATTCCAAGGCTGGTGTATGGTAACTTATGCAACAGTCATACTGCTGCTTGCGACTACTTTGCAACAACAGCAAAAGGCATGGTCACTAAGAGGTCGCAAGGGGTCGCATAATGGTCGCACTGACCTCTTTAGGTCCATTTTGGTTGCAAGGAGCTTGCAGCTACTGCACTACAAACCAACAGGCCGCAAGGAGGGCGCAAAATGGTGGGTTCATTGGTGCAAATTGGTCGCAAATTGGCCGCAAATTGGTAGCAAATTGGTCTCAAATAGGTCTCAAATAGGTCGCAAATTGGTCGCAAAGTTGTCGCTAAGTGGTTACATGCAAACTATCCCCATGTCATTGCCACAGGTATGATTGCGCTAACTTCCACACCCACACACATCAGTATGTGGGTGCATCATCAAGGGCCCGTCCTGATATGTCTTTAGATGTTGCTAGGACGTAAAACAACAACAAACAAACAAACAACATCAAGGCTCGCACATCCTCGGGGGCCTAGCTTGGCATTTTCAGGTGGTACACAGACTTATTTCGATAATGAAATTAAACATTATTGCAATAACACATATAGGAATAAAACGCTATGAGAATTATATTAACATTTTTGTTTTAAAGTGTAATCTCAGATAGTACGCAGCTGCGTACCTGCATATATGGAAGCTACGCTCCTGCATACTGGAGCTTGTTGTTGCACAAAACAACTTCCGAGGTGTACGCTCACGGGGAGAGGGGGTGCAGGAACTCCAGACCTTTTTACATGCGATAATTGGATTGGTCATAATGTGTGCATTGCGTTTGATTCGCGGCCGGGAAGGGACCCCCCCCCCCCCCTTATCCTGTTACTTAACCTCCCGTGCTCCCCTGCCTTATAACCCTGCCCTCCTGCTTCCTCCAGCCACTCTCTCTCCGAGCCCGGCCAAACGCTCTACTGCCGCCATGGCTTTTCTATTCTGTTGGCCTCTCTCACCACGCCTCGACACGCCTCTACACCTATACCATTCGCCCATCTATATTATCGTCAGCCGATCTGCACTGTCCTGCACGACGGCCTCTCTCACCACGCCTCTACAGGCGGTTTCTGCTTCCCTGTCCTATCCTCATCACCATTGTGTAAAAATATACGGACTTTCGGTTAAGAATTATATATTGGCAGAGAGCATTATTATGCTTGGACGACGGAGTGGGAACCAGGTTATGTAAACTAAAAGTAATAGAATCCCACTCCCATTGTACTTGATACTGAATGGTGTGAAATATATGTTTATATCTGATGCTTGGAGTTAATGAAGAGATTTCCTATAAAAGAGACAGTACATGATTATTGAAATGTTTCTCTTGTGTTCATAAAGAATACCATTGGAGGAAAAGAACAATTTTACTATAAATATCTATATACATATCTGTAACTGTATGCAACATCCTGTCCACCCATGACCACCGACTGACCCACCTGCCTAATTTGCATATGTATAGAGTGCACCACCTGCAGTTGGTTTGAGTGACAGCCCCTACTGGGGGTGGCCACCCACCCAGTCTGTGGGGAGTGTCTGATTGGCTGGCTGGGGAATGTACGGTCACCTGACTCCCTTGGCCTATCCTGACCACACACTAGTTTCAAAGAAGTAATTATGCAATGTTCTGCTTCAGACACATGGAAGAGAAATCACTCTACTCCTAGCTCTTGAGTGAGACACATCTACTTTTGAGCAGGAACCCCAGACAATCTGTCTGACGCTATCTAAATTCACCTATTCAAATTGAGTGTATACACAGCCATATGACTCCTGTCGCATGGGCTGTAGGCACTGCTTTCAGTATACAGGCTAAAGTGATAATGAGACATAGTGTGGGCAGCATATGAGGAGGAAGGTGCTAGGTCACATGTAAGGGGGATGGACAGGAGTTGCTGCCAATAAAGCACAACTCATTCACTGTTCTTCTGTGTGACTGGTTTTCCTTCCGAGTTCCAGACTTGGTTAAATTGATTTAGGCTGATTGCATCACAGGTGAAATGAAGGGGAAGAGTTTTGTAGTTACATCGGGTGCTCACTGCGGCAGAGCACCCGTGTTTCTATAATTGGCCATTCTACACTATCCTTGGCCCATCTACACTACCGAGGCCGATCTACACTGTCATTGGCCCATCCGCACTATCCTGGCCGATCCACTCTCCTGCATGACGGCCTTTCTCACCACGCCTCTACATGCAGTCCTGCCTTCGTCCTGCCTTCCCTGGCCTATCCTCACCGATATGCACTATCGTTGGCCCATCTACACTATCGTTGGCCAATCTACAGTGTCCTGCGTGCCAGTCTACACTGTCGCTGGCCCATCTACACTATCGTGGCCGATCTACACTGTCGTTGGCCCATCCGCACTATCCTTGGCCGATCCGCACTATCCTGCGTGACGGCCTCTCTCACCATGCCTCTACACTGCCTGTCTTCGCACCACTAGCCGATCTACACAATCGTTGGCCCATCTGCACTGTCCTTGGCCGATCTACACTGTCCTTGTCCCGCCTACACTATCGCTGGACCTAACAGTGACACTGACACCCGCACACCCTCTGACATAGTTCTCAGCGCCGCTGATGTATAAGCATTATGCGAGTATAAAGGTGCCAAAGGGTATTATTATTATTGATGCGCGAGAAGGAAGAACAGAGGCGGATGTGGGAAAACTGAGGCGTTTATTGTGACGCCTCGGGCAAATACAGAGAACAGTGAGAAGGAACAAAAACATATGAGAAATGTAAGGTAAACGGTACAAGCAGGGCAACAGAGGAGGTAACAGGCTGAGGAGGCAGAGAGCAATAAGAGGGGCTCATGAGGAGCAACAGGCTCGTGAGGAGCAATACAGTAAGGGGCTCATGAGGAGCAGAGGATAAATAGAGGAGGGGCTCAGAAGGAGCAGTGTCAGAGGTGGTAGAGGGGGGGCCGAGGAGCCCTCCGCCGCAGAGGGGGAGGGTAGGAGGGAAAGTTGGGTGGGTGGGTGGAGAAGAAGAGAGGCAGAGAGCTGGAAGGCGGCTGGAAGCTGAGTGCCTGAGGGAGGCCGGCGGGCGGCCTTATAAGGGGGGAAGTGAGCAGTGGCAGGAGAGCCGTGAGTCGCTCAGGGCCGGGGGAGGGCGAGGGTGAGCAGCGGGCGTCGCGCGAGGCGCGAATGCTGGGTGAGAGCCCGGGTAGAGGGGGGGTGAGTCGCTCTCCCTTCCCTCGCATCAAACGAAATGCTTCGCATTACGACCGATGCGCGAGAAGGAAGAACAGAGGCGGATGTGGGAAAACTGAGGCGTTTATTGTGACGCCTCGGGCAAATACAGAGAACAGTGAGAAGAACAAAACATATGAGAAAAATGTAAGGTAAACGGTACAAGCAGGGCAACAGAGGAGGTAACACAGGCTGAGGAGGCAGAGAGCAAGAAGAGGGGCTCATGAGGAGCAACAGGCTCGTGAGGAGCAATACAGTAAGGGGCTCATGAGGAGCAGAGGATAAATAGAGGAGGGGCTCAGAAGGAGCAGTGTCAGAGTTGGTAGACGGGGGGCCGAGGAGCCCTCCGCCAAAGAGTAAGGAGAGGGCTCGAGGCGCGCCCAAGGCGGGGGCGCGGGGCGCCCGAGGCGGGGCCCGGAGAGGCAGGCCTGGTTGAGAGGAGGGTCCGGGGCCTACGTGGAAGGGGAGCGGGGGGAGGAGGTCCGGCGAGGGTCGAGCAGGGGGGCAGCGAACTCCTCAGGGCTGGGCTGGGTGGGTCTCTCGTGAGGCTGGGCTGAGTGGTCTGAGGTGTGAGGTGCGAGGTGATGATCCTCGGCTTCTTCTGTGCGGCGTTTTGATCGGTGTTCGCTGGGAGGCCGTCGGTGGGAGTCGCGGGGCTGTCGGGAATGGTTGGGGTGAGGCGCCGGGCTAGGCCCCCCGGGCCAGCCGGGAGGAGGCCGGCGGATCAAAAATCCGCCGAGGCGGCCGGGGTCTGGCGCTCACGGGCTTGCTTGGTGCGGCATCCGGCCTCGCTGTGCATTGTTAATATGCGCCGCACGTTGGCGCAATACGCACAGACGTGCCGGCGCCTGTCTCCCACCTCGCCGTGAGCCTCTCCGAGGGGTGCCCGATCGCACGAGGCGGGATCGCGATTCCAAGCGGAGCAGGGAGCCCCATGAGCGTGCCTATCGTAGGCGGTGCGTGTGTCGGGTTGCTGCCAGGGCAGGTGTGCGCCTCGGGCCCCATCGTCGCCTCAGGGAGCTGGTGTTGCCGGGGTGGTGGGCGTGGTGAGGGAGTCGACCCTGAGCGCGTTGAGGGCCACAGGGTCATGCCACCCCTGGGGGAGCCTTCCGTCCGCGATCCAGGAAAAGATGGTCTCCGAGTACCAGCGGACGGTCGGCCAGGGGTGGATGAGGACGTCTCTCATGAGGGTGAGGTGGTGTTGGTGTAGGCCCTGGAGGGAGTGATCCGGGAAGGATGGGTGGTTGACCATGGAGAGGAGGGCGAGGCTGTACTCGTCCTTGGTTGCTTCTCCGAGCTTGACTACCTTGCGCCCCGCACCCCTCTCCACGAGGTCGCAAGGGAAGAGGTAATCGGCTGGGATCCCTCGGCGGCACACGGTGCGATGCGCCTCGGCGGATGCGAGGATCTCGCGGACCGCGTCGGCCGCGGATGCCGGGCTGTACTCCTCGGGATCCTGGCGGTAGGTGGGCGGTGGTGCTGAGCTGGCGTGGGCGCGGGTGTAGCCCTGGTACTGTAGGTGCGGGCCTCCGGGCTGAGTCGCTTGAGGTGGAGGCGGCGGCTGGCTCCCGGCTGCGGCGTATGCCCGAGGCGCCGGGACGTGGTGCAGGCTGCAGGCGGGCTCCCGCCTCGGCGTGGGCGGGGGGCTCCGCGGGGCCCCTCGGGCCTCCCCCCTGTCGTCCAGGTCTCTGTCCATGCGTCTGGTGAGGCGGGTGATGGCCTCGATGAGGAGGGCCGTCTCGCTGCTGGGCTGGCCCGAGGGTGCTGCCGGGGAGGTCGGGGCCGTACAGGGGACGGGGCTACCCGGGGAGCCCGAGGAGGGTCCTGGTGTGGCCATCCCGGTGGTCTTGGTGCAGGGTCGGCAGAGGAGCAGCGGTCCGAGGTGGAGTAGAGCCAAAGAAGAAGAAGAGGGCAGAGAGCTGGAAGGCGGCTGGAGGCTGAGTGCCTGAGGGAGGCCGGCGGGCGGCCTTATAAGGGGGAAAGTGAGCAGTGGCAGGAGAGGCGTGAGTCGCTCAGGGCCGGGGGAGGGCGAGGGTGAGCAGCGGGCGTCGCGGGAGGCGCGAATGCTGGGTGAAAGCCCGGGTAGAGGGGGGGGTGGGGGGGGGGGGGGGGGGGGGTGAGTCGCTCTCCCTTCCCTCGCATCAAACGAAATGCTTCGCATTACGACCAATTGTTCTATTCATTATCTACCAACCACTATTCTCGATGTATTCACCCCTATCCTAAATCCTGGTACTGCTAGCGCCACCTGCGGCCTCGATCCTAACTACGGGCGTTCCTATTGTCATTCGCGCCCGGGATTTTGTCTTAATATATGAAGAGTTCAGGCACAAAACCCTGTAAACGCCAATCCTAAAATGTAATTAAAATAATAGATTTTTACCCGACGGTAATTTTAATTCTCACTAATTGCACGTTTCTTGTGGTAAAATGACTATGATGCAAGAACACAAAATGAGAATGTAAACCAAAATAACTTTTTGAAGGTTTGATTAGAATGTCTAGCTCAATTTTTGGATCAGCGTTTACAGAGTTTTGCGCCTGAACTCTTCATATATATAGAGGGTATAATTTATTATGCGTATATAAAAGGGGTGGAGCTCTATCCTAATAATTATGATTATTATTATTATTATTATTATTCTCGATTATTATCATCCAATCGCTGACTTGCCCGTATCTGCCCCAGGTCTTGCCTATGCCAGCGCCACCACCGGGAGTTTCCGGTCTTTGCACTTGCCAGGCAGTCAGTCTCTGCCCAGCTTTCAAACTTTTACTGCTAAGCCTGTATCATGCTTAGCCATGACGCAAATAAAGTGTCCTACTCATCACCTCCTTGTCTCTCTCCTTTTCTCGTAGCCCAACTTTATATATATAATAATTCACGAAAGGCAGAGACAGGAAGTACTATATAGTGGTTCTTTATTCATCAATTTCATGTAGAGTTCAGGTTCAGGTCAATCCGAGTGCTAGTCTGGATATCTAAAGATCAGTCCCTGGGGACTTTGATCCCAGTTGATGTAATATGGGCTTGAACCGAACCCTCAACCCTTCCCATTCTCATTTTTACTTAGAGGTGTGGGTGGGTGAAGAAAAGTGGTGAAGTTGTCCTGTCGGTGCCTGGAGGAGTTGTTTGGCCATGGAGGCAGTTCGGTTTTGAATTTGGTCACATGATGTTTTTGGCGGGAAAGTTCAGGTCTGATTCCTCCTCTAACCGGGCGGCATAGTTCTGACGTTGGTGCTAGGTGCCGCCACCAGGGATGGCCCCCCCCCCTGGTTAGTTCGGGCATTTTATGGTAGGCGGAGTAAGATCGGCGTGTCGTCGAGCACCCCTTGCCTCCACCCCCACGAATTGGCCATAATTTCCGAATTGTGGTTGATTCGGTGAGGGGAGCCGGTATCCACCACGCCCCTGCGGGATGGACGAACACTAGAAACCGAAACCTCCCCCCGCACCTGGCCATTCGGTTTTGCTCCTACATGGATATAACAATTCACCACACCCACCCTCTATTTTAAGGACTACTCCGTAGGGGTCGGCTCCGGCGGCCTCAGAGCTCCCGGCGATTGGGAGGCTCCCGTTGACATCGACGCCGTCGACTGATCTCCCTGTGTTGTAGCTTCATACCGTAATAAATATGGCTTTTCCACCCACCTCGGTGTCCGGCTTCCCTTACTCGAATCAATCATGTTACGATAACATGCACAATTTTACCATTCAGAAAAATGTTTCCGACCAGGTGGTGAAAGCAGCCCCGAGAAGAGAGATAGGGCGAGGTGCAGGCTGGTCACGCCCCACCGTATGAGAGGGGGGGAAGGAACCACTATAGAGCTTATTACCTGTGATAAAGTGTTTATCACTATCCATATATATATGTCTCTATAATTTAGTATGGAATTATAAATAATGTAGTGATTGTCAGTACTTGCCACATATGTCAGTGTTTTCAAATGGCAACTTCTAATTCAGGCCACTTTCGGCCTGCCATAGCAGGCGTCACATCATCGGACATGCCGTCAAATGAAAAAACATTTCCGACAATGCTAAAAAGAAAGTGTTGTCCCATGGTCAGTTTCTACCTGATTCCCAGGTGATCGATGAGTTTATGCGAGCTACCTCCTTCCCTGTTCCTGATGGGAGGTGTAAGGTATGTCGGTACCATGGGCTATGTACAGACTGCGAGACCGGGCATGCTGGTCATGTGACCAGGCACGAGATGCCGGCAGGTGAGGAGAGGAGAATAAACCAGTCTTACACTCGATCTCAACGTGTCCACATCCCTTCATTACATGGTGTCAGATAGTGAAAACGAAGACGGAGACACAGGAAACATGGCTTTAGCCGGACAGCAGCACTAGTCTTAGACAACCATATGGCCATGAACTGGCCAGCGTGGTTAACCTCATATGAGATATACGCCGGAGCAACGGGAGTCACATCGAAAGCTGAAAAGGTGCAGTGTTTGATTCTTTTGCACATAGCTGGACCCCAAGCACAAAAGGTCTACAGGAATGCCACTATTGAAAGCAGCGACAAGGAAAAAATAGGCCCCTTAATGCAGTTATTTCGGACATACTGGGAAGGAAAGGAAAACCTCACCGTTACGCGATACAAATTTCACTTGCTGAATCAAACCACGGAATGTATGGATGTATACATTAGGAAACTACAAATCCGAATTGCATTTTGTGAATAAGGGGACCTGGAGTCCTCGCTGTTGTGTGACCAGTTAGTCTGTGGAGTAAAGGACAAGGAATTGAGGAATAGGCTCCGACACACACCTAGGCTGATGTTTGAGCAATGTATAGAGATGTGTCGCCTGACCGAAAACCAGGACATGATAGGCGAAGTAGCCACCGCGAAAGACAGCCAAGTCGATGCAGTAAACAAGTATGGGCGCCGCCGGACAACGCCCACCATACAGGTCAGCACGGGGTCAGCATGAGGTCAAACAGCCAGTCGAGGGGGCCGGGTGCGCTTGGACACACCGCGGTACGAGTGTCCCCGATGTGGATACAACCACAACAAAGGTCAGTGCCCTGCAAAAGGGAAAGAATGCGCCGGGTGTCATTAAGTCAGACATTTTATAAAAGTGTGTAGGAGCAAACAGGCAACGGCGCCTGTGAATGACTTGACGTGGATGAGCACCATAAGCCCAAGGAAGCAAGGAGACCAGATGAGGAGGAGGATGAAGATGCAGACCGATTCATCTGGGAAATTGCCAAGAGGGATAATGATGAAGAGTTGTGGTATGCTGACATATGTGTTGGCAGAACTGACATTCGCTTCAAACTGGACAGTGGCGCAAGCGAATATACTGCCTAAAGCAATTTTTGACAAAATCCACAACACTGTGATGAAGCCGTCCCGATGTCGTTTGATCAGGTTCGCTGGTAACCATATCTACCCGGAAGGAGAAGCCAACATCAAGATCAACAACTGTACACTGCGATTCCAAGTTACTTCAAAGGGAAGCCCGATAATCGGAAAAAAGGCGTGCATGATGTTAAACCTCCTCAACAGAATCAATGCGGTCAGCAAAGAAGGCAATGATGATGCAAAAGCAAATGATCTGGTATGGTGATGTTTTCACTGGACTAGGCATAATCAAAGTTAATGCAAAAATTCACATAGATCCAAATGTTCCACCAGTTGTTGACCCTCCTCACCATATTCCTCATGCAATAGAAAATGATGTAAAAAAAGAAATCGATAGAATGATCGCATTAGGGGTAATAACAAAGCAAGAAGAGCCGACCCCATGGGTCAGCTCAATCACAATTGTCAGGAAGCCAGGAAAGCTCCGAGTATGTCTTGACCCCACAAAACTAAACAAAACAGTGTTGCGTGGGGCATATCCAACTAGAACAATCGAAGAGGTAATTGCCAAAACCCACGGCGCCAAGTTTTTCACTGTGCTTGATGCCAACAGTGGGTACTGGCAGATAGTCTTAGATGAACAGAGTTCTAACATTTGCACGTTCAGCACTCCGATGGCAGATACCACTACACACGCCTGCCCTTCAGAATCAAAACGGCAGGTGATATTTTCATCGAACAAATGAATCTAATACTATGAGATCTGCCAGGTGTAAACGTTGTGGCGGACGACATCCTAGTATATGGAAAGTCCCTAGAAGAACTTAACGCTAGATTAGAGGCAGTGAGCCAGAGAGGTCAACCTAAAGCTAAACCCCAAAAAGTAAGAAAGAGGTCAGCTATGTGGGTCACACACTTACAGAACATGGTCTGAAACCCAGTGCCAAGCGAATACAAGCAATCAATGAAATGCCAACACCAACAAACAAAGCTGACATCCAGCGGTTCTTTGGTATGGTGGGGTATGTTTCAAAATTTATCCCAAATCTAGCCTAAATTTCAAAACCTTTAAGAATATTGTTAAAACATGAAATCGCATGACACTGGGATATAGATAAAAAACAAGTGGACGCTTCCAAGTTTGGGTTGGGGGCAACAATGTTCCAAAATGATCAACCAATTGCGATGGCCTCGAAGGCACTAAATGACGCACAAAGTGCGTATGCAGTAATAGAAAAGGAGCTTTTGGCAATCGGTTTTGGCTGCCAAAAGTTTCATGACTATATATTTGGAAAAAACACATTAATCGAAACAGATCACAAACCGCTGATTGCGATCATGAACAAACCGATTTGGAAATTGTCTGCTAGAATGCAACGAATGCACATGCGCCTTCAAAATTATTACTTTGACTTTATATATAAAAAGGGTGCTCACATGTACTTTGCAGATGCCCTGTCACACGCCCACTCAACAGCAACAGGACTGAACAACCTATTTGAGAGGAACATCAGCATAGCTGCCCTTGACATCTTTGAAGATGACCTGACGTGTATTGCAAAAACAACCCAAAACGATGAAACCTTAAAAGAAGTAGCACGCCTCACACGCATAGGGTGGCCAGAAACGAACAAAAACATTAGAGAAGATGTAAAACCTTTCTTCACATATAAAAATGATATCACCACAACCGGTAACATATTACTAAAAAATGATTGTATAATCATACTGACAAAATTACAGCCTGACATGATAAACAGAATCCATGAGGCCCATTTAGGGATAATTAAATCTAAAGAATTGGCAAGGGATTATGATTTTTGGCCAGGAATAAATGCTCAGATGAAGATAAGGTATCCAGATGCCCAACGTGTCAATCATTTAGAAATAAACCATACGCAGAGCCACTGGTGTGTCATGACATACCCAAATTACCATACAACAAAATCGGCATTGATTTTTACAAAATTTGTGATAGACACTTCATTCTCTTCATCGATTACCATTCTAAATTCCCAGATATCGTGGAGCTAGCAAGCACCACTAGCGCAAACACAATCAGAACCATGAAACAAATGTCTTACAGATATGGAATACCTAAAATAATAGTAACAGACAATGGGACCCAATTCACAAGCAATGAATGCAGGCAATTTGCAGTAGAGTACGGGTTTAACCCAACATACTCAAACCCTATGCATGCCCAAAGCAATGGGCAAAGTGAACATTGGTCATAATGCTCGCATTGCGGTTGATGCGAGGCGAGGGAGGACCCCCCCCCCTCTCTCCTCCAGCCATTGGCCATTGCATAATAGCCCGCGCTTCCTTCCCTTAAAGTCCAGCCCTGAGGCCGCCTCGGGCCACTGGCCCTCCTGCCTCCAGACACTCCGCTCCTCCACACACTTTTTCTTTGGCACTACACTCACCACGCCACATCATGCCTAACGGACCAGGCCGGGGGAGGCGCGCCGCACGCAGGGAGGCGCAACGGATATCTGAGGCAAGCTCGACACACTCTCCGCGCCCTCCTCGCCCCCCCAGGCCGCCATGCCCCCGAGGGCCGCCCCCTGCGACCCCCCTTCGGAGTGGGGCCGCACCATGCAAGCCACCCTCCTCGACACAGTGGCGGCCCTGGAGCGGATGTCGGCCAGACTCGACATAATCGAAGCACGGGATGAGCGCGGAGCCGCGCCACAGCAGGCCCCCGCCCCACCGACCACCGCGCCGCCTCCGACGCCGCCTCAGCAGACCTACGCCGCCCGGGCCCCCCGCCACACCGTGCGATAGGCCCACCCTCCTCCGCCGCCCCTGCTGGCTGCTCCGGGGGCTATCCACCCGCAGTACGAGAGGTTCACCAGGGGGGCCCCCTCGACTCAACCCCCGCCTCCCGCGGCATCGGAGGCGCCGCCCCCTCTACACTACCCCGATGCCCACGACCACACCGCCACCTCCACAGCCGACGCAGTACGGGAGATCCTCGACTCGGCCGACACTCACAACGCCGGTCGACGCAAAGGTTTTTCCCCCCACTACATCTTCCCCTGTGACCTAATAGAGCGGGGGGCGGAGAGGAAGGCAGTGAAGCGAGGGGAGGCCACCAAGGACGAATACACCCTCGCCCTCCGAATGCTGGAGGCATACCCCACCTTCCCCACCCACTCCCTTCCCGGACTCAGCCACCACGCCCTCACCATTCACCGGGACAACTTAGTTCACCCGTGGGCCACCGTCCGCCGTTATTCCGAGACGGTATTTACCTGGATCGCGGATGGAAGGCTCCCACATGGCTGGCACGACCCCACGGCCATTAACATGGTCCGCATGGAGGCCCTCACCACACCCATCGCAGCCCTGCCCACGCCCACCCGCTCCTCCGACCCCGCCCGCCCCGCCCCCAGACCCCAGGCACGCCCCCAGACCGACACTCGGATTACCTTTAGCCGAGACTCCCACGGCGCCCCCTGCCCCTCATGGAACCGTGACCCAGCCTCCTGCGACTGGGCGGGGGCCGGCAAGACCCATGGGGAGGGGGCGTCGAGGTATCGACACGCTTGTCCTTACTGCGCAAACGTGAGAAAAATCTTAACTATACACTCTTAGGCCGTCTGCCTCAGCAAGAGAGGCCGTGACCGGGGGGGCCCCTCACCCCCTCGGCGGATTTTTAGTCCGCCGCCCCCTCCAGCCCGCTCGGAGGGACCCAGCCGGCCCCACCCAACCCCCCCTGCCGACCCCCGCACACCCATAACCGACCCTCCTCACATCTCGCCGCCTCGTGACTCACCGCCTCCACCCCCGGCGCCTCACATCTCCCCGCCCTCTCACATCTCCCCGCCGTCTTGGCCCACCCGTGCCCTGACCGCAGAACCACAAACCGCTCACACCACACCCGGCTTCAAAGACCCCCCCCCCGGCCACCGCTCGCGACCACCCCACCGCCTGCCGCGACCCAACAGACCCTCCCTCAGACCGCCAAACTTCACCCAACCGCCACCCCTCTCTCATTTCCGCCGACCACCCGGCCACCACACACCATGGTCTCATGCCGCCCCGGTGGCCCCCCATGCCACCCACGCCACCCACGCCACCCATGCCACCCACGCCACTTACACCACTCACGCTTCCCCGGAAGCGACCAGCCCGCCAACGCCCAGCCCAGCCCGCCACCGGGCGGCCACTACCAACACCACAACCCCCCCGCACCCCTCCCCCACCGCCCACCTCGCCGCAGACGCCGCCGCCCCCCCTCACCCTCCCCCGGCGATACAGCCTACCTAACACACCTCCCCGGCCTCCCCCCCGACCCCCACACGCCCTCAGCTGCGCCCACCTCGACGGGCCCTGGACCGAGGTGGTCCGGGCCGGCATGGCCCACCTCGGGCTCCGCCGCATATCCCCCTCACATGACGCCTTCCCCTTTAATCCCGGCCTCTGATCCAGGTTTCTCTTCGGCCGAGGTCGACGATGTCGCCCGCCTACGCCTCGCCTCCCTCGCCCCTGCGACATGGAAGAATCGTCGGCGTCAGGCTCGGGAGTACGTCGCCTACCTCGTTGCCCGAGGGCTCGCCCCCCTCGACCCCTCCAACTTCGAGATCGCCGCCTACGCGGCCTCCCTGTACGCCCGCGGCCTCGCCCCGGCGTCCATCAAGAACGCCCTCTCTGGAGCACGCTCCTGGGTCGAGGCCGCCGGGGCAGCCACCGCCGCCTTCGAGTCTACCCTCGCCAAGGACGTCTGCCGAGGAGGCGAGCGCGCCTCCAGCCACGTTCCTCGCCAGGCGCCCCCTCTGACGCCTCACCACCTCACCCTCGTCATCTCTCACCTCGCCCTCGTGGGGCCGGCCTCGCTCGTCCCTCGGGCCGCCCTCCTCCTCGGGTACTTCGGCAGGCTGCGACAGTCGAACCTGTTGTCGCCGAGTCCCGAGGGCTGGGGGGGCCCTCACACCATCACCCGCGGCGACGTGGTGGCGGTGCCCGGGGGCCTCTGGCCCACGGTCAGGACCTCCAAGACCATATCCGGCCCTGCGGGCACCATCGCCCTATTCATCCCTGCTTGCCCGAGGCCAGGACTCTGCCCTCTGACCACCTGGAATGCCGCCGCACGGCAGCGTCCTGCGCTTCCCGACGCCCCAGCTTTCATCATGCCCTCAGGCCGGCCCCTCGACCCATGGTCCCTAACCGCCCTCCTGCGAGGCGCCCTCCATGCCCGAGGCGTCCCAGGGGCTGAGGCCTTTACCCTCCACAGCTTACGCCGGGGCTCCGCACAGGCCTGCCATGCTGCCGGAGTCGACATCTCTGACATCATGGCCCAGGGGACGTGGACCTCTGAGGCGGTGCACACATATGTGCCCCGCCTCGCCCCCTCGCCGGCCCCTCGAGCCCTCTCCTCTGTCTTGGTTGAGGGCTCCTCGGATCCACCTCCCGGGCCCAACTACTAACATTGCTCAAACTGACATTGACACTTCAATCATGACACCTCATATATCTTGACGATGCCTCATATATTATACTCTATATATCCCTATACTCATGATTGATCACTGCTTTTACATGTTGATGCCTATCTTCCATTATATACCTATATACTCATGCTTGATGTACTTATCCATGTTTATCCCGGCATTTCTCAATAAAATGCCTCTTTATCCACTCATGCCTCCTCGTCCTTCCTTGTCGCGCATCATGTACAAACAATAAAAACCATGATAAATATTTGATCATGGAAAGAACGAACATAAACATAGCTCTGTTGAACTACCAAAATACCCCGTTAACCAGAATAGACACCTCACCTGCACAGTTACTAATGAATAGACGACTGAGGTCAAAGCTACCTGTCAGAAATGAAGATCTGAAACCAAAGGCACAGAGATCAAAACTGCCGGAAATCAAACAGAACCAACAAAAACAGAAAGCACATTTTGACAAACACGCAAAAACAGAACACCAGCTCCTTCACATGGGAGACAAAAGCAGATACAGAACACATGACAATCGTTGGGCAGAAGGGACCATAACAAAAACAAACAACCCATCTGGCAGGGACTATGAAATAATGAACAATAATCAAAATAAATTACGCCGAAACCAAGTACAAATTTTTGAAGCAGAAACAAACAAACACGATGCCTCACGCACAGCACACAAACCCAATCACAACAATCACAACAGGCAGATGGGCCTCAATCGACATGCCCAACTGCTAACAACGCTTATGTTAAAAGGTCAGGCCGAATCAGTAGGCCAGTCGAGAGGTTAGGGGACTGGTCAATATATATATTGTACATGCAACTGGCACAAAATAGAAGAAACATGTTATGTTAGGTGACAAGAAACCTAGCGGTACAAATAAAAGAAGGTTGTAACAAGTAGACAGGAAGCATGTTAACAAGCAATCAGTTTACAATACTGTTGTAAGTGCACTAGCGCACAAGAAGAAGACATAGATAGAATACTTTACAATCGTAGATAAGTCATTTGTGTGTCGATATTGGTGCCATTGAGTTGATTGATGTTGTTTGTTTGTTCCATTGTTGTTCTTTTTGTTGTTTTATATATATATGTTTTTTTTCTTTCTCTCTTTTTTGCTTTCTTTATTCTCTCCATTTCTCCTATATAAAAGAGGGGAGAACATAATCTACTTGATATACATTGTTTATTGAATAGGCAGTCCTCATACTATGGGATCATTCCGAAGGGGGAAGATGTAAGGTATGTATGTACTGTGGGCTATGTACGGAATGTGAGACCGGACGTGCTGGTCATGTGACCAGGCACGAGACGCCGGGAGGTGAGGTCTTACACTCGATCTCAACATGTCCACATCCCTTCATTACAGGAGGGAGGGGTGGTCATGGCCATTTGCAAAATACATATGAGGAGTTCATGTGCAAAACACCGTAAACATCAATCAAAAATTGAGATAACAATTAACATTGGAATCAAACCTTCATCAAGTTCATTCCAATAGTTCAGGCGTAAAACCACGTAAATGCCAATCCAAAAATGTGTTTTAAATAACAGATTTTTACCTGAAAATAATATTAATTTTCACTAATTCCATGCTTCATATAATCACATATGTTTATGGGGCAATGAACAAAAAAAGAAGGAATACAAAATAATACACTTGTTATATGTTTGATTCCAATGTTTATTTCCATTTTTGAATTGGCCTTTACATGGTTTTGTGCCTGAACTCTTCATTCGTTTATTAATTTGTGTACATTCCTATTTGTTTCTTAATTGCTCCACACTCATTTCATCACAATAAAAGTGGAATTGGTGAGAATTAAAATTACTTTCACGTAAAAATCTGTTATTTGAATTACATTTTTAGATTGGTGTTTATATGTGGTTTTGACTCTGAACTCTTCATGTATATAAAGTCGACTATTACAGTTCCTCATACAACCACAACTCCAGACTGTTCCGTGATTTGGCTTGAATAATGTTTGTTTGTAAGAGTTGTACATCCTGGCAACAACAAAGGGTACCGGCTTGTGACAGAGTACACTCATGGCGACCTTATAGTGCGGCCCCAATGGAAGACCAGGCTCCTGGTACTATGACCTGATATGACAATCATTCACCCCACATGTGTCGGGCTATGATATATGAATATTTGTACGATATATGTAGTGCATTACATTGCAATATCACCTGGTTCTTTCCATAACCCAGACCTCCAACACTTTTTCTAATGGGCAGCTTAGCATCGCTACCACAGAGACAGTAACACGTTCTATCCAATGGACTTTGTATACCCTTCTATGGAGCAACATATACTGACTGTGCGCATCAATATTTAATCCTGATACGCCGGATTATCTCTAGACCGCCCTAATGTGAACATACATGTTGCTAGGACGTGAAACCCCAACAAATAAATAAAACCATCTAGATGGGTATTTTTGGTTTTGAAAATGTGATGCTTTTCATCAGACTATGCACTTTCAATATAATTATTTTCTGGGAATTTAGTTTCCACAGATCTACACCGTGAATCAACCGCAATGCAAGGATTACGATAGATGTACAACACAGTGCTCAGATGGAATGAAATTCTTGTCACTTCACATCAGTATAGTCACAGTGGACACATTACGTGATACAGTAGAGCCCCGCCAGGTTAATGGATGAGGAAGTGGGTTTAACGTAGCTGAGAGAAGTCATAGATTACACACTGCTTTCTGCTCAGCCAAATGACAGTGTAGTAGTATGTACATGAGCCCCACTACCATGCGGTGGGGGCAGACACTATGCTGCATGCACACCTACGCAGTTACACTGAATGGCGCTAAGTGGTGGCAGGCTAGCCACCGGGCAGACCCCCGCCGGGGCTGCCCTCTACTGCATGTGGCTAGCTCACCCCCCACCCACCTATAGAGGCGACATGGGATCTGGCGAGTTAGGGGGGCGGGTCAGTTGACTGTTGATGCTGCGGAGAGCAGAGAGGTTTTGTAATAAACCAGGTTGAAGCATACTGAAACTAAATCTTGGCGTTCTTCCGTTAGTGTGTGACAGTGTGGAAGACCATGGGCCATCACAACAGTAATATCATGCACCTTTAGATGTGGTCATCATTCTTTAGATCACATGCATCCCGTCAGGCCAGCGGTTTATATTTAGAGTTGTGTATATTTCTGGTGTATGACTTAGACTTAATACATATCAATGTGTGGGCAGCACTATAAAGTCACCATGAGTGCGCACTGTTACAAGTCGGCACCCTTCCTGATATGACAGTAGATGTTTGTTTGTTTGTTGTTGTTTTATGTCTTAGCAACATGTAAGGTGATATCAGGACGGGTACCGACTTGTGACACTGAGCGTGATGGTGTGCAGCCCGCACCACTCCCCGAAAGAAGGTGAGAGCAGGTTCGTCTGCCACAGCATCGCAAAGTAACTGAGGAGGAGGGCGGCCCGAGGGACAAAGCCTGAGGGTCTGATGGAGGTGAGGCTGTGGACAACAGCGATCAGCTGGGCGAGTGTGAGAGGCGGAGCTGGGGGGGGGGGGCGAGGCACGTTCGCCGCCGAGCCAGACATCTTGGGTGAGGTGCCAGCTGAAGGTGGGTGCACTCCCGAGATGGAGTTCTTGATGGAGGCCGGCACGGCAGAAGTAGCGTGGATTGAGGCTGCGACGTCAAAGTCCGAGGGCCAGAGGGCATTGCGGTTTTGCGCCACCATGAAGTTGACAAGGCGAGGGCCTGGTGCCTCCACTTGCACCAGGTGGAGGGGGCCAGGGCAGTGACACTGTCGATGGCGGCAACCTCGAAATAGAGACCAGGGTTGTAGGGGAAGTTGTCAGGGCAGGGTTCCAGATGGGCTAGACTGAGGCAGGCCACCTCAGCTTGGGCTACCTCCGCCCAGGGGCCCAGGATGTGGGCCCGGCTGAGGGTGTCGGCCAGGATGAGGGAGGCACTGGGTTTGTGGATGATGGAGAGGGTGAAGGAGTTGCTTGCTGCTAGGAGCTGCCGGACTCCAGGACCGCGGCCAAGGCCATGTTGTTGGTGTTGACAACCATCATGGTGCCTCTGATGTCGTTCCAAAGGAGGGCCCGGAGGGCTACCATTAGGTTGACCAGCTCGAGTTTGTGGATGTTTGGGAAGCGTGCCTGGAACCTGTGACTGTAGGCCTGGGAGAAGTACGCATTGGGGGAGAAGACCCCACGCCAGGTGAGGCATGAGTCACACTCGATCAAGAAGCTCCTTACCTCGGGCTGGCCGAGGAAGTAGAGCCTGTTAGAAGCGCGCCAGTAGAAGGTGATCCACTGCGGGTCACGGCAGGCCTATTCCCTGAGCGTAAGAAAGCCCAGTCAGCAGCAGCTCAGGAGGGTGGCGATGAGCCAGGCTATGAACTTGTGAGCTGGGAGCAAGCAACTACCAACGTGATTAAGGTGTCCGAGGATGCTTTGTAGATCGCGGTGACCGGGGGTCCGGAGGGTTACCTCACAATCAGTGATGAGGGCTTCGATCTTGTCAGGGGCAATTGGGCTGTCATGGCCTTGCTGTCGAAGGCAAAAGCGAGCCAGGTGAGGCGGACAGTGGGGGGTGGGTTGCACTTCACTGGAGCCATGTCGAGGCCGAGGGTAGATGCAAGGGTAATGAAGGTGTCAACGACATGGCAAGCCTTTAAGTAGGTACGCTTGCAACCTATGTAGTCATCTATGTAGATAGATGAGGGTATGGTAACCTTCGTCTCAGAGTATCCAGGTGAGGGCGGCTGTGACGCCGACACAGGCTGCCCCCCCCAGGAGGAGCATCCAAAGGGCATGGTGAGGTCTACATGGATGGCTCCATCCAGGGTTATACAGTAAGTCGGCGTGAAGCTGCCGGTAGACCCTGGAGATGTCGGCCATCCACATGTAGGCCCGGGCCCTCACGGCGGAGGCGCTGGTTCATGTCAGTGATGCAGGGAAGCTTGTAGGCATGAGGTCTGCCCAGGAACTTGTGGTGAGGTATCCTGGCCGGAGGGTAGGAGAGGTCAACGATGGCTCACGGTTCCTCTTGGTGTACCACACCGCCTCACTGTGTGTGGGGAGAATGCGCCAGACGCTGGCACAATTGGCACAGGCATGGGAGTGCCTTGCCGAGGGTTCTCTGTTAGCCTTGCCAGCCAGGGCACAATTGCAGGAGGCTGGGTCGTGGTTCCAGGCTATCGTGTCCCGTAGGCTTCCCTGATGTAGGGGTTGCAGGGTTTGGCACCGACGTGCAGGTGGAGGCCTTGGCACTGGCCAGCTCGGCGGCTGGCGAGGTGGTGCCCGAGATGGTGCTGATGGTGATTGTCTCGAGGCGGAGGGCATTGATGGCAACAGGATTGTGCCATCCGAGGGGCAGCCTTCCATCCGCTATCCATGTGAAGATGGTCGCTGAGTAGCGCTGGATGGTAGGCCATGGGAGAAACAGGCTATCTTGGAGGAGGGTGGTGATAGGGTGAGTGAGCGCGGGGGCAGAATCAGGGGGGAAGGCGGGTTGGGTCTCGAGGCACCTGAGAGCCAGAAGCAGCAGGTGGAAGGAGGCGGAATGGCTGGAGGCAGCGACGGCCGGGGTTATAAGGGGGAGAGAGAGGGGAGGCGAGAAAGCCCCAGGGGCGAACAGCGGGGAGGTGTTACGCGGTGGGCCGGGGGGGGGGGGCAGAGGCCGTCAAGTGTCAAGGCCGGGGGGGGGGGGGGTTGCTGCGAGGTGTCAGCGGCAGTGGTGAAGGGGGGGGGGGTCTTCTCCCGCCGCACATCGACGGCAATGCAAGCATTACGACCAATGTATAGAAACAACCTTCAGCCAGCTGGCTACTGAGTGTTTCCCAGTATAGGTTGTGTGTGCCTGTTGGGGGGTTCATTCAATACTCATAAACATGTCCACCCACCCACACATCCTATTCCCACACACCCACATCCTTCTGGAGGCTTTAGAACCAAGTTGATGGATTACTCAGATCCAGGTCAGGGGGTTCACTCAAAACTATGCCGTCTCTATAGAGTTTATACATTTTAACATATATACGGTATGGATTCTGGGCACATATTATTATAAATTGAATTAAAAACTAAAGACATTTACTAAAGTCTTTACACTATGACGTCGCTAGGTCAGAAAACAATTGTAGGTTATTTGTGTATGTGAAGTACCATAGTTGCAGGCATATTGGCTTCGACAGAGCGGCAATATGACAGGTGGATGAGGCTTACTAAACATGTCTGTAGCCAAAGTGTTCATCTCTATATAACGGTGTGTAAAGTCCTCAGCTGCCAGTCGTAGTTGTATAGGTAGGCTAAGAGGAAATCACTACAGGCAAGGAAGGAAAGCAGATATAGAGTGAAAGTAGGAGAGCTAGACTCCAGTCTTTATTATCTTAATAGCGTTCAGGAATCAAGATGGTGGCTCAAACCTGATCAGAAACCTCCAATCACCAACAGGCATTCTTATATCAACCAATGAACATTTAAGATCCTTGTAACCAAGGCATGGTTATGTATGGCTACAGTGCCCTGTTGTGTCTGGTGTGCAGTGATCCGTAAATAACACTTGGGGGGGAGGGGGTATGTGAGCAGAGCTCCAAAGACTCTGTACATTTCAAGAAGTGCTCCCCTCATACTATCTATTAAAATACACAATTCTTATCTTAAATCAGTAATGGATCACCAACACCACATCTACCTTATATGCCTTTGGATTTACATACCATTTACCATTATATAGATCATTTGTAATTTATTATAGAATAGTTCCAACCTTAACCAATATCTCAAACATTGGGAAATTGTATAGGTGGTTAAGTTTTAGTGTCATTGTGATCACTACTCCTCTCTTAATCGGCGCTGTCAATGTGCACCATCATACTCCACTGATGGTTTGCCAGGTATTATTTGTGCCTATAGTACACATTTGATATTAATTTCGATGGATTTTGCTAATTTTGATCAATTCGACCAGAGTGTCTTCCATGTTGAGTCACATAACCACAAGTGTTGTTAGCTCTGCCATTATATAGCACCACCGATATGGTGGTGCTATATAATGGCAGAGCTTGTTTGCTACTATACAGACAAAGAAACTTATTTATTTTGGCCACATCATTCGTCAGAGTTCAATATACCGTACATTGTTGGAAGGGAAGGTGAATGGCAGCAGAGGGAGAGGGAGACCAAGAACATCATGGTTTACAAATATTTCACAGTGGACAGGCTTGAATTATTCACAGTCTATCAGAACAGCACACCATCGGGACAAGTGGAGAACCATTGCATCCAACCCTCGACTAGAGGATGGAACTATTGATTGATTGATTGATATGGTTTACCACATCATGGTACAGATGGATTCGACCAGATGGTGGCACTATATTGAAACAGGACTATGCCCGAGTCTGGAATAAAGCAATTAACGTGGATATATATATATATATATATATATATGTGCTCTATGATCTATTATGGGAATATAAACAAGGACAATACCCCCTAGCAGTTCTCTCCCTTACTTACTCTATACCCTAATGTCACTGAGCTATTACTACCATAGGACTAGGTTAGTTCCTTCATTCTCCACTGCACTGCCACCTGTGAGCAGCTCATGACCGCCTGATACCAGCTGCGCCTGGTCACTACCACTACCGCTCCCTCTCAGCAGGATGGATTATATATATATATATATATATATGGGCTCTGAATATAGCCATGGCACTATATATAATGACAGTTCTAAACAATATTGGTCCAGGGATTGACGCAATGCAAGCATGTTAAAGCTAGTTCATATATTTGTTTCAACAGTTGTGCGATCAGCAGCAAGCTCAACATATACGGACATGAGCTGGGGTTTCTCTACCCTCCTGTACAATGGGACACTGCCAACAGATGCCTGAGACTCTGACAGGCTGATGGTTGAAGAGGCCATAACAATGGCATGGGAAGGCCCAGTGCTGCGACCAAATAATGATGTTAGAAGGCGCGCGCTCAAATAGAGACCGCCGCACGACACACCCAACCACATTTAGTAAAATAGAACCATTATTAGGTGTGCAGGGAATATTTGTGTGTGTTACCATACATGTGATTCACAAGCTGGGGACCCAACTGGTTATAGGTGATTATTTGAAGAGTTCAGGCGCAAATCCCTGTAAGCGCAAATCCAGAACGTAGTGTAAATACAAGATTTTTATTTGAAAATAATTGTAATTCTCACTAATTCCACTTTTCTGATGATAAAATGGTTATAATGCAATGAACAAAAGAGTATGAAAACAAGAAATAAACTTGTTGAAGGTTAGATTCCAATGTTTATCTCATTTTTGGATTGGCGTTTGTCGGGTTTTGGGTCTGAACTCTTCATTTAATTATTTAGTTGCTGTTGATGTGCAGGTCATCGTGTCTTAGAGGTTTGGTCGGTCACAACACACGCACACATACACACATATACAACACACACCCACACACACATCACACACAACATACACACACAGCACACACAGCACACACACAACTCACACATCACACACACATCACACACACAACATACACACATCACACACATCACATACATACATCCCACCCACATCACACACATCACACACATAGCACACACATCACCCACACACACACGCACACACACATCACATACACATCACACACATCACACACCCACATCACACACATAGACACACACAGCACACACACACTCGCATCACACACACACATCACACATATCATGCACATATACAACACACCCACACAACACACACACCACACACATCACACATACATCACACACACACAGCACACACATCACATACAGACATCACACACACAACACACACCACACACACAACACACACATCACACCCACATCACACACACAGCACACGCACACATTACATACATACATCACACACATCACATATATCACACACACATCACACACAACACACACACAACACACACACAGCACACACATGCCACACACATGACACACACAGCACACACATCACACACACACGCACAAGACATACACAGCACACACGGCACACGGCACACACACACAGGGGCACCTGCCAACCTTTACCGGGGATCAATTCTCTAAGTAGGCGGGACTCGAGGCTTTAACCCTTAATGTCAGGATGAGACTACCAGTGGGATGTGACCTGACGGGATGAGTCGAGCGTCCGTCTACCGTTTTGGTATCCCTTGGTCGAGTCAATTACTTTAAAAGTGATACTTGTCGCTTCATAGCCAGCCACTCAGCATTAATGGGATAGGGCAAGGACTGGTTAGCTCAGCTTCAGGATAATGTGAATGAGTAGGCAGCGGGTCATGGTGCCCATGGCTTGGTTTCCCACTGTGGCAGCATTATAATTTTACCATGAGTGCGCACTGTCATAAGTCGGTACCCATCCTGATATGACCTTATATGTTGCCTGGATGAAAAACTCCAACAACCAACCGACTTAATGGCGAGATCACACTACCTAACCAGTGGTCCACAACTGATTCATTAAAGGCTGTGGTATGTGTTGTCCTGTCTGTGTGAAAGTGCACTATATTTGGCTGCAGTGGCTTTCCTCCAAAGAAATATGTCAAAATGACCATAAGTTTGATGT
Source organism: Branchipolynoe longqiensis (assembly GCA_030323885.1). Lineage (NCBI taxonomy): Eukaryota > Metazoa > Annelida > Polychaeta > Phyllodocida > Polynoidae > Branchipolynoe > Branchipolynoe longqiensis. Next base: position 10,242,526 of record CM059194.1, on the reverse strand, counting down.
CCAATAGCCGGTGATAAACATCAATGCGCTCTAGAGGCGTCGTTAAATAAAACAAGCTTTAGATGAGACTAGTAGTGGTGTGGGTGGGTGAAGTAGAAGAGTTGCACACTCGTCGGTTGATGCTCCGTTTTGGTAGATCATGGGGTTCGAACCCTGGTCGAGACAAACCAAAAAGTCTTACAAATTGATACTTGTCGCTTCCAACTAGGCGTTTGGCATTGTTAGGATAGGGCAAGGACTGGTTGGCTCAGTGGCAGGATAATGTGACGAAGGGGGATATGAGGTCATGGTACTGGTGGTCTGCTCTTAGTGTGGGACAGCACTATACAATTGGCATGAGTGTGCACTGTCACAACTCGGTACCCATCCTGATATGACCTTAGATGTTGCCAGGACGTAAGATTCCAACAATCAACCAACCCAGGACACATATCTCAGAGGGGTGAAATTCTTACCTTTGAATGTTCACATTCTTATACACACAATATTTCTGTTATTAGCGGACAGGTGTAAGTAGTTGGCTTCGGCTAGGCAACAACATTGACAGGCACCAGCCCTGGTAGGTGCCCATTTATTCAGTTCAGGAAGTATTTTTGTCAGCGCCAGCGCTTGGGGTTTTACAGCGGAGCATTTGTCACCCACATGCGGTGTAGCCGAGTAATTCATTTCCCGATGCTGGGCTTAAAGTAGAATGTCCAGTATGTCATTCACAGTTAGGTCAAGAAGAAACCGCCTGCATAAAGTTGTCAACAACATTAATAAACAATACACAGACATATTCTTGTAAGTAAGTTGCCATCATTCATCACTTCGACAGTCACTAGCATTTGTTTTCTTTTAAATACTTATCCTAAGTGTAGGAGAGAGCAAACGAGTTGAACATCCGTCTCCCGTTTGGTATATCGTGGGATTCGAACCCACTGGTTCGAATCATGGTCGAGTCAAACCGCTGACTTACAAAATTGATACTTGTGGCTTCCTAGCTTGGCGCTTGGCATTAATAGGATAGGGCAAGGACTTGTTGGCTCTGGGTCAGTATAACATGACTGAGTGGCATATCAGGTCATGGTACCTCGGACCTGATTTCCCAGTGGGGCAGCACTATTAAATCACCCTGAGTGCCCTCTGTCACAAGTCGGTACCCTTCCTGATATGACCTTCAATAGTTTTTTTTGTTTGTTTTTGTTTGTACATTGGTTAATTAACCAGGGGAAATTTCAATCGCAGACAATTGGTCTTCTTTATCCCACTGCCCCTCGGCCTATCCTAGTAATGCCGAGTGCCAGGTTAGGTACCGGCAAGTATAACTTTCTAAATCGTTGGTTTCACTCGGCCAGGGTTCGAACACCAGCAGTTAGAAATCCAGGACCTACCAGAACAGGAGGCGGACGCTCAACTCATTTGTTGTTGCCAGGACATAAAACTCCAACAACCAACCTTCCTGACTGCTGGGGCAAGGATCATGGAGGCACGCTACATCATGGCACAGCCCCGACTATGTGCGACAGGATGCTGGTAATGACACTGAGGCAGCCATTCATTTTGTCACATCCGGAGAAGCACGCTGCACCGTCAACTCTACCTGGCTGGTAGATCGTGGGATTCGAACCCTCAGTTCGAATCCTGGTCGAATCAATTCAATGACTTACAAATTAATACTTGTTCCATCCTAGCTTGCCACTCGGCATTACTGGGATAGGGCAATGACTGGTTGGCTCAGTGTCAGGATAATGTGACTCAGTGGGATATCAGGTCATGGTGCTAGTGTGCTGGTCTCCCAGTGGGGCAGCACTATATAGCCACCATGAGTGTACCCTGTCACAATTCGGTACTCATCCTGATATGACCTTAGATGTTGCCCGGACATCACTCTGACAAGTCGGTTCTCGTCCTGATATGACCGGAAATGTTGCCAGTACATAAATCTCCAACAACCAACCAACCTGACTGCTGGACCAAGGATCATAGAGGCACGCTACATCATGGCACAACCCTGCTATGTGTGACAGGACGTGGGTAATGAAACTGAGGCAGCCATTCATTTCGTCACATCCGGAGAAGCACGCTGCACTATCAACCAGATGGGATGGCCGAATGAGATAGAGCGTCTGTCTCCCGTGTTGAGTATATCGTGGGATCGTGGTATAATAACAGGGATGCTCTGCTGCGTTGGGCACCCCATGCTACTACAATACTCTTAGACCAGACGGGATGGCCGAATGAGTTAGAGCGTCCGTCTCCCGTGCTGGTAGATCGTGGGGTCGTGGGTTCGAGTCCCGGTCGAGTCAAACCAATGACTTTTAAATTGATACTTGTCGCTTCCTAGCCAGGCGCTCAGCATTATTAGGATAGGGCAAGGACTGGTGTGCTCAGTGTCAGGATAATGTCACTGAGTGGGATACCAGGTCATGGTGCCGGCGGCCTGGTTTCCAAGTGGGACAGCACTATAAAGTTGCCATGAGTGCGCACTGTCACAAGGCGGTACCCGTCCTGATATGACCTTAGATGTTGCTAGGACGTAAAACAATAACAAACAAACTACAATACTCTTCCCCTTCATATCACCTGTGATGCAGTCATACTAAACCAATAGTATCAACTTATCAACCAACACTAACCAAACGTAGCCATAACTTGTCTCAGTGTACACCAGCGTACATCAATGTGTTGGCAGAAAACAACATATGTTAGCATACGCTGATGCAATATGGCATAGTGTTACACAGACTTTAGCTTGGTTGCTTGGTTGTTGAAATTGTACGTCCTGGCCAAAGGTCTTATTAGGACGCATCTCAACTTGTAAACAGTGCCCTGGAGCGGGATGTAGCTCAGGCAGTAGAGTGTCCACCTGTGAAAGTGTCGGTCATCTTATTGATCCTGCTCAGTGGACCCATTTGCAGTTTGGGATATTTTCCTTTCCAACCAGTGGGCCAAATCTGGTTCATCAAAGGCTGTAGAATGTGGTGTCTTGTCTGTGGGAAAGTGAATATAAAAGACCCTTTGTTGTTTATCGGAAAGAGTAGCCTATCTGGTGGCAGCGGGTTTCCTCCAAAGAAATATTCCATAATGACCATATATCCAATAACCAATGATAAAAATCAGTGTGCTCTAGAGGCGTCGTTTAACAAAAACAAGTTTACTTTTCTGACACTGTCCATTCATGGTGACTTAATAGTACTTGATTGGTTACTTGCTCAAATATTACGTCCTGGCAACATCTAAAGGCCCTGTCACACTACGATGTAACGATGTCAGCGTAGGGAGAACTTCTCAAGTATGCAAATTTGGGCACAAATTGAACATGGATGCAGCGTAGTTGACGAGAGCGTAACGTCGGTAAAGCATAGTGATACCGTCATTCAACGAGAGAGGACAACGTCATTACGCTCACGGAACATTATGAATGTTATTCCATCGCCAGAACTACATTACGTGATGCTACATACGTCATGACACGGTGGCGAAATGTTGAACGAACATTTAATGTACGTTCTCCTGACGTTCTCCTGACATTCTCTTGACGTTCCCATTACGAGGCATGGACGTTTCCACCGGGTTTAATGTGGGTCAACATAGTGGAACGTAGTTGAACATAGTGAGCAGCGTTTGACAAACATCCGTTTAACGTCATTGACGTTCACGGAACGTGTACAGAATGTACGGCGAACGTAAACCCTTACGTTTGAGTTACGTCAAAAGTTTTGAACAGGTTCAAAACTTTGACGAGTGCCGACGTAACATGATGTAACGTGACGTAGCTCGACATCAGTCTAATATCATTCTGACCTCATCATAATGTAACCCAACATACGTCAATGTAATGATGCAACGTGATCACGTCAGGCTTACGTTTGCTCGTTACATCATAGTGTGACAGGGGTCATCATCATCATGACTGCTGCTCGACATTTCATAAAAGCTGCCTGCAAAAGTGTTGAAGTGCTGCTGGCTTTTGCAAGTTACCAGCGGCACTCTCTCGGGCAGCAAATAGAGGTTTCACACCGGCAAGAACATCTCAAGACAGGTGCAAAACTATTTGTCCATGCAGTGGCTGGTCGGGAGATGTTGGGAGTTCCATATATCAACCGCCCTGAATGCTGCCACAGTGAGACATGGTTTTCTGTTTAGGGTTTGCTCCCTTAGCCTACAGTTCTGTCAAGAACCTGTACCACAAGGCACTGGTTTACAACTCTGCAGGGCAGGGGCATCAAACTCCCTGAGGTATTGCAATACCTGCAATACCTGCATACATAGAGTAAGACATACATATAACATTACACTAGGTAACACGGTCAGCTTCCACAACTTTCCATCTTATTCATTCCTGCATAAAAGATGCATACATAGAGTAAGACATGCATATAAAATTACACTGCGTCATATGCTCACCTGCTCTCGTAACTCACCATCCTGCTCATTCCTCAAGCAGCCCTAATTTCCAAAATATACACTGTGAGGCTCCCAACAATTTATTTTAATAAAATAATATATATAATAAAAATCAACGGACAAAAACCGCATAATGTGAATGATCATGCGGTTGGTGAAATTATACTTGATGTGTAAATCTTTAAAAACCATACCTTCCCGCCTTTCCCACAAAGTAATAGACATCAACATTTTATCACAGAACATGACAGTGGGTTTATGCTATAGCAACATTTGATTAAACCATCAAAGTTATACATGACTCACACACCGGCTCCCTCTGTTGTATGCTTTATATGACTATTAGAATGTTCAGGGATGAAAGTGGTCTCCAGGAAAAAAAGCGGAAATGCTGATATTCTCCCATAGGTTTAGCATTGTCAGCGAATCGCAGAAAATTCCCTGAAGTCGAGTTTCATATATATACCCCTTCCGTCGAGAGACAGGGGTATAAGGTCATATCAGGACCGGTATCGACTTGTGACAGTGCCCACTCATGGTGACTTTATAGTGCTGCCCAAATAGGAAATCAGGCTCCCACCATCATGACCCACCATCTCCCTCAATTACATTATCCTGACACTGAGCTAATCAGTCCATGCCCTATCCTATTAATACTGAGTACCAAGGTAGGAAGCGACAAGTATCAATTTTGTAAGTCATTGGTTTGACTCCACCTGGAAGGAAACTCCTCTACTTTAATTTTAAATGGCTAACTTTGGAGATATATTTGAAGTGTAACTGCCAAGAATTAATGTGTGCAAGCATGCCTAAACTCTGACACCAGAGGATTCTACAGTAACAGGTTCTACTAAATTGCCTCAGTTTGTATTCCCTTCTGTGTGGTGACAAGTGTTTAATGTGCACCAGTATCTAAGGTAGATAGATACCTAGAATCAAATCTAGATAATTGCTTTGGTTTTGAAAATTTGATATTGTAATGGCCCACGGCCCTCCGACTCACCCTTTCTCACACGAAAGAACACCAAGATTCAATTCAGTGTACGCGTCACCTGGTTTATTGAACCCTCTGCTCTCCGCGGCGTCAGTAGTTGTCTGACCCGCCCCCTGACTCGCCAGATCCCACATCTATATAGGTGTGTGTGGGGGGGGGTGGGTCAACCACACACAGTAGAGGTCAGCCCCGTTGGGGTCTGACCGGTGGTGACCCGTGCCGCCACCTAGCGCAGTGTAGTGGAACTGCGCTGATGGCGTCGTAGTCTCCGCTGCTACCGCGTGATAGTAGAGCTCATGTTCAGACTACTACAATATTTTCATTGGATTATGCAGCTTTTACAGCGAGACGTAAAACAGGGTAATAATCCCACAATGTGATCGATTACTTTCGGTCGGGGGCAGATACATAAAGTTAACAAATGGACAGATGAAAACAGGAGATGAACTAGGGGTGTCGTTCTCTAATGAGTTGCATGCTTAATGCTAACATCTGTTAGCAATCTGCTTGAACCCAAATCTAGAAGTAGCATGGCTTGTATTCACTACACCGAGGTTTTTTCAAACTATGGGCCACTGTCCCACCCCAACGCAACCCACTCTACCAGCCCAACACTACCCACTGTTCCATCAGGACACTACTCACTGTCTCACCCCGATACTGGGTTACAAAATAAATCAAATCGGTTCACAAACAAAAAACAGAACAAAAATTGACATACAAATAAGCAAGTGACGGTGACAATCTCATACTGGATCGCAAGACAAATTGCAGTTCTTGCTGTCGATTAAGGGCCTGTCACATTAGGGTTTTTTGCGGGAGCGTATGGCGGCGTAGGCGCGTTACGTCATATACGTCGGCATATGCTGTATACGCTACTCATACGCTACTCATACGCTACTCATACGCCACCAGGTGCCGCCAGATGCCGGCTTATGAGGCATACGCCGCCATACGCTTTCATAAATCCGTCTGTCCACATTCTTTTGTGCATGCTCAAAAAATCTCGACCTATGAGAGTGTATGACCCATGCGCTACTCATACGCCGACATATGCTCCTCATACGCCGGCATACACTCCTCGTACGCTAGGGGTACGCCGGCATAGGTTTTTCATACGCTCAACTTGTGTCACCGGCATATCTCTAGCGTATCTCTAGCGAATCTAGCGTATGCATAACCTACTAGTTACATATGGGAGCGTACTCCTAGCGTATGCACAGCGTATGCACAACGTATGCACGCTACTCATACGCGCATACGCTATGCGTACGCTACTCGTACGCTACTCGTACGCTCCACATGCCAATCAAAACTGTCAAAAAATGTCACAGCACGCTCCCACACGCTCCTCATACGCTCCTCGTACGCTCCTCATAGGTTCCATATACGCTCAAAACCAGCCAAAAGGTCACCAAATATCATCATAGGCCGGCACGCGCAGGACCTACGTAGGTTTTCAATACGCTCCCGCCATACGCCGTAATGTGACAGAGCCTTTACAGTAGAAGAAGTTGTAAAAAGGTTGCACGAGATAGCATCCAAAACTATTAATTGGAAGAGACCAACTGGTGGGAAAGCAATCAGGAATATGATGAGATAAGGTTAGGTACAAGCCAGGTTAGGGATATGGATATATATGAGGTGCTTCTAATGAGCTACTTAAACGTTGGATACAAAGCGAAGAGACAACCAACAGAACTAAATGGCCTGTCACACTGTGAACTATGTCGTTAGCCTATGCCGGGGTATGCGGTTTTCGACCATACGCCATCATAGGTCATGCATAGGTTATGCATAGGTTGGGCATAGGTTGTATATGCTCTTCATAGGTCGGCATAGGTCGGCATAGGTCGAGCGGCCAACAAAAATTGTGCATGTTCAAAATGTTCAACTTTTGCCGGCATGTGGCCCATACGGTTCTTATACGCTGGACGTATGCTGGGCGTACATCTGCGTATGTTATGCACATATTAGGGGTAAGTCGGCATAGGTTAGCCGTAAGTTGAACCAACACCCTCCGGGTGTCTCTGGCATACTCACAACATTCGGTAAACGGGCTGTCACACTATGGTGTATAGCCTCAGCGTATACCATCGTGTTTGATTTTCGAACGATACGCCGTCGAACGCTGTCATACGTTACGCATAGGTTGGGCATAGGTCATATACATTCGGCATAGGTCGGCATAGGTCGAGCCACCGAAAAAGTTTTGTACATGTTCAAGACTTTCAACCTATGCCGTTGTGTCGCTCATACGTTCCTCATATGCTACTTGTACGTTAGAGGTACGTCGGAATACGTTAGGAGCACGTTCAGTATATGCCGGCCTACATTACTCATATGCTGGTCCTATCGCCTCCAACCGTCAAAATACGTCCCAATACGCTGAGTATACGTCATCATATGCTTTGCATACATCACTATACAGTAGGGATATGGTAGCCATATGCCAGGCGTACGCTTCATACATCGCTGGGACCTCCCACAGTGCACAAAGTTCAGCTTATCTCGACCTATAACGTTTTTCGCCATATTATTAGTCATACACATAACAGGATACATAACTGGATTGAGTAGGTACTCTGGCTGGCCACAAAAGACCTACCGTTTAGTCATCATCAACCGTTTAATCATCAGCATCTACATAATAACGTCAATCATCAATAATCAACACTAATCAAACTCAAATCAAGCTCAAGAATCAAAGTCAAAACTCAGTGAAATCAATCAAAATCAATAAGCTCAATAAAATATCAAGATCAAAACAAAAGAAATCAATCAAGCTCAAAATCAGCAATCAAATAGAACCTAAAGCTAGAACTCGGGTTCAAATGGGCCGAGTATACAGGAAAGCCGTTGGAGCTGGAGGGTCCGCGCATGCGCCTGAGGTGTTACCCGAATAGACTTGCCTCAGTCCTCCTAGCGGGCACTGGAGTTGCATGACACATGGAGGCTAGACTTGCCTCAGTCCCCTCGCCGAACTGCCCCGCCGGCCCAGCAGCGTGTTGGGGTAGCGGGTTCGAATCCCCCCACCCAACATACAACAGAGGGAGGGTTCCATCCTGAATAATATTTGTATATGCTTTATACCACACGTTACACATACACCGCCGCCATATGCCATAGTGTGACAGGCCCTTATGAAAACAGGCAGTAGGAGAAAATGATCTACAGGTGATTAGTGAAAGTTGCACGGTTCGATCGTTTTTACACCCTGTCATTTTCTGAGATAACACTATTAGATTGATAGTTATAAACTACCTTACTTTAGTTTGAAGTAACTTTTATTTTACTTTAAATGGCTAACATTAGATATATTTGAAGGGCAAACACAATTAATGTTGACATGGCTAGCAAACTCTGGAACAATAGGCTTCTGCAGTAACATGTTCTATTGAATCGCCTCATCATTCCCTTCTGTGTGGAGACACATGTTTAATAGGCGCACTAATATCTAAGTTTAATAGGCGCACTAATATCTAATATCAATGTAGAATCAAAACTATCTATTTATTTGCGTTTTGAAAATTTGATGTTTTCATCGGACTATGCAGATTTAATACGTAATCAGAATATCACCAGACATAAAACCATAGACAAAACCTTTTAGAAATATTAGCTACTGTCCAAGTGCAGAAATCTGGAACTAGAAGATTAGTGACCACATGTCAAATACACAGTCCACTTGTCCTGCAATGATCTAGCACTTAGACAGAGATATAGTCACACAGCATCTGTACTGAGTAACCAGAACACAAACCTCGGAAAAAGATTACCAGAGATGGACATCACATCGGACAAAAGAGACAGCAATTGATAAATGAAAACATTAAACTACATTATGGTAGATACTATTTCAAGTGTAAATTCTGAGCACCAATTCTCCTGGGGAGTGTTTTTCCTTAGCTGAGTTGTTAGTTATTGGGGATTTACGTCCTACCAACATCTTAGGTCCCGTCCTGATATGACCTTAGATGTTGCTAAGACGTAAGACAACAACAAACAAACAAACAAATCTTAGGTCATATCAGACGAGACCCAACTTGTGATAGTGCGCACTCATGGTGAGTTTGTAGTGCTGTCCCACTTGGAAATCAGGCCAATGGCACCAATACCCGATATCCCACTCAGTCACATTATCCTGACACTGAGATAACTAGCCCTTGTCCTATCTTATTAAAGCCAAGCACCAGGCTGGGAAGCGACAAGTATCAATTGTATAAGTCATTGGTTTGATTCAGCCAGTAACCAAACTCCCCATCTCCCGCATGCGAGGCCTGCACTCTACCGATTTGGACACCGCGCCCTGCTTTCGATGAGTGAATATTTAAAATGAACAAAATCGAAAGCAATATTCAGTTTAAAAAAAATGATTTTGTGATGAATATATTTACCCTGCGGATAAGTGTGCTAAAGCTTGTTTGCACTGCTGGGAAGCACTAGTCCGATTTGATTCAAATCTTTTGAATGTTGTTCTAGTAATATACTTAGGTTGTCTTGCTTCTTGGTTATCACTTGTAACGGTTTGTAGATTGCAAAAAGTCCAAAATCCATCTTTCTTACATATTGCTACCCTATGAGAGTATTCATGTGCCTCAGAAAACGTTTGCAAAACCTTTGCAAAACGTTTGCAAAATGTTTGCAAAATGCTCGCATACACTCACGGAATGCTGACCAATGTTACATACGTTACTCCATCGCTAGAAGTATGGCATCTACAATAAATACACTGGAGATATGGCAGGCATACGTTAGAACTACGTTATGAGTATGTGATGCACCCATTGGCAGTACGCGGACTGTCCACAGACTGTATGCGGACTGTACACGGACTGTAAGTGGACTGCATGTTCCCACTGGCTGAATGTATGACTAATGGGCAGCAACGTATACCAAAGTATCCCTAATGTACTCCTACATATCGCAAACATACATGAAGCGTATGTTCAACGTACGAGCCCCACGTCAACACACGTTTGATATTTTGAGCATGCGCAAACAATTTGCCGAGCCTTGACGCACATCGATGTAAGACGAGGTATAATGATGTACCCGGAACGTACCCGACATACGGCAAACGTATATGTAACGTATGACGATATACACCGACGTGTTGGTCAAAAATCACATACGTCGGCATATGCTAAGTCTATATATCATAGTGTGACAGGCCCTTTAGAGAGTCTGCCATGGTATTGCGCATGTCCATGTCTGTGATGACGTGCTTGTCTGTGTGCGTTCAGTGGTTACACACAGAGGGCCCTGTCATGAGTGCCTCTGTGTTTAAAAAATGCTGACTCATCAACTCTCCCACAAAACGGTACACACCTAGTAGGCTGGCAATAGCACCCACTTAATGTCATGACCGTGTATTCTATATGTTTCGATGGACACTACTTGAAAGACCATGTTCGATTTCAGAAGCCATGTTGTAAACCCCTTTATTTCCACAAGGTGGCAGCACACATATACGATAAATCAATAGCTGTGTTTACACGGGCGAGTTAAAACGCTTCATATAAAACCACTTGCGAGATCGATTTACATTTGCCGTGTAAACACGACACTGTGGTGGTTTAGGGCTGAATCGATTCATATAAATCGGTAGATGTAAACCACCTTGCCAGGTAGTATAAATGAAGCGATACAGCTGGTTCCCGGGCGGCGATAGTGTAAAATAGCAGTGCTCAGCGGCTACAGGCTCACCACTAAGGCTGCTGGTTCCCGGCGCCGACACACTTTCAAACTCGGTCCATGTAAACACGCCACTACATCGCTTCATATAAATCGATTTGTCTAAATCGGTTTAGAATTGCCCATGTAAACACGGCTAATGAGTTGTTATGGTGGCCCATAAGTATCGTATAATATCATGATACCTTCTTTAAAGAGACTTGTCTACATGTAAATAAGTATTTTCTCAACTTATTGTATCTATGATTGCGTTTTTCTTCTTACTCTATTATCTTAAAACACTTTTTTCTTAAGTGTGTTTGATTTCACAACACTCCTCAACTAGATAGCAAATGTCACCTACGTGTTGATTGGTCATTCGATTTGGGATCATTTTATGGCATGTAGCACCGTTGTCATCACGTCACTATTGTTTATTCTATGTGGTTTGATGGACAGTACTTTCTTGAAGATGTATACCGCCTCTCATGGATAAGTCTGAGTCAATAGAAAGCCCAAGAGATGTGGTTTTGATTCCCGTTCTATTACCCATTTTCATCACCCCCCATGACACTGGTGCTGTGACCAGGATCCTATACAAGCTATGTATGGTTATTTGCCTGTCTGTAATTGTATGTAATTGTAAGCATTAAATGACCATTTAAAAGCCTTGCAATTCCAGGGGCATGAATGTAATAGGCAAGGACACCCATAGGCAGGTAGGTGGGGGTAGGGTGGTGACATCAGTGAGTAATGGTTAGCACACTGGCCCAGAATGCAAGAGATGTGGGTTCGATTCCCGCTCTAGGCGCAATATTTCCCATTCTGATCACCCCCCCCCCCACGACAGGTGTATCACCGGGTCAATAACAATATATTGCTCACACTGGTTATACTAGGAGATTGAGCAGGAACAAGAACATGATTGAGCAGGAACAAGAACTCACCGTACCTCTGTTGTTCACTACACTTTGGATTCTCCTTCAAAGGCACCTGTGAGTGTGAGTCAATTTCCTCATCCACCCGATTTACCGATGGGCTTTCACAGCTGTCGGACTCGCACAAACCAGATGCATGACATCGCAGTGAGGCAGCACTATACGGTTGAGTAGCCATACGTTGGTGAATACTCCCTTTCGCCCAAGTTGATACTAATCCTGATAAGACCTCATATATTGCTACAATAGAAAACCCCAAATCCCTCACTCACTTCCACATAATCACCTTATTTACATGAATCAGACACTAACTAGGCCCCTTGCATGCAGCACTATCAAGAACATGACCCAATATTAGATTCACTTATCTTATCCACTGACTTACTAAATTGATACTTGCCACATCCTAGTTTGGCGCTCAGTATTAAGAGGATAGGGCAAGGACTGCTTAGCTCAGTGTCAGGATAATGTGACTGAGTGGGATATCAGGTCATGGTGCCAGAGGCCTGATTTCTGAGTGGGGCAGCACTATACAGTCACCATGAGTGTGCACTGTCACAAGTTGGTACCCGTCCTGATATGACCTTTGATGTTGCCAGGACGTAAAACTCCAACAAGCTATTTACATCCCAGTAATTCGGGCACTTACCGGGGGCTGTTTTGTTCTTTTTGACAACGGTCTCCAATTGGGGAATACTACAAAGAAACACTTCCATCTGCAGACATCAACTAAACTACCTTCCTAATGGGTGCTTTACCACAAAACCACTTGGTTTCTTCTCATTTCCTTTCCAAAACACAAACGCTGTTCAAATAAGAAGTAGCCAGTAGTAATATCTTCTGGGCGCGTTCTGCTTTAGTTTGTGGAGATTAATCAGCCCAGCTTCCCTTGACAAACTCTCAAGTAACCGCGGTACCCAATTGTGCTGTCTCAGCATTCTTGACAACCCACTTCTGCGAAATAAACCAATTACCGGAGTTGTGTCCAATCAGTCGAGCCATTAGCATCGCGCCTCCTCCAGAGAATTGTCATTACTGCACTGGGGTGTTGACTGCTTGTTGGTGATGATGCCCATACTGCGGACATCGATATCTCAGTATGTGCCGGGAGATTGGAAACATAATTGTGCATGTTATTTGTTAACATGGTTAATTCACACACAGAGACTGGACAGCCGACACTGTTAACGATATGATACTGTGCCGCCACCTTGTGTATCCTGCCCGAACTAACCACCCAGCAGCCACCAATGCTCTGGTGGGGCCACCTTGAGGAACCTGGGTTGTTACCCATATGCTCCATAGGTCGCAAAACAATATCAAATTTCCAGCCATTTTGGTCATGTGACCCTACGGCAGTTTGAACTCCATGCACAACCGTCACAGCTGCCACCATCTTCGCACCATCCAGCTTTCTTTGCCCACCCACCCATCACCACTAGATAAAGCTTGACTCTATAGGGTTGAGGGTTCGAGTCCCACCCGATCCATTCATCAGCTCTGGACCCGAAGAAGCAGAACAACGGCGTTTCCGTTTCCAACTCATACCTGTACCAATAACAGAACCGATAAAAGAAAGCCCATTGTACCAAATGCTGTCTCGTGTTGTGAATTACCATAACTGTGTGTATTACTTACATATGGCTCATTCTCAGAAACTAAATCGTATAAAGAGTGAAAGCAGAGAGAGAGTCAAGCCCTCAGGTTTATTATTTATATGGTACATGGATCCAGTATAGTGTATCACCTCACCCCTTTCTCCCAATGAGAAACAAGCATTTCTAGCTCCACCAATGAGAAACAAGCATTCCCGGTCCCTATGGTTACAGTGATCTGCCCACCACCACCAAGCTGTGTGGCTCCCCTGGCCAGCACCTGCCTTGAGCACGCGTGTGGTGATCCTGACTAGCAGATGATGTTATGGATGGATGTTGCATTGTTAATTTCAACAGCTTTCTCCATTTGTATAACATCACAATCAACAACTCAACAATCTAAATTTAAACTCAGGCATATGCACAGCATGTAAAGCTTTATAGGGATATGGATTCTGCTATTCTTTGAAATGTTTTCACTTTTAGTTTCCATCTCACAAAAGTAGTAGATTGATTTAACCGAGCTTTGGCTTTGACTTTGACTTGGAGTAAGCATGTATTGCACATTTAATATACAATGTATGTGGACACTTTGATTATTGTTGTTTAGGTATGAACAGTATATCCCCATTAAACCAAGCACGGTTAAATCAAGTGACCAGTTAATCCAAACTGTTTTCGGCAGCCCGGCAAAATACTACCATTTATCATATAAAAAAGTCAGTGGGGTCTCAGATGACCTTATAACCACATGAAAGTTTGGTCTAACCATGCCCGAGTGGCCTGGGATCCGACAATTTTGTTTGGATTAACCAATAATTTGGATTAACTGACTTTGGTTACACCAACTTTTTTATATGATAAATGGTAGTATTTTGCCAGGCCACCAACAAAAGTTTGGATTAACCATTCGTTTGGTTTAACCGAGCTTGGTTTAACGGGATTGTACTGTACACACTTTCTGAGAATGACCCATTTACCTACATCTGCATTTGAGTGTAGTCGAATGTCTGTATTTCTATTCACTGTTATTGATCCACTTCCGGGTATTGTTCATTTCCAGCCTAAGGCTAATATTCCTTATATGCGTTATGCAGCATGCGGCATGCGGCATGCGAATGTTGCATATGTGGCATAGATATATGCCAACCCCCAACATTTGTTGGGGTTTTTCCTCCAAATTTCTGAAGGAACAGTATTGGTTTCTAGATTCAGTTGGCGCATTCGCATTCGCATTCGTATTCGGAGGCATAGAAGCACCCCTATTCACTTAGATGCTTTTCCATTTTTTGCCGCATTCGCATTCGCATTCACATGCCGCATACCATGTGTAAGGAATGCTAGCTTAACTCCTATTAATTGGTTTCTTACTTATCCTTCGGACGTGAATATATGAGTATGTTTCTAGCACCTGCACCTCCAATCTTCACCCGCTGCTATCCGCCGTTCCCTAATTGCCACTTCCAGCACTAGGCTGCGTTTCCCTAAATGGTGAGGAGCGCAACTCTATAGAAGCGGTGATGAATGACTTATTACAGGATGTGGGTTGTTGGAGTTTTACATCATGGCAACATCTAAGTTCATATCAGGACAGGCATCGAGTTGTGACAGTGCTCATTCATGGTGCCTTTATAGTGGTGCCCCACTGGGAGACCAGGCCACCAGCACCCTGACCCCATATCCCACTCAGTCACATTATCCTGACACTGTGCTAACCAGTCCTTGCCCTATCCTATTAATGCTGAGCACCAGGTTAGTAAGCGAGAAGTCGTCAGTTTGCCTAGACCGGGAACCGAATGCCTGATTTCCTGCAACTGAGGGCCCGCAGCGCTCTACCGATTCGGCCACTCCGCCCAGTTTCGCTAATTGATGACAAGCACAACATCATAGAAGGGCTGATGGATGATTTATTACAGGAAGTAAGAGTTAACAAAAAAAGAAAACAAGGATATACAGCAACAAGAAAGGCGCTAATCTAGCAGTTCACAACGCAGCCACAAGCTAAGGATGAGGGGTAGGTAGACAGAGTGGGGGACGGAAGGTTTGGATTTGGGGAAGGTTGGTGGAATTGGTGTTGAAGGGAATCCTGCTGTCAGGAGAGGATGAAGCAGAGGTTTAAAAGAACCTGGGGGACATGAGACGGAGACGCTGATTGGCTGAGGAGAGTCTGCGAGACAGGAGATGATTGGTTCGTTGTTGGAGATTGACTCATGACAACTTTTTAGTGCTGCCCCACTTCAAAATCAAGCCACCAGTACTATGCCCCAATATCCCGCTGAGTCACATTATCCTGACACTGAGCGAACCAGTCCTTGCCCTATCCTACTAATGCTGAATGCCAGGCTAGGAAGCAACACGTATCAATTTTGTATGTCATTGGTTTGTCTCGATCGGGAACCAAACTTTCCATCTCCCGCACGGGAGCCCTGCACTCCGCCGATTCGGGCATTGTGCCTGGCAGACAGGAAGCGGAGACGCTGATTGGCTGAGAGGGATTAGTGCCACCCCGGGTATTTAAGCTGTCTAGTCCGATGAAAGCATCACATTATAAAAAGTAAAGCATTCACCTAGCTTTGCTTTTACATATATATATTTTTTCTACCTTAGATACTGGTGCATTTCTTATTCATGTTGTTGTCGCATAGAAGGGACACCATCATCAACATACCAAACATCCTACATAACTATCAACCTGTTTAAACACATTGAACATTATATAAGACAGGCAAACTATCTTGTCAACTATAAACTTACCTTGTTTTATAAGAGAACAATGTAACCCTTAATGATTGTTTGAGTTGCCCGGAGTATACACTTTCTACTCGGTGCTGCTCCCCATTTTTGCATGAACTACAGTGACTGGTGCTGTACATAATACAGCAGGAGCCACTCCCTTAATTCTACAGGATCGGTGCTGTAACTAATACAGCACTGAGCAAACTTAGATTATTGAGACTGTCAATTCCAATAGTAAGATGGCCGGAAGTGAATTAAGGAATGGCTTATTTGTTATTGGGTGCGAAGGGGAGCATGCCTTGGTTCTCTCTCCACATATCACAGTGTCAAATATTCTGATAAAACGCATTGGTGGGGAATGCAAATGGTCTATAAAGGAGTACAAATCGTATATTGATGTAAATGATGTATAGGGCCTGGTGCATGAATGTATTTATGTAGTTGCTGGTGATTCTTTACTTGTGGTCAATAGTCATTGTGTATTAGGTAGATACTGTGATGAGGCACTAGTGTTAGTGTGTATCGAGCCCCACAAGCTCTACTCCCTACCCCTTCCCCCCCCAACTGTTAGTCACGGATCACCACACACACACAGCAGGCAGGTGCAGGCCAATCAGCCACACCACATGGTGGTGGTGGGTAGATCACAGTAGCCATGATGACCCCAGAATGCTTACTGTTCATTGGTGGAACTATAAATGCTTGCTGCTGATTGGAGATAGTTGTCAGGTTGTATGCCATATCAGATCCATGTACCACTATATAATAATAAACCTGAGGGTGCAATCTCTCACTCTACTTTCATTCTTAATACTCTTCCTTTCTCTTCTTGCCTGTATTGATTTCCTACAAACCTGCCTACACAACCCACAGATGCCAACCATCAACTTTACAACAGGCAACCATACATTTTTGGCACAATTGCAACATTGAGGATTTGCTTGTGATGTAGGCATCACACTACTCCTGCGTCATGGTTGGATAGAAGCAGTTCCTTCTACTATCAAGTGTATGTAATTAAAGCAAAGAAAACACAAATCTATTCAGTGCTACGATATAATTCTGTTATTTAGAATCATGAATATTCACTCGGGTTGAAATCATATTTATTTAACAGAATAACCTACTCAATAAGTGAAATTTGGTCAAATTAAACGCAAAATCCTGGTGACATTAACACCGCCACCATATCAGAGGCGATATTGTTGAATGTCAACAAATCAAAAAGCACATATCTATTCACTGCTACCATCTAATTCTGCTGTGCAGAATCACAAATATTTACTCAGGGGTTCAAATAATGTTATTTATGAGAATAACCTACTCTAAAAGTGAAATCCGGGCAAATTAATCCCAAAATCTTGCCGATATTTACGCAGCCGCTGCATCGGCAGTGTTATGCTGTACATTTTATCCAACCATGTTGGCTGACGAGGCACTGATCACGTGGTGCTAATCGTTTGACGCAAATCCTCAATAGGGTTCTATTGGACGGGCTGGCTGAGTGGATACGATCGGCAGTCCCCATACAATGTGTCTTGGAATTGATGCCTGCCCAAATCAAACCCAATGAACTGACGTGGTGGTCGAACAGGTAAAACGCAGACCTCGGGTGTGGGAGATAAAGTATTCGGTTCCAGGTCGAGTCAAACCAATGACTTATAGAATTGATACTTGTCTCTTCCTCGCCTGGTGCTCGGCGTTAATAGGATAGGGCAAGGACTGGTTAGCTCAGTTTCAGGATAATGTGACTTAGTGGGATATTGGGTCATGGTGCCAGCAACCTGATTTCCCAGTGTGGCAGCACTATAAAGTTGTCATCAGTGTGCACTGTCACAAGTCAGTGTCCATCCATATATCACATTTGATGTCAGGATGTAAAACTCGAACAACCACCCGACCAATCGAACCGAAGATATACAAAATTGGTACATGTCACTATCAATCAGCATTAATAGGATGCCATAATTGATAGATGGTTAAATGTGGGGATTATATGGCTCATATGGTATCTGAAAACACCCTGACAGTGTGATATCACTATAAAATCACATATATCAGTTTGTATCGCAAGTCGGTATAAGTCCTCACATTACCTCATAAGCCCCAGTCACACTACGGCTTGCAACGACTTGCCACAACTTTTCCACTATTTCTCAAACACTTTAAACCCAAGGACCAATAGACACCTGCTGGATAATATGAGTGAGTGTAATATTGTGTCATGGTGCTGGCAGTTTCGTCTCCCAGTGGGACAGCACTATAAAGTATCCATGAGTGCGAACTGTCACAAGTCGGTACCCGTCCTGATATAACCTTAGATGTTGTTAGGACATAATGCAACAACAAACTGGTGGCGAGGAACGGGACGTAGCTCAGGCGGTAGAGTGTCCACCTGTGAATGTATTGGTCATCCTATTGATCCTGCTCAGTGGACTCATTTGCAGTTTAGGTTATTTTCCATTCCAATCACTGGTCTACAACTTGTTCATCAAAGGCTGTGGTAAATGCTGTCCTGTGTGTGGGAAAGTGCATTAATATATATGTTGTGGGGGTGATGAAAATGGGAAATATTGCGCCTAGAGCGGGACTCGAACCCACGTCTCTTTGCATTCCGGGCCAGTGTGCTAACCATTACACCACCTAGGCTCCCTGATATCAACACACTACCCACGCCTACCTATCCATGCGGCTCCTTGCCTGAGAGGTCAGTGCAGATCACTACACTCGTCCCCCTGGAATTGTAAGTCTTATAATGCTTACAATTACATACATACAGGCAATGCAACGCACTTACATACACAGCGTAGGTTCAACAACTATACAGCGCATAGCTTGTATAGCATCATGGTCACGGCAACCAGTGTCGTGGGGGTGATGAAAATGGGAAATATTGCGCCTAGAGCGGGACTCGAACCCAAGTCTCTTTGCATTCCGGGCCAGTGTGCTAACCATTACACCACCTAGGCTCCCTGATATCAACACACTACCCACGCCTACCTGTCCATGAGGCTCCTTGCCTGAGAGGTCAGTGCAGACCACTACATATAAATAAACCCTTGCTCCGTATCGAAAAAAGCAGCCTATGCGGCTGCCACAGATTTCCTAAAAAAATAATGTCAGAATGATCATATGTCTGACATCCAATAGCGATGATAAAAATCAATGTGCTCTAGAGGCGTCCTTAAATAAAACAAGGTTTTCTGTTCGTGACTGGTGGCGCCGCCTCGGGCCTTCATCGTCCCTAACGGATGCACAATTCAAATTACTGGCTCCAGAGGCGAAGCAGCGCAGTCGTCCAGCTGATGATTTATCAACAGTGATGAAGTCCGAATAAAATAGAGCTTTCAATGTCAGCATTATGTGACTGAGTGGGATATCGGGTCCTATCCCTCCATGACATGTGATCCGCAGACGATTCGTTCCAATCATGAATCAGGAAATGAAACAGCCCTATGTCTGTTCAGCATTTAAGGTTATTTATCAATCATGATACACTTGACACATTAATATATATCAGCATATAAATTACAAGATTCATAATTACAACTCTACAGCAATAGATGACATGTCCTTGTAGTGGTTCATTATATACTCATAGTCGTGTAGAAGGTCAGGCCTAACTACCCAAATCCGATTCCATAACGCAGGTGCTACTATTAATTACAATAGATTTAACTATATATATATATATATATATCAGGGGCGTAGCTAGGTGTATGCGTGTATGCCAAAACGTCCACATCGTTTTGTCAACAACAGCAAAAATAAAAAATATTAAAGAGAGATTGAGTGAGTGAGCGGTGGGGGTTACTTAGATATGATTTCATATTCGAAAGGGTGTGACGCCGTAAGCGGCCCCCTAAAACCCCTGCCGAAATTAGGAGTACACATCATTAAAGGTTTAGCTACGCCCGTGTATATAACCAGACGGGATGACCGAATGAGTTATAGAGCATCTGTCTCCCATGTTGGTAGATCATGGGACCCTTGGTTCTAATCCTTGTAGAGTCAAACCAATGACTTAAAAATGTATACTTGTCGCTTCCTAGCCTGGCGCTCAACATTATTAGGATAGGGCAAGGAGCAGTGGAATGAGGAAGACCAATTTTCCCCGATTGAAATTTCCCCTGTTTAAACAACTAATCTAACCACACACAAAAATCACAAAGTTTACGAGGGCTTAAAGAGGACTTACTTTTTCTACAGCTACCCTTGCAAACCCTTTAACAACTTTTTTTTAAACCATTAAGACATTTTTTATTTTAAATCAAAAACATAATATGCACAATTTTATTTAGAAAGCAAACAGAACACACCCATACAGAACATGCCACCGTGCAATAGATGTCCATACCTCTTGATTTAAAAGGCTTATTAATTCCACTTTAATCGCGAACACAAATATAATTTTACAATTATCGGCTCAGAAAATTAAATTTGTAATCTAGACTGGTTGTTTCTCATTTGCATACCCCTCCCATTCTTTAAGCCTAGGTCACGCCCACCCAGATCAGGGGCCGGACGAGCCCCGACCCGTGATCCGGCATGGTCCGTGGCGATCCGGCATCATCCTTGCTCATCCGTGGCTGGTCCTTGGTGATCCTTGGTGGTCCTTGGTGGTCCTTGGTGGTCCTTGGTGATCCTTGGTGGTCCTTGGTGGTCCTTGATAGTCCTTGGTGGTCCTTGTAGATCCGTGGCTGATCTGGCATCTTCTGGGGTCGGCCCCAGATTTTTAAAATATTTAAAATATCCGGGGCGATCTGTGGAATATTGCAATCCTGGTTCGATCCAGCATCATCCGGGTGTAATCGTGACTCATCCAGGTTGTCCGGGTGTTGTCCGGGGGTGGTCCGTGTCCCGTCCGGACCAGTCCAGGTCTTTTTGAAGCTGGAAGAGCCACGTTTTAGCCACGGTTTAGCCCAGACTAGCCCCGTACTAGCTCGGACTAGCCCCGACAGAGCGACTGACCACTCCCGGACTGCCCGGATAAAACCCGGACAGGCCGGATGACCCCGGATTAACCATGCATCGCCACGGACAGCCCCATTTACCAAGGATCATGCCCAGGATCAGCCCCGTGTTGGTATATATATAGCAGGAGCAAGTGCGGGACTGATCCATGACTACTCCATGGATCCACCCGGTAGTCCAGAAGTGGTCCGGTGTGGCAGTAAATCGCAAACCCCTGGAAATTGCACATCCCGGGGTTTGCGATTTACTAGGAAATCACAAACCCCCGCTCTAGCGGCGGCGTTAATATCACTTCGATTTTAGGGTTAATTTGATCAAATTTCACTTTTTGAGTATGTAATTCTGTTACATATGATAGCATTGAATAGATTTGGGCCTAATCGGTACCTAACACCGCCCTTAAACCTGGTACGGAGTGGTGTATCAGTAACATGGGGGGTTTGTGATCTCCAGGGGGGATATGTGATTTCCTAGGAAATCGCAAACCCCCCATGCCCATATATGGCATGGGGGTTTGCGATTTCCTAGGAAATCACAAGTGGGGGTTTGCGATTTACAGGGTTTGCGATTTCCTGCTACACCGGTTCAGTCCGGCACGATCCGGACTCTGGTCCATGGGTAGACTGTGGCTCGTCTGGGTAGCCAAGACACAACCAAATATCCGGGGCTGTCCGGGACAGTCCCGGGGAATGGTACGGGGGTGGTCCAGCTAAAAATCTGGGGCTAGTCCAGGTAGGTGTGACTTGGGCTTTAATTCCCAATGCAGGCACAGAGTCACGTGATCCGCATACACACTCACAAAGCGAAAACCACCTACCTTCTGCAAAGGCGCAATTATTACTTTGAAATAACCAAGCTGGTTGTTTGTAGTTTAATGGTTTCAGCGCATTGTGTCTTTGAATCGCTGTTATCATGTAAATAACTGTAACACAACTTTAGTGTGCATTATGTCACCAACAACCCGCAACACTAAAGCCCCGTCCACACACTGGCCTTAAGTCGTCTCAACTAGTTCGCCTCATCTAATCCACCTCGCGAAGTGGTTTACATGAGACAAACGAGTTGAGTCGAATCAGCCCTAATTTGCCTCATGTGGAGGCATCCAGACCCGCGATCTGCATCAACTATGAGCTGAACTAGTTGAGGCGACTTAACATGTGTGTGTGAATGGGGCTTAAGACAAATTTAATGCTTATTGCTCACGGCACGGTGAAAGCAAGACGTGTGGACTTGGCCATAATGTGTGGTTTCGGGTTCACGCCCACTGTGTAACACATAATTATAGTTAATTAATCGTAACATAACACTTAAATGTGTTGTGTCATTTTCACGTCAATATATTATCACCCTGCCGCCTCCCCCACTTACAAACAACACATAATCCATCCCTGCCCTCACCCCCCCCCCCCCCCCCCCCCCCACACACACACACGCACACACAACACAAACAACTAAACCGCAATATGGTAAAGTCACAGTCACACTACGGCTTGCGACCGCTTGCAACCACTTTGTGACCACATTGGACAGTTGGACCAAAGAATACACAGTCACCGGCAACCTCTTGGCGACCAAAGCAATGTTAGAAATTGGAAACAATATTATTAGCAAAAACTTTGATTGGACTATCGAACACAGCAATATATACGTGCAGGTGAAAAGCAGCCACATCAGCTACGGTACCATTCCACCATGCCCATATCATTGAGTAAATACGGTAGTCACCAGCTAAACTAAAGCCACAGTCACACTACGGCTTGCGACTGCTTCCAACCACTTTGCGACCACTTTTGGCCAAAGAAGCCACAGTCACCAGCGACCTCCTTCCTACCAAAGCAATGGTCGCCAACCTCTGGGTAAGTATTTTTGTCGCAAGCAGTAGCTGCAACCTTCTTAAACCAAAATAGTTGCAAGCTCAGCGACAACTTAAAACCACATTGCGACCACTTTGCAATAAGTTGCGATCATTTTGCAATCATTGTGCGACCACTTGTGACATATTTGCAACAAACACCTGTTTTGTAGATGCAAACTGGTCGCAAGTGGTCACACGCCTTAGTCTGACTGGGGTATGATATGTTATATTTTAAACTGCCTAACCACCCCGAAAACAGAATAATTTCTTTCCACACATAAAAGCTGGGTTTCCAAAACCGTATATTTGTCCTAACAACATTGCTTGATGCACATATGTGATGTATAATGCATTATACGAGTATAAATCCAACGGGAACATATACTCTATATATAGGTCGTTCTCAGAAACTGTGTACCACTTGAGGTAGTCTACTAAAAATGCATATTTCAAAGAAACCCTTTATTGGAGTGTCAATATTTAGATTTCATCAGTTAGCCAAATAATGTGGGAGATAGTTTAGATCAAAAGTAAATGTTAATATTGTGTATTATGTATATTATTGGGATGGATGTAGCTAAATACATCGAAAATTACATCACTAATTTGTGACATTGTCAACAGCATTGAAAATAAAGTGTCACAAACTTAATGAAAACCTCTGAACAACAGCTCATTTCACTTCAAATGGTCATATACAATGTCTTCATTAAGTTGAAGACATTTATTTCAAAAAAAAATTTTAAATATGAAATAGTTAACATTTTCTGGAGTCATTAACATCGTAACATTTCGTTTCCACTTGCAAGTACTATGAAACTCTGTATCAAACACTGAGTACAGATACAGTACAGGAACTATTTTCACCATTTGACACTATGCATGGACCCAGTTATGGTATAGTAAAAGATAAATCCTGAAATTGCCCCTAAACATTGAAATTTGAGCCGAACATTTGTGTAAAATTGTTGTTTCCACTTTGACTGTTACTGTGCTAATATTTTTTTGCTTTTCTCTTTAATATTCACAAATAAGACAAAACCATAGCAATGAGGTTTCAAATTATTATTACTACTGTTTATAAAGCAAGTGGCATGTGAAATGTCCTAAAAATGTCAAGTTTTGTGTGGAAAATATTTGATTTTGGAGTCAGATTGGTTTCCATGCTATACTGCTATTTATTGGGTGTGAGCATCATTTGACCTACTTAAAAATGCCAGAATATGTTTATTTTCAATTATTCAGATGCAAAAGGACATACACATTGAGGAAACTTGCTTATAGGACTTTGGCAGCATTTTGATTTTCTGGTACTGATGTCACACTATTGGTACACAACTTCTGAGAACGACCCATATATATATATTCCTCCTTGGCAAAATATATTCGTTCTATACTATTACTAACATGCTACCTTTGAGTTGAAAAATATAATAAAACATGTAGTTTCATATACTTGAAAGACCCATTACCACCACTGAATAACTACATCAACCAGCAATGCACACAATATAAACCACTATACATGCACAACATGGCACTATTTAAAGACTAACCAACATTAAAACCAAATCTAACTGATATACAAACACAACATATGATTTAACCACTAGTGTACATTACTGCACACTCTATCTTGATGCATATACCTTGCACTATGGTGAGTACATATGCTGTACCCTATGCAGCATAGGCTGCTCCCCCACTTTCTTTTATGTTCAGAATGGGTTATGCTGCACACAATGATGCATATACCTTGCACTATGGTGAGTAGATATGCTGTACACTAAGCAGCATAGGCTGCTCCCCCACTTTCTTTTATGTTCAGAATGGGTTGTGCTGCACACAATGCAACACATTCCACTTCCACTATGCACAGATGAAATGCGACCACTCTGACGGCTGGAAGACCAGTGCCCCGGCGCTGACAAAATATGTATTCAGATGAATAAAAATATTTACCAAAAAAAAATCGATGGCATTCTATCACTGCCATCTTGTATGTTTGCAGTCTCTCTCATTTCACCAACTCTGTGCCGATATATCTAGCCATTTGATACTGGAACCAGGGATTCTACTTCCTGTTATTAATAAAGCTATTTTCGCCAGTATTTAGACTACATTGTTGTTCACCCCTCTACTGCAAGTATGGGGTGAATCTTTTATCTAGGTAGGAACCAGCCCAGGTTTTCATGACGTCTCAGTTTCTTAAGGCATATTGAACAATCAAGACAGTTTTCATATAGAACCAAACATGGGTGAGTTCTCGGAGTCTACAACTTGCTTAATATTGAATAGGGACCTAACAATGCATGCCATTGGTCGTAATGCGAAGCATTACGTTTGATGCGAGGAGAGGAAGAGACCCTCCCCCGCCGCTGCGGCGCTGCCTCCTCACCTCGGCCGACCCCCGGCTCGCCACCCCCCCCCTCCCTCGCCACCTTCTTTGTTCCAGCGCTCGCGCCTCATCCGACGCCCGCTGCTCGCCACCTCTCGCCCTCCCCCGGGCCGCCCGCTATCACACCTCACCTGCTGTCCCGCCCCCTTCCTCCCTTATAAGGCCGCCCGTCGGCCTCCCTCACGCACTCACCCTCCAGCCGTCTTCCGCCTCTATCCATTTTCTACTTGCTTTATTGACTATTTCCTTACCCTGTATGCTCTGTCTGAGGCGTGAAATAAAAACGCCTTTTCTTCCACCCCCGCCTTGCTTTCTTCCTTTTCGCGCATTAGAAAGCGCTTAAGCAGCTCCATGCAGGGTCTGATGACTAGATACTACTTTCTTGTTTGGGTTTATTTTGGGCGTTCATTTCTTAAGCAGAGGAAACTTCAATTACAAAAAAAAAAAAAAGATTGGAAGGCCGAATGAGTTTAGCATCCACCTCTCGTTTTGGTAGATCATGCGATTCGAACCCAAAGGTACAAACCCTGGCCGAGTCATATGAATGACGGATAAATTGATACTCGTCGCATCCTAGTCATGTGCTTGGCTTTATTAGGATAGGGCAAAGATTGGTTGGCTCAGTGTCAGGATAATGTGACTGGGTGGGATATCAGGTCATGGTGCTGGTGGTCTCATTTCCCAGTGAGAGAGCACTATAAAACGCCAGGTTAGGTAGAGCGACAAATGTTCAATATTGCAAGTTCAGTGAAACCCTATTAAAAGTATTATAATTAGATAATTGGGGTCAAAACAACATCATTGCCTAAACAGCTGGATTGCGTCAAATTGGGATTCAGTTGACTAAAAAATATCCTTGAATTAAGGCTATGTAAAATATTCCGATATAT
This sequence comes from Branchipolynoe longqiensis, assembly GCA_030323885.1. Taxonomy (NCBI): domain Eukaryota; kingdom Metazoa; phylum Annelida; class Polychaeta; order Phyllodocida; family Polynoidae; genus Branchipolynoe; species Branchipolynoe longqiensis. The sequence goes on along the minus strand of CM059194.1, from coordinate 10,216,081 downwards.
GGAAGGGGGGGATGCTATTATGTGATGTGTTATTTGTATTTGTGTGCCTAGCCAAGTGAGCTTGTATGTATATGGTTATGTATTGGTTGGGTTATAACTGAGTTCATGTGGATGTCATAGTGAGTGCTGGCAGGTTGAGTGCGGTGGCACTCAGGACCTGGCCCTTCTGCCTGAGTAGGGGTCAACACAATCCAGTAGGGGACAACACAATCATGTTGTGAGGAGCAGTCAGATCAATGTTGGTTGTGGCCAGGCAGCCACTGGTGGTGGGAAGACTAGCGGTTGCCATGGGGACTGGGAATGCTGTTCTCCTATTGGATGACAGGGGTGGTGTGATACCCTACCAGGGAACCTATGTACTATAAAAAATTAAGAAAGAAGGTTTACCTTCCCTTACTCTCTTCACTCTTACTTTCTCTTTCTTCTTGTATGTATCATATTTCCCTACAGCCTAATTGCACAGCCACAGATCGGGCACCAACTCTACAGCTATTTTCGCGATGACATGAAGACTGCAAAGATCCCGTTATAATGGGGTTGCACTATTTTACTTCTTTGTCTTGTATTAATTTTGATGTGCACACTGAAATTTAGGACACTCAGCCATTCTTAATATCATAACAAGGAACCAGCAAATCCATTATTAATGTTTCATTAGCGCACCAATATTTAAAGTTACATAGTCCAATCATTTTGAGTCCAGTCATTTTCTAAGATAACTATATTTGGTTGATCGTTATAATCCACCTTTTATTGTTTGAATTATCTTTTATTTTGAATGATTAACTTTTGAGATATTTGAAGTGCAAATATGCAAAATTAATGTCAGCAAGCACGCCAAAATTCTGACACTGTCAGCTTCTTCACTAACGCTTTCTAATGAATTTCCTTTGTATGCCCTTTTATGTGGCAACAAATAAGTGCATCAGTAGCTAAGTTATATTTTGTATGCAGGTATTGCAATACCTCAGGGCATTTGACGCCCCTGTCCTGCAGAGTTGTAAACCACTGCCTTGTGGTACAGGTTCTTGACAGAACCGAAGGCTAAGGGAGCAAACTCTGAACAGAAAACCATGTCACTGTGGCAGCATTAAGGGCGGTTGATGTATGGAACTCCCAACATCTCCCGACCAGCCACTGCAGGGACAAATAGTTTTGCGCCTGTCTGGACATGTTCTTGCTGGTGTGAAACCCTTATTTCCTCCCCGAGAGATTGCCGCTGGTAACATGCAAAAGCCAGCAGCACTTCAACACTTTTGCAGGCAGCTTTCATGAAATGTCATCACTCTCACAGCAGAGAGCTAAATGGAGAGCGGCAGTCAAGTAATGAAAGCAGTCTTTGTCGCATCATGACCGACAGCATGATGATGATGAGCCAAGTTAGATATTTAGAACCAAATCTAGATAATTGTTTTGGTTTTGAAAATTTGATGTTTTCATCGGACTATGCAGCTTTAAGTAAAAACTATAGAATCAAATCCAGTTAAGCATCTTAGTTTCGCTATATATTCTTTGGCACTTTCATCGGATTAGTCTGCTTTAATCACAATAATAGATGGCATGCAGGAAGCAAAATAAGTAATCAGGTGGAAATGGCAATCCTCAGATCCACCACTTACTGAGACGATTACATCGACTCAGTACATGTGGGCGCGACAGAGTGGGTTAGCGAGGAGGAGATGTGTCGGTAGACCAGACGAGATGGCCGAATGAGTTACAGAGTCTTTCTCCCATGTTGGTAGATCGTGGGATCGTGGGTTCGAACCCTGGTCGAGTCAAACCAATGACTTAAAAATTGATACTTCTCGCTTACTAGCCAGGCACTCAGCGTTATTATTATATAGGATAGGGCAAGGACTGGTTGACTCAGTGTCAGGATAATGTGACTGAGTGGGATATCAGGTCATGGTGCTGGTGGTCTGGTCTCCCAGTGGGGCAGCACTATAAAGTCACCATGAGTGTGCACTGTCATCAGTCGGTTGCCACGACGTAAAACTCCAACAACCAACTAACCAAAGTCTACACCCCCGACACCCATTATTTTCAGGTACAAATCTATTATTTAAACTACATTTTGTTAACGGCGTTTACCGGGATTTGCACCTGAACTCTTCATATGTAGATATATATATTGATGTCAGTCACACACGAACCGTATGCAACATTTGCCATTAACATTATAATAAGCGTCATCTTTCGAATGACGTGAGCTCTCCAATGTGTTTCCTGGTCCACCTTTATTGACTTGCTTCCTAGTACATGTCTTCCTACACCTACTCTCACATCAACGAATGCCTTAAATAGGTCAGACAGACACAACACAAAATGTAGACGATCCATATTGTAAAATATTTCTACTTTCTACACATAGTTATATAATGAAATAGATTCCATTTAAAGTACCCATTTGTTTTATTTAATAGATAGAAGAATGTGTAACTGATTGCTGAAGTGGCAGGGCGCCTCCGTGGGAAAGAGTCATGTTTGGTATTTAATGTTTAATGTGTATTGGATCCGGATTGAATTTGTAGATGTGCATCTTTAAATAAAACAAACTTTCTTTTTTATATATTGATCTACTTGGTATCTTGTTGACTGTTTAAACATACTCTACCACTTGAAATGAGCACTTCACCCGCCACTTCAGGGATCGATGCCGAATCAACAGTTTGTGTGTTGTTGTTTTATATCCTAGCACCATCTAAGGTCATATCAGGAAGGGTACCGACTTGTGACAGTACACACTGATGGTGGCCTTTTAGTGGGATTGCGAACACCAAAAAAAGGTTGGTCATGAAGAGGTCACGAAGAGGTCACACGGGGTCATTCAATAGTCTCAAAATGGACAGAAAGTGGCCACAAAGTGATTGCAAAGTGGTCACAAAGTGGTTCTCACGTTGATTGTGATATAGCGATATAGCGAATGGTAGACAGGAAGTGTGAACACTTATTTGTCTCTCTTTTTTTTTTTTGGTACATTAGTTGTCCCAAGCAGGGGAAATCCCAGTCACAGACGACTGGTCTTCCCCACTCCACTGCTGGTCGATAGAAAGCCCGAGCCTACACTTTTACCGACCCAAGGGATTTTTAACCTCCCACACCACATAGACATGGTATGAGAGCAACCGGCCTTTGATGACGCTGTAAGTTATTCACAGTGGTGAAAATCCAAATTGGCAGAGCTGGGGGCACCGGGAATCGAACCGCCGACCCTCAGATTTGGAGTCTGACCTAGACAAAAGTCACATACTCTAACCACTCCGCCACAGAGAACACCAGTTGCAGCTGCTGCACTCAAACCATCCTTGAGACCAAAATGGTCGTCCAGATGTCGGCAACGATTTTCCTAGGTTAGGTCGTTAACAAGGAAGTTGCCGCCGACTGGGTTCGTTTGTGCAAAGTGGTCACAAAATAAATGCAAACGGTTGCAAGCCTTAGTGTGACTGGCGCCTTTCGCAATTATGCCAATGGGGAAAAAAAAAACATCCGACACAACCACATCAATCTGGCACCCGAAGAATTCACAGGTGAGTAGAAGGTAGGCGCGTGGCCCGGGGTGCGGGCATGGGGTGGGGGAGGGGGGGGGTCCAATGTGCAAATCCGCACACGATGCAACACACACAGCGAGGTCTGATTACAAATCACACATCGCCGAACATGCACACTCACGTCCCTCAGTGTACGAAAGGTGCGCGGAGATGGGCGGATGGTGGTGATTGGGCCTGACATTTTGTTTTATTTAGCGATGCCTCTAGAGCACATTCATTTTTTATCATCGGCTATGGGACGTCAACCATATGGTCATTCTGACAGATTTCTTTGTGGAGGTAACCTGCTGCCGCCACATAGGCTACTCTTTCAGAATAAGCAGCAAGGGATCTTTTATATGCACTTTCCCACAGACAGGACAGCACATACCACATCCTTTGAGGAACCAGCGGTGGACCACTGGTTGGGACGGAACATAATCCAGACTGCAAATCAGGTGATTGGTCATGAGCAGAAAGTATGTGTCCGTGTGGGTGATGTGCGCAGAGGAGCCTGGTTTGTGTGTGTTGGGGATTTTTACACAGATGTCGGGTTTCCACGGTGGATTCGAACCTCCTGTCCTTCACACCGGAAGCTGTATTGCTTAACCTCTGTAGCCACATCAATGTTACCTGTTGAGTTAATAAATAATGCGATCGTAAGTAATTCGCTAATTTGTTAGTCACTGGTGATTACTTAATATTGTAGATAAGTATCACAACAACTTTACCTCGTGAGATAATTAATAATGCCGTAGCTAGAAATGAAGGCATATCCAATAATACACCGATGTTACTAGTTGAGGTGAAGGATAATCCCCTCCAGAAAAATGAGATTATCCTACGATATGTCAACAAGAAAAGCTGACTCTCTGCGTTAACCTGGATGAGCATCCGCTTCACCAGGGATGGCAGTGGCCAGATAGGGAGCGATGGTTCCTGCGGGGGCCGGTGGTCGCAGCACTTCCGGTTCCGGGTAGCGGAAGCTTCCTGTCCAACCAGCAATGGATCAGGTTTGGAGCCTCAGAAAAAGACCACCAACCATAAAGTAAGATAGTATACCGCCGCACCGTACACAATATTTCAGTTGTGTATGTGTTGTGTTTTATATTTCAGTCACACTACTGCTTAAGACCACTCTGCAACCACAATCAAAGGGGTCGTCGTGAAGAAGTCGCAAGCTGAAGCAAAATGGACATGAGTGGTTGCAATATGGTCGCAAAATGGGCGCAACGTGGGACTCAGTGGTTGCTGAACTTCTTTCAAAAATTCTTGTAGCAAGGAGGTTGCAGTTACTCCAGTGGAAAATACCCCTGTGACTAAAATTGTTGCAAGGATGTCGACGACCATTGCTTTGGTCGCAAGGAGGTATCAAGAAGGTTGCAAGAAGGTCGCAAAAAGGTGGATTATTTGGTCCAAAGTGGTCACAAAGTGGTCGTAAAGTGGCTGCAACGTGGCCCAAAAGTGGTTGCAAGCGGTCGCCAAACGTAGTATGACTGAGGCTTTAGCTGGTTAATTACCTGTGAGAAACTCAACTACTACTGTCCCTTTTGTGTCACCAAGATATTGATTAGTATTATATCTATAAACGTATATATAGATATATTACATACACACATATATAACGCGTATACAGACTGTATGCGGCTGTAAGGCAAGAAGGGCTCCGGCTATACTACTTTTCCATTGTTGACATCAGTAGGATACGGTAGGGTAGTTGCCCAGCCAGATATCAGTATCATGTTGACTATGTGTCTATTTGATTGATTATCGACAATTGCTATTCGATACAAGTTATACAAGTTATTATACAAGTTGCCGATGCTGTTGTTCATCGTCGATATTCATGCTGCAATGCTGTTTCGGTTAATATGCCTTCATTATGCTTGTGCAAGTGGAATAAACTGATATCGTGCTTTTGTTCAATTGACTATTGGCTCCTCTTGCTTACATACATATTTATACATATATACACATATGCATGCATATACATACACATATACATATAGATATGTACATATATATATATACATATATATACATATATATCCATTATATAGATATGCTGAATGACACAATAAGCAAAGATGATGACGCAACAAATAACATAAATTGCCAACCGAGCACACTGTCTAAATTATACCTATCATAATTGTCAATTAGACTGAATTAGCTGATTCACCATTTATTTTCCTCAACCATTATGTCCGTCTCCATCTCATCTTCTGCCTGACACTTTGTCCAGGTTCTTCCACTCTCAGAGTCAGAGCAAGCTACCATGTAATGCCATCGGGGGTAGGAGGGGGTTGTCCCGAAATAAAAGTCACGCCTTCCCAATCCGGCCCGACCATAATGGAGATCCAATGTTCCATTGACAGGGTTGGATTTCACTTTTAAACTTTGTCACGTCTAATAGTCCTGTCACATTATGACACTTCTCGCCAACGCACGTCAACGTATGTGATTTTTTGGCGGAACTTGGGGATTCGTCAGGAAACGTTACGAGCGCATAAGGGGCGCGTTGGTAATCGTTGATGGACGGTGACGGTCGGTGAGGGTCGTGGCATGCATCATCTGATCGTCGAAGATTTGTGCTTGCACAAAACTTTCAATGACCGACAACGACCGACAACACGCGGGTGCCAACATTATGGCGACGTCAGAAGCACATCGACATCACTGGAATAACGTTATGCGAACACTAGGTGCAGGCCGTGCGCGCATGAGGGTCATTTCCACACATTGCGCCAAACTGTTGTGTAAACAAGTTGTTGTTGTTTTACGTCCTAGCTACATCTAAGGTAAAATCAGGACGGCGCGCCAAAACACACTACCAATGCGTTGTGCTGACGCCGGAAAGTTTGATGTGTCTCGACAATTAAAAGTGATTTTGCGCATTGGCGGCGCGCCGGCGAGAAGCATCGTAATGTGACAGCACCGTAACCTAGTAAACCCCAGTCACATTACAGTTTGCGACCACTTTGCGTCAACAGATGTCGGCAACCATTATTTTGGTCGCAGGGATAACACTGATGACTGTGGGTTCTGTGGTCTAAAGTGGTCGCTAAGTGGTCGCAAGCTGTAGTGTGACTGGGGTATCACTAAAGTCATCCATTACTGGAACGAACAATAGGGATCGGCTATTTTGACTTCCTTGGTCTGATGGTGTTAATCCTTTTTTTTAGCCGCAATTGCTCAAATCCGCTGCTGAGATACATGGCATTTGCCTCAATCGATTATCTAATGTTTAAATGTCCGTGGAGCAGAGCAGAGCATCCGACCTATTCCCTTCATCCCTGCCTGTCTACTGACATGTCTGCCTGTCTGCATGTCTGCATGTCTGCATGTCTGCATGTCTGCATGTCTGCCTGTCTGCATGTCTGCCTGTCTGCCTGTATGCCTGTATCCTGTCTGGCTGTCTGCGTGTCTGCCTCTCTGCCTGTCTGCCTGTCTGCCTGTCTGCCTGTCTCTCAGCTTAATGTGATTCCCCTTCCTGTGATTCGGAAATCTACTCAAAAGCTTACATTTGTGATTCCAAGGAAAGCAAGTTGGACAGCCTTATAAACTGCAGTTTTAAATGAATATTGTAATGGCCCATGGCCCTCCGACTCTCACACTGCCATGCACACACAGAATAACGCCAAGATCCAATATCAGTACGCTTCAACTTGGTTTATTGAACCAATCTGCTCTCCGTGGCGTCCACAGTTGGGGTGAGCTAGCCACACGCAGTAGAGGGCAGCCCAGTCGGGGTCTGCCCGGTGGCTAGCCTGCCGCCACCTAGCGCAGTTCAGTGTAACTGCATAGGCCTGTGGCGTAGTCTCCGCCACGACCACGTGGTAGTAGGGCTCATGTACAGACTACTACAATATTATAAGAATAGAACTGGATTGGGTTATTGTTATCAAGGCCTGTGTAGTTTCAATGGACAAATAGCTTGAGGAGTATGGAGAGCGATTGTCTATGCGGGAAGGTAGGGATAGTGGGTGGCTGTGAGACATTAGCATACGCAGGCCTCCACACAGCAGTGAAGCACCTGCTGCCATTGAATTTTGCTTTAAATAAATTGGTTGGTTGTTGGAGGGTTACATCCTAATAATGCCGAGCGCCTGACGAGGAAGCGACAAGTATCAATTTATTAAGTTATTGGTTTGATTCGACCAGGTTTCGAACAGATGGGTTCGAATTCCACAATCCACCAACACTGGGAAACGGACGCTTGACTAGTGCGTCAGGTCTGGTCGTCATGGTAGATGTTGCTAGGGCGTTAAACAACAACTAGGTTACCTTGGGGATGCAGGCTGCAATGGGAAAGCATAGCCATATTTTCCATTCATCAGGTCCGATCAAAAAACATCTTGCAAGGCAAAGCGAAAGGGAGACAACATCATCAGAGAATGGACAGGCCTGGGGTTCGGCAAGTCCCAGAGGGCAGGGGAGAACAGGGAAAACTGGAGAAAGCTAGTTGCAAGGTCATGTGTTGTGCCAAATGACCCACGCGATTAAGTGATTGGTGATGATGTGGATACACTAATTTAAGCCCCGTTCACACATGGGCCTTAAATCGCCTCAACTAGTTCGCCCCATCTAAGTCACCTCAAAGTGGATGACTGAATGCACCGTTGAGGAGAATTAGGGCTGATTCGACTCAACTAGTTTGTCCTAAGTAGATCGCTTTGCCAGGTGGATTAGATCAGGCAAACTAGTTGAGGCAACTTAAGGCCAATGTGTGAACGGGGCTTAAGATTAGTCGTAATGGTTCCGCCACCCACAGGCTGGGACAACCCAGGCATGCGCTACTGACCCTTCCCTAAATGGCCACCGAAGAAAGAGATTACCTGATTAGGGAAGGATGGGGGGGGGGGGGTTGGTCCTTAAACATTTGAATGCATAATTATATTGCCTTGTCTGGTGTCATAAGCTTCTTTGCTTTAGAAGTGAAATTGCCAATACTGACCATGTTGCCCCCCCTCATTTCCTCCTGTCCACGCCTGCCCCCCCTCTCCCTGCCCCCACCCCATCTCTTCCTGCCCCCCCACCCACCCCCTCTTCCTGCCCCCACCCTACTCCCCATGCACCCGCACTCCTTTCCTACTAATGGGAAGCCCCCAAAGGAGACAGAGTTAGAGTAACAAGAATCGATTGCGTAAGACAGTTGACTTGACTTGGCCACAGATCAAACCCAACACCTTCCGCCTGAGAAGCCAGCGCTAGTATTGATTCGGATATTCATTCAGGTCGAAGCTCTCGAGTCAAGCACTGCTTTTACCAAACCATCAATCAACCACCAATCAACCACCAACCACCAATCAACCAGCAACCAACCACCAATCAACCGCCAATCAACCACCAATCAACCACCAATCAACCACCAATCAACCAGCAACCAACCACCAATCAACCACCAATCAACCACCAATCAACCACCAATCAACCATCAATCAATCACCAACCAACCACCAACCAACCACCGATAGACCACCAATCAACCACCAATCAACCACCAATCAACCACCAATCAACCACCAATCAATTACCAATCAACCACCAATCAACCACCAATCAACCACCAATCAACCACCGATCAACCACCGATCAACCACCAATCAACCACCAATCAACCACCAAACCAACCACCAAACCAACCACCAATCAACCACCAATCAACCACCAATCAACCATCAATCAACCACCAATCAACCACCAATCAACCACCAATCAACCACCAATCAACCACCAATCAACCACCAATCAACCACCAATCAACCACCAAACCAACCACCAATCAACCACCAATCCAACCACCAATCAACCACCAATCCCCCCTCCCCACCGCAATCTCTTCCAACTCTATATTTTTTTTAAACAGTACACAAAAAAAGCCAATGGATTGCTGAGTGCTGAGTGTGAATTAACGATTTGCTGGAATTTGCCCGGTGGTATTGTGAACATCGCATTCATTACTTCCTACATGGTGCACCATTGGAACGGGCTGAACTGAAAGGAAAGTTTGTTTTACTTAACGACCCCTCTAGAGCATATTGATTTTTATTATTGGCTATTGAACGTCAAACATATTGTAAACTATTCCGATTTAATGCATTGGTGGGGGAATGCAAATGTTCTATTATTGATCGGGTATACATGACCAGGTGCATGTATGTGTATGTGTAGGTGCTGGTTGTGCCTGATTGATTGGTCAATATACGTAGTGGTTCTAGCAGGGTTGTGTGTAAGGGGCACTCAGAGCCTACCCCGTCCCCCTCTGCTAGGTAGGATCACCACACTCAGGCTCAAGGCAGGTGGTGACCAGGGGCGCCACACAGCTTGATGGTGGTGGGCAGATCACTGGTAACCATGGGGACCAGGAATGCTGGATCCCTATTGGTAGAGCTAACAATGCTTGTTTCTCATTGGGGGAATAGGGTGGGGTGATACTCTACACTGAATCCATGTACCATATGAATAATAAACCAGAGGGCTTGCCTCTCTCTTCATTCACACTTTATACTCTTCCTTTCTCTTTGTCTGTATTGATTTAACTTATACTTTACATACTGGTGACCACAACAGTTGGTAAAACTATTAGATGGAGGAAGGATTCAACTTTACTTTATGGAGACCTCTCTCTTGAAGATTTATGCTGCCTATCATGGATAAGCCTATAGAAAGCCTGAGCTTACACTTTTACTGACCCAATGGATGTTTAACCTCCCACACCACATAGACATGGTAAGAGAGCAACTGGCCTTTGATGACGCTGTAAGTTATAGACAGTGGTGGAAATCCAAATTTGCAGAGGTGGGGGCACAAGGAATCGAACCACTGACCTTCAGATTAGGAGTCCAACCTACAAAAAAGTCAGACACTCTAACCACTCTGCCACAGAGAACACCACCTAGTCTTTGCAATAGGCTGGCTACTCTTTCCGATAAGCAATGGGTCTTTTATATGGACTTTCCCACAGCCTTTGATGAACCAGTTGCGGACCACTGGCTGGAACGGAATAACACAGATTGCAAGAATCTCTCATGAGTTACTTCACTAGGCAGTCCTTCTAATGTAAGCGGATATGGTGCACTGTGTCATCCCTGCTAATTACTGTATCCCCCCCTGCCTCTCCTCCATTTCCCACCTCTTCTCCTCCGCCCACACCGGGCATGGTGGACGACTCGGTAGAGCATGGGCCTCGCGTGCTGGATATCGGAAGTTTGGTTTCCATATGAAATCTCGTATTTGCGGGTCCCCGCATTGTATATATATGCGGGCATTTAAATGCTATTGATGGCCAATCCCGTTAGGCGGTACGCATAGGTTATGGTTACTTTCATTATGTTCACTCATATTATTAGCTGTACTGTGCAATAAGACTAAACTGCCCTAATAGTAATATCCTGCATAAGGCATAATATTCTGCATAAGGCATAATATCCTGCATAAGGCGTAAGATTCAAAGTTCCCCCTTTTCATATCTGTATTAGATAAATGACATGCTAGAGCTTACCCCATAGTAGTACACGCCACAACACGTGATCCGAGTTCAGCACCAGCAGAAGTGTAGATAGATAAGAGGCTGATTGCTTAGTTTTATTCACTTACATCTTGTTTTCAGATAGATACAACAGTGGATGTAAGAGACCTTCTCATTGGCTATTAGTATTACACTCATGCACATCAGTCATTCCTCTCCCGCCTGGTCTCTCCCTAACATAGTTCACCATTGGCTGCTTTAAGGACTCACCCCCCTCCCACCCAGCTCTGGCCACCATCAGGCCATCGTGGGATTACCTACCATGACATATACAGTGTGGCTGGGCGAGATAAGGGGGAGGGATTCTGCTTAAAGGGCCACTGCTTCCCCCCTCCCCCCCCCCCCCGGAGTGAGCATTATATAGGGAGTACTTTTTCTTATTTAGTCATCTCGATACTCAATATATACTTGATCAGAGAATTTTACATCCAGTCCAGTCAAACCAATGACTTAGAAAATGTATACTTGTCGCTTCCTAACCTGGTGCTCGGAATTAATAGGATACGGCAAGGACTGGTCGGCTCAGTGTCAGGATAATGTGACTGGGTGTGATATCGGGTCATGGGGCAGACAGCCTGATTTCCCAGTGGGACAGCACTATAAAGTCACCATGAGTGCGCACTGTCACAAGCCGATACCAGTCCTGATCAACTGATATGACCTTTAGATGTTGCTAGGACGCAAAACTCCAATAACCAACATCTAAGGTCATATCAGGACAGGTACCGACTTGTGACAGTGCACACTCCTTGCAAGGTTATAGTGCTGCCCAACTGGGAGACGAGGCCACCAGCCCAATTACCTGATATCCCACTCAGTCACATTATCCTGACACTGAGCCAACCAGTCCTTGCCCTATCCTAATAATGCTGAGTGCCTGGCTAGGAAGTAACACATATGAGACTGTCTCAAAAAGTGCTAAGCAATATGGGACAAAACTTTGTCCATAGTAATGATCAAAACACTATCTACTTATGCATTTGCTCAGGATAAACTGATTTTTTTGTTCATGGTGTTTCATAATGCCAATAGAATACATGTTGATTTGAAGCAAATGTCCTTGTGTTTTCAGTGAAACCTTTTCTGTGCTGTTTTGTGTCAATCGTTACTATGGACAAAAAAACGAAGAGCTACCACCTTTTGAGACATGCTCATATACATTGTGTAGGTCTTTGTGTTGTATTACTGAATGCCCAGCCACGTTTGGGACACCAGATAATACTACAGAAACTCTCCCCTTCATATCACTTATCTATCAACTCATTAACCAATGTCAAGGAAGAATGAAGACAAGTCACACAGATAAACAGTGGAGAAATTGTGCTTTAATAACACCAACTCCTGTCCACCTACCAGTGACCTATCATCCACTCCCCTACTCCCCTTGCCCTCTAGCCACACATCATTACCTCTTTAGCCTGTATAGAAAGCAGTGCCTACAGCCCATGGGACAGGAGTCCTATGGCTGTGTATACACTCAATTGGAATAGATGAATGTTGATAGCATCAGACAGAGTGTCTGGGGTTTCTGCGCAAGAGTAGGTGTGTCTCACTCAAGAGCCAGGAGTAGAGTGATCTCTCTTCAGTGTGTCTGAAGCAGAATCTAGAACAATGATCTCAGGTTTGAGGCTAGTGTGGTCAGAGGGCCAATGGGGTGCAGGTGACTGGGCAGTCCACAGCCAGCCAATTCCCTTCCATGCCTTTATACTTACATAATGCTTATGCAGCACATATACATATATATATATATAATATTTGTGTACATGTGTCTAGCATTCGGCACAAAATCCATCTTAGTTGTTTTCTTTAAAATATCATTCATTGTTGCGCTTTCCAGATAAAGTCTAGCAATTTCATATTGAGTCTGACATTATATAATGGACGTGGCCGTTTAGGCAAAAAAACGGGTTCGATTATCGGAATGATGGCAACTTCACCTCAAACTCGATAGTAATTGAACAACGCGAACACAGATAAATGGTATATATTTGGACTTTTTAATGCACTAGAATGGTAATCCTACATGCGTGAGTATAATGAGAGAAGGCCCCGAGATGCTTTAACCCTATAGTTCTAGGCTTTTATTGTGGGGTGGGCGGGATGGCAGAGTAGAATGTCCGTCGCCGTCCGCCGCCAAGTTGTAGTGGCCGAGTTCAGGTTTTGCTTGCTTTATATAGCAACTAGCCGGGCCGAAAAGTCAAGAGCACGCCAAATTCCCATAACTTTTTATCAGATTTCATCTACCGACGTCATATTAAATTTACATATGCACGTCCGCCAGTTCTGCGTGGTTACTCGGCGTAGTTCCAAAAGACCCACTAGGCGTGGAAGACGTCGATGTACATATTTAATGTTAAAGTTTGAGTATAGGTGGCGCCACCAGGCATTTAAAAGGTATCCGACTCCGCCTTGTTCGATTACCCATGTTGCAAGCAACATCAACAATGTTTCATTTCAGCCCAGATGGCGTTTATAGCTTTCTTCGCGCCTGAACCATTCATTATATTTAACGTCAAGTGATTTTGAAAGATTTGAGATTGCAGAATCCGACCCTTCCTTTGAACTGCAATTCAACCCATGCACATAGCTTGAATTAAAACCACGGCTTTCCATGGGAATAATTATTTATGAAAGAATTGTCATTCGAATTCCTACTTCCGCATCACAGCTCGTTGCATTCAATAACTCGACAGGTAATTAACACAGTGCTGGTACTTTTAATTTACCAACCAGTCTTTCATCGAGCGCGGTGGCCTAATTCGCACAGCGTGATCCTCAAATGCGGAAGGCCGGGAGTTCAGTTCCCGGTCGAGTCAAACCAATGACCTATAAAATTGATACTTTTCGCTTCCTAGCCTGGCGCTTGGCATTAATAGGTTTATGGCAAGGAATGGTTAGCTCAGTGTCAGGATAATGTGACTGAGTGGGATATTGGTTCATGGTGCTGGTGGCCTGATTTCCCAGTGGGGCAGCACTGCGAAGTCGCCATGAGTGTGCACTGTCACAAGTCGGTACCCATCCTGATATGACCTTAGATGTTGCTAGGACGCAAAACACCAACAAACAAACAATGTTCGTAGTTTTAATTACAACACGCCCAAACTCTCTCCGCAAGGTGTCCTCCGATAGGCTATTCTTGGTAATTAATCTCTGCAATGGTAACAGTATTGCGGCGGAAGTATTTAGATTATAGTATATGTGCTATATAAGTGATTATGTGAATATAAATAAAGAATAGTCCCTAAATGTTTTGGTGCTCCTTCTGGGCACCTGCTCGGTTCCCAACACCCCTTATTCTCAGCACGTCCCCCCTGTAACCGGGCACTCTCTCCTCCTCTGGCCTGGGAACCGTCACTAACGGTCTCCCTGCCTCACTTCAAATTTGTCTTGTAATCGAGATATGTTATATCTTTTTGCAAAAAGAAGAGAGAAAGACACAGGAAGAAAGAAGTGTTTAAGGACAATTCTAGAATCATGAAATACTATGTGATGCATAATCACCAAGTGCATAATACATATGTTGAACTGGAATTGTATGCAGTTACTATTACAACTAATAGATCATTTATATTATGGTTCTATTATCGAACTGGATTTTCATGTGGTTGTGATTGCAACTGATATTGTCATTTAAGTACCAACAAATTGTACTGAATGGCCGGAAGACCAGCGCTCTGGCGCTGACAAAAGGCATTATTCACTGAAGAAAATACATTTATTCAATTAAAAAAATAGTAATTAATATTGTCAGGCTTAATTAGGTCAGGATATTGCCACTATAACAGAGTAATTAAGTCACAACTGATACTCGCTTCTGAGTAGGAGCTACTTCAAGCAAAGTGACGTGCCATTTTCGGCACACATTTTCATTTTTTATTTTTTTGGGTAAAGTATTTATTCATCTGAATATACCATTTGGCAGCGCCGGAGCACTGGTCTTCCAGCCATCTTACTATTGGAATTGACATTCTAAATAATATAAGTTTGGTCAGTGCTGTATTAGTCACAGCACCAATCCTGTAGAATTGAGGGAGTGGCTCCTGCTGTGTAAACACAGCACCAGTCACTGCGGTTCATGCAAAAATGGGGAGCAGCACCGAGTAGAAGATGTATACTCGGGGCAACTCAAACAATCGTTGTGTGTTACATTTTGTCTCTTATAAAACAAGCTAAGATATAGTTGTCAAGACAGTTTGTCTGTTTTATATAATGTTCAATGTGTTTAAACAAATTGATAGGTGTGTACGATGTTCGGGACCAGACGGGATGGCCGAATGAGTTAGAGCGTCCGTCTCCCGTGCTGGTAGATCGTGGAGTCGTGGGTTCGAGTCCCAGTCGAGTCAAACCAATGACTTTAAAATTTATACTTGTTGCTTCCTAGCCAGGCGCTCGGCATTATTAGGATAGGGCAAGGACTGGTGTGCTCAGTGTCAGGATAATGTGACTGAGTGGGATACCAGGTCATGGTGCCGGCGGCCTGGTTTCCCAGTGGGACAGCACTATAAAGTCGCCATGAGTGCACACTGTCACAAGTCGGTACCCGTCCTGATATGACCTTAGATGTTGCTAGGACGTAAAACAACAACAAACAAACAAACGATGTTCGGTGTGTCGATGGTTTGTTCATCATGGTTAAGGGTTGTGGCAGGGGAGGGGGGGCCCACTGGGGTCGGTGGTAGGGGGGGAAAACTGCGGTACATTGCGTGGTTGGTTAGTTCATTGTTGGAGTTATACGTCCTGGCAACACTAAAGCTCATCCCGTCCTGGTATGCCCGTATATGTGTCTAGGACGTAAAAGAACAACAAACAAACAATCTGAGGCCATATCAGGACCGGTACCGACTTGTGACAGTGTGCGCTCATAGCAACTTTATAGTACTGCCCCACTGGGAGACCAGGCCACCAGCACCATAATCTGATATCCCACTCAGTCATATTATCCTGACACCGAGCAAACCGGTCATTGCCATATCCTAATAATGCCGAGCGCCTGGCTAGGAAGGGACAAGTATCAATTTTTAAGTCATTGCTTTGAGTCGACTGGGAATTGAACTCCCAACCTTTCGGACGGACTTTGCTCAATAGGATTAGAACTGTCAGGGAATCGCTGGAAATAGCGGTTCAGCAATCATTGCTATGCCTATTTTACGGCCCATTTCTACTTCTTTCTTCTTCGGGTTTTATGTTCTAGTAACATTTCAGGTC
>CM059194.1:10027012-10199318 GCA_030323885.1 Branchipolynoe longqiensis | reverse complement strand
CCCCCCCCTTAACAGAGGCAACAGTTGAATGAGAGCTACCCTCTCATCCCACATGTTTGACCGCATATCCAACGTAAAGTCCCGCCACCAGATATTCCACTCCTGCTTAATACCTGTAAATGGCTTAGGACGTAGCGTTGGAATACGCGCAGAACCCGCCACGGGATGCCGCAGAACATTCTCATCCAGCTCTAACGTATCCCGATTACACGACTCCCAACCTGCCCCACCCCCAATCGAAGCAGGCTCCCGAATCACATCCATTATTGCAGGATGATGACGGAACAACCACATCTCTTCCACTGAGTACTGGCGACCTACTGGCAGTCCAGGCAATGACGCAATCGGAACTGCGTCACCCCCCATACCCACCGGGTCAGGAATCCTCTCACTCTGTACCTCTTCATGAGTATTACCCACGTAGACGGAGTCCTGCACAACACCTCTCAGATGTTGCCCAGACGCCCCCCCCTTAGAGGTACCATCTTCACTGTAGGGCTCCGGCTCCCTAGGACCCCCACCTCCCCCGCCGCCCCCCTTAGAGGGCGCCGGTGAACGTGGTGAGCCACCCGCGGAAACCGGGCACGCAGCATGTACTGGATACTGCGTCTCGCAGTTCTCCAACTGCGTCGACTCAGTAACCCTTACACTACTCTCTCCAAGCTCCAAACCGCGTTGAAACGCCAGTTTCTCAGCCTGAAAAGCTGCGCGCTCACTCACAAGAACCGCCAGAGCAGAATTAATGCTACACCTCTCGGCAGCTAGCAACCGTTCACATCTCTGATTCTCCCCTTGTAAATGCCCACTCAGCGCCTCCCGCATAGATAAGTCCTCCGTCTGTTTAGTAAACGCAGCTTGCTGCTCATCTACCAACACCCGATTGGATCTCACCTCTTCAGCGGAAACACGCCGCGCCGCGCTTAGCTCCGCTAATTCGCGCGCGAAAGCGGCAGCATTGGAGACTCTCAACTCATCCAACGACCGCCTCTCCTCTGCCATCCGATCAAACTGGACCCGCTTCCAAGCTCGCAGTCGGCGGATGCGCATCCCCTCTTGACGCTCCACCTCCGACTGCGACCCAGGAACCGTACGACCCATAACCAAATCATGCTCCAACGCGAACGTCAACGAGTCATCGGCTACGAACCCTGTCTCCAAAGTCGGGGAACTCTCCCTATAACAGGGATCACGGGGACCTGCACGTCCAGCTCCCGTCCCCACAGAACGGACAGCTGAACTCCCCCACGGCGAATACTCCAGCGGCATACCTCCCACAGAACCCCCGCGCCCAGCCAGACCTAAATCCTCACGACACGCGATTGAACTGCTACCCTCGTGTACACCTGCCCCCGAATCACTACTGATCGACAGAGACTGCATATCATCGAGAGCGAAGCCCCCCTTCATCGTACTCCCCGTAATGCCCTCCCCAGTATTTTTACGAACTGAGAGAACATCTCGCACTGTTACCGATGGCGCGACATCTTTCGACGACGCGCCACCACTATCAGAATGAGTGCCCAACCGCGTGTCACGCCCACCACCCTGTATCACCCCCGTCGTAAACAACGGCGCAATACCGGGTGGCGGACTGCCACTCAGTCGGGCTAACTGCGTCCAATAGCTGTCAGCACTTTCGGCATGTCTAGACGACACCACCGGCACAAGTGGCGGAGTGGCTACGCCCCCCCCACACACTGACACACGGCGGCGGTCCCCTACAACGCCGGCACCTGCATTTGGAATGAACGTACATACATCAACATTCCTATCAGGTGAACTGTGAGCGTGGTGCGGTGCACTCACCGCAGAAGCGTCCACGCCCACCGGTAACCCAACTGCGCCGGGGCTCCCCGCACCACTGTCTTGGTACTGGCGCCCACTACGCAGTTGACCTGCCGTCGCTCCCTCCATAACTATGAATTACGAAGAGAACCTACCTGCGGAGTCCATGGCCCAGGTCCAATACTTACCCCCTTACGCAGAAGGCAAGCTGGCTCACGGCACCAATGTAATGGCCCACGGCCCTCCGACTCACCCTTTCTCTCACGAAAGAACACCAAGATTCAATACAGTGTACGCTTCACCTGGTTTATTGAAACCTCTGCTCTCCGCGGTGTCAGTAGTTGTCTGACCCGCCCCCTGACTCGCCAGATCCCACATCGACTCTATAGGTGTGTGTGGGGGGGTGGGTCAACCACACGCAGTAGAGGTCAGCCCGGCTAGGGTCTGACCGGTGGTGACCCGTGCCGCCACCTAGCGCAGTGTAGTGGAACTGCGCCAGTGGCGTCGTAGTCTCCGCTGCTACCGCGTGATAGTAGAGCTCATGTTCAGACTACTACACATACATACATACACACCACACACATACCATACATACCATACACACACCACACACACCATGCACACACCATACATACATACATACATACATACACACCACACACATACCATACATACCATACACACCACACACACCATACACACACCATACATACATACATACATACATACACACCACACACATACCATACATACCGCACACACACCATACACACATCACACACCATACATGCCATACACACCACACACACAACATACACACATCACACACACCATACATACCATACACACCACACACACCATACACACACCATACATACATACATACATACACACCACACACATACCATACATACCATACACACACCATACACACATCACACACCATACATGCCATACACACACCACACACACCATACACACATCACACACACCATACATACCATACACACCACACACACCATACACACACCATACATACATACACACCACACACACACCATACATACCATACACACACCATACACACATCACACACACCATACATACCATACACACCACACACACCATACACACACCATACATACATACATACACACCACACACACACCATACATACCATACACACACCATACATACATCACACACACCATACATATCATACACACCATACACACATCACACACACCATACATACCATACACACACCATACACACATCACACACACCATACATACCATACACACACCATACACACATCACACACACCATATATACCATACACACACCACACACACCATACACACACCATACATACATACATACACACCACACACACACACCTTGACGTGATGCCCCACACCCTGCAGGGAGGGTCACGTGGTGTTCACTCGTGGTATTCCCCCCCCCCACCCCCCCACCCCCCTCAGCAACTGATGTTCAACACCTCAAGTCAATCAACTAGGATGTATACAGTACATATAAGCTATTATGTGAATATAAGAGAAACGGAGCCTTTTTTTAAACCTACCACAAACAACATTCCATCCCATTTCAACCATTACACCCCATTCCGCTCTAGTCTCCCAGACCAGGTCTCTTCAGCCTTAAACTTACAAATCTGGTCACGTGATTTTATCATGTGAAGTTTGTTTGTTTGTTGTGTTACGCCCTAGCCACATCTAAGGTTATACCAGGACAGGTACCACCTTGTGACAGTGCACACTCATGGCGATTTTTATAGTGCTGCCCCACTGGGAAATCAGGCCACTGCCACCATGACCTAATATCCGACTCACTCACATTATCCTGACACTGAGCCAACCAGTCCTTGCCCGATCCTATTAATGCCGAGTGCCAGGCTAGGAAGTGACAAGTATCAATTTTAAAGTCATTGGTTTGACTCGACCGGGAACCGAGCTCCCGACCTTCCGCACGCTAGGCATGCGCTCTGCCGATAAGGCCACCGCGCCCGGTGAAGAGTTCAGGCGCAAAACCACGTAAATGGCAATCCAAAAGTTGACATAAACATTGGATTCAAACCATCAAAATGTATGGGGTTTTTTATTCCTACATTTTTCTTCATTGCCCCATAATCATGTCATCACAAGAAAAGTGGAATTAGTGAGAATTACAATTATTTTCAAGTAAAAATCTATTATTTTAAAAGCATTTTTGATTGAAGTTTACTTGTTTTTTCGCCTGAGCTCTTCATACTGTATTCCGTACATGACTATTTGATGTATCTTGATGAATAAGCACACTTGGAATGAGTTATTTGAGCTTGAATCCAGAATGTCGGTACTGGTCTACTTAACACTATTATGCGCCCCATACTCCATGGTATTACTATTAATAGTAGTTCTGTGAAGCCACAGGGAAGGGTGGACTTAATTAAGTTATGAGGCATACTCAAAAGGCTTCAAATTTACTTTTTTGTATGTGATTGTTGGGCTTACACTAATTTTCAAGTATGTAATATATCCTAACCTCAGTCACTGAAGACAGACACTATTAACCACAGTTTAATCACAGACACCCTCAGACCGTGCAGTTGATAATCCTAGAATACGAGCAGGAAGTTTTGGGCAGGGCGGGGGAGGGAGGGGCAGGGCAGGGCAGGGCGGCAGTGCGAGAGGGCGGCAGGGCGGGCGGAGCGACGAAGCGGTAGGGCAGCACGGGGCGGAAGGGAGAGCGCGAGGCGCGGGCTGTGACGCGGCGGGACGGCGGGCGGCGGGGCAGCAGGCGCGGGCGGCGGGACAGGCAGGGCGGCGGGCACGGCGCGGGCAGACAGGGCGCGGCGGCGGGACAGGCAGGGGCCGGCGGGCAGGCGGCGGCGGGACAGGCAGGGCGGCGGGGCGGCGGGGCAGGCAGGGCGGGGCAGGCAGGGCGGCGGGGCGGCGGGGCAGGCGGGGCGGCGGGGCAGGCGGGGCGGCGGGGCGGTGGGGCGGCGGTAGGGAGCTGGGGCAGCACGGCACCGGGGCAGCACGGCGCCGGGGCAGCACGGCACCGTGCCCGTCTGACAGGCGCGATGCCTATCAGGGGGAGGCCTGTCCGCGGCCCGCCGCTCCCCGATCCTATCTCCAGACTCATCGACAAAGGAGGCGTGACGCCCGAGACCGGGGACAGATGGGGGCGGCAGCCGGCGCACACTCATTAGCCACAGTAAAGCCCCGTTCACACGGCACAACTTTATGCCGATTTAGATGAAGCGAAATAGATGAAGCGAATTAGTGTCGTGTCCACACATGCAGTACTTTTAGCCGGAAATCGATATCTGCGCATGAGCAAGTCCATACTAACCAGCGCCAGTTTCGGTTCGTCGACATCACCACGAGAGAGTGTGGGTTCGACCTAGATATGTATTAACTGAATCGTATTGTTTTGGAACGGTCAAAACTTCTGCTGGGCAGTGAAACCCTAAAAATAAATGATGAAAAAAATATCTGTGCACAGCTAGCTGTATCATAGACCAAATTATATAATATGCGCTTTTGATCGACCGGAAAGTCAACAAACTCAGATCTCGACTGCGCATGTGTGTGACGTCCTTAATCCGCATCATCTAAACCGCTACCGTCCACACATGCCACTTACGTCAATTTAAGCTAAATCGCTTCATCTATACTACCTCGCGACGTGGTTTACTTGAAGCGAATTAGATGAGGCGACTTAGCCTTAAGTCGCCTCAGCGTAGTGTCCACACGGTGAATGTGAGGCGACTTAAATGAGGCAAACTAGTTGAGGCGACTTAACGCCCGTGTGTGAACGGGGCTTTAGACCCGACTGTTGCAATCCAAGTCCAAACAACTCGACATCTCAATAGCATTAGCAACGCACATACACGCCTAGCGATACTAAAGACATTCTGAAATGTAAAGATGTTATTAGTTAATGTTCATTAGGACTTATGTGGCTGTCACACTACGACGACAAGGCTGACGACAGTCCAACGACTTGTCGTTTTGCTCTGTCGTCGGCTGTCGCCTACTGTCGCTACGGTGTCGTTAAGTTGTCGTTCGGGTGTCGCCGTGACACCTCCGCGACACCTATGCGACACCTCCAGTTTATCCACTGTCACCAGGTTGTCGTCGGGTTTTTGAGCATGTTGAAAAAGTTTGACGACAGCCGGCGACAGCCGATGTCATTCGGCTATCGCTACGGTGTCGCTACGGTGTCGTCTTTGTCGTTAAGCTGTCGTTAAGCTGTCGTTAAGCTGTCGTCGCTGTCGTTAAGCTGTCGCCGCGGCCATTTGGCGTCCATTTGGCCATGTGTCTCTGTGTCTGTGTGTGTGTGTCTGTGTGTGTGTCTGTGTGTGTGTGTCTCTGTGTGTGTCTCTGTGTATCTGTGTGTGTGTCTGTGTGTGTCTCTGTGTGTGTGTCTCTGTATGTCTCTGTGTCTGTGTGTGTGTCTGTGTGTCTCTGTGTGTGTCTCTGTGTGTGTCTCTGCGTTGTGTCTCTTTGTCTCTGTGTGTGTCTCTGTGTGTGTCACACACACACACAAACACACACACAGACACACACACAGAGACACAAGAATGGGACGGTCCAAACATGGCTCAGTTTAGCTTGCTTTGAGGGATGTTAGGACCATCCCAAATATGAAGACTGCTTCCTAATAGGTCCGCCGCATAAACCTACATGTTTACACCATCCCATTCTTCATATTTCTCATGAAGACTGCTTCCTAACAGGTCCGCCACATAAACCTACATGTTTGCAGTCCCATTCTTCATATTTCTCATGAAGACTGCTTCCTAAGAGGTCCGCCGCATATACCTACATGTTTGCACCGTCCCATTCTTCATATTTCTCATGAAGACTGCTTCCTAACAGGTCCGCCGCATAGTCTAATACACATGTTTGTACCGTCCCATTTCCTCATATATCATATGGAGACTGCTATCCGGACCGCACTTCGTCCACACCTCTCTCTATCACCTCTCTGCCAGCCTAGCACCTCCTTGATATGTCTGAAAAGAGTTCCAGGAGGGGGTGCCCGCCGGCATTTTCACTTTCTCTTCTTACTCTGTCCGTGTCTATGGCTCGCTGGATGGTCACCGTAGGGCAAATAGACACGTTCCTTTGACTCAACTCTCCTCATTTCTCTTTCCTAGATTCTGCCCATTCGATTTCTCCCAGGCACACTTCTTCCCCTGACCAGGGTTGTTGTGTTCTTGGGTGGGGCCCTTGACCTATTACGATTTCTCTGTCTGGTTCTTGTTGCTGGAACGACCGCTGCTCCCACCTTTGCCCGCCTTCCTCAAACCCCTGCTGACCGGATTCAAGTGCTACACTACACTACACACACCTACAGTTCTACTACATACCGGCACGGAGAGATCCCTGCCACCCGGCGCCCCGTCGTCACTACGTCATGAAGGATGTCCCCAGCCTTCACAACACTCCCTCTACGAAGACAAGTCTTCAACCAAAGATTGGGCCGATTTATCGGAGCCTCTCTACCCAATGTTGCAGTTCTGCAACCTGTAACCGTAGTAAGGTTACGAACACCCCCATTCGATTCTAACAGGTCGGAGATAGTACGCGCCAAGGGAAGCCGCTCTTGTGCGGCTGTTATCTTCCTCGACCTGGAGAAGGCCTTCGAGCTGGTCGACCACAACGTAGTCCTCACCTCCTTGGTTGAGCTGGGAGTCACCGGGAAGCCCCTGGCATTCGTTAAAAATTACCTAAGCGATAGGTGAGCCAGTGTCCGCTTCCAGGGCAGCACCTCTCCCCTCAACCACCTACAAAACGGCGTCCCACAGGGGGCTGTCCTCAGCCCCTTCCTCTTTAATGCTGTAGTCGCTGCCCTCATAAGCCGACTGAAAACAGGCATTACTGAACGGTGCCTCAAACACGTCAAGATACTGTGCTATGCAGACGACATCGCTGTCGTCTGCTCACGCACAAGGGACGTGGCCCTCCTCGCGGCAGATATCCTGCTCCTACTCAGCAGCTCCTGCTGTGAGCTGGGGGCTCAAAATATCCGCAAACAAAACCAAAGCCATGATGATGTTTGCTGATCAGCCTCCCCACCCACTCCGTGCCGGGGACTTGGACGTCGAGTGGGTGGAAGCCTTTGACTACCTCGGAGTCAGGCTCGACCACAAACTCTCCATGAGCCCACTGGTAAAGCATCTGACCTCCAGAATGAACAAGAGACTTCTTCTAATGACTAGAATCTCTGGGTTCAACTGGGGAGCACCAGCTGAAGTGCTCAGCCTTTTCTACAAACAGGCCGTGCGGGCCCTCTATGACTATGCAGCCAACACCATTTCCTGGATTGGTTACTGCAGAGAGAACCGTAAGTCCCGCCTGCCTCGCAGTAGCACCCTGACCAAAGACCTCCTCACCCTGGAAAGAGTCCAATACCAGGCAGCGCGACTCATCACCCGAGCTCGCAGGACAACCAGGGTTGAGATCCTCCTCCTTGAGGCCAACCTCCCACCACTCCACCTACGCGGACAACAGCTGCTGGCAAACCACCTCTGCCAAGCCCTGTCCACAGGCCACTCCACCTTCTACCGCAGCGCAGCCTCCTGCCTACAAAACGGCCCAGGACGGCGCCTCGGCCTCTCCTGGGGTGCGAAAACGGCCATCCGCACCCTGAAAGAAACCCACGGGCTGGCACTCGCTGATGTCCCTGACCTCCGGGCGAGACCCCCCTGGTACTCCGTGCCCGTTGAGGTCAGACTCACCAGCCTCTGCTCAGCACGAACCAACTACCCGACTATAGTCCTCAAAACCCTGGCACAGGAAACCATTGCCCGGGCCAAAGAGGACTTCCCTCTAGCCACCACGGTTTACACCGACGGCTCGCTCAACCCTGACACAGGCCGAGCCGGGGCTGGCTACTTCCTACCAGATGGGCAGGCTAGACGCCTTATCAGGGTCACGGACTACTCCTCCACCCTCGATACAGAGCTCGCCGCCATCCACCATGCACTGACCCACCTGCGGCACTGCAGCTGCATAGTGGTCACTGACTCACTCAACGCAGTCCGCAAGATCAAGGACCACAGAGCTAACCACTCTCTGGCCACCTTGATCCAGAACACAATCGTCACCAGGCATGAAGCTCAACTCGACACAGTGCTGACCTGGGTCCCCTCCCACATAGGACTTCCCGGTAAGAACCAGGCTGACTCAGCTGCTCTGAATGGCTCCTGCCATCCTGAGATCGACCTCGTCATAGACCACTCCTTGTCCAAGCTCAAAGCCACCCACGCTAGAGCCACCAAAGCCCTGTGGGAGGCCTCCCTCCACAACACCGCCGTCAGGAACCCATACTCCATCAGTTGGGCCTGGCACAAAAATGTCAGAGCGCGCCTACCAGTCCCAAAAAACATCTCTGCATCCGTGCAAGAGGCGGTCACGCGCTTCAGGACTGGATACAGGCGGTTCATCGATACCCCTGCATTGCAACGATGTCCATGCGGTGACAAAGTCTTCAACATCGCCCACGTCTTGGCGTCATGTGTGGCTTTTGATAGGACCGCCATCCGAGACTTCCTCGGCCCACCACACAGCTTGTCCGACACCCGAGCTGCGCTCGCCATCCTCGAGAGACTCTCCGAGTCCTCATGGGAGCCACTCGGTAGATTCTACAGACAAAATTACCACACCTTCGAGATCGTCGGCGGCCCCGAACCCATCGCCGACGACTCTGAACCCAACAGCAGCGACAGTGACTAGCAACCACTGTCAGGGAGCCCTGTGAGGTCCCGACCGGGGAGCCCCATGAGGTCCCCCAGCAGGGAGCCCCATGAGGTCCCACCCGGGAGCCCCATGAGGTCCCACCCGGGAGCACCGTGAGGTCCCACCGGACGCAGCCCCTACACCGTGAGCCCCGTGAGGTCCCACCCGTGAGCCCCGTGAGGTCCCACCAGATGCAGCCCCTACACCGGGAGCCCCGTGAGGTCCCACCCGGGAGCCCCGTGAGGTCCCACCAGATGCAGCCTACACCAGGAGCCCCGTGCGGTCCTGGACACACCGATGTGACAGGCCTCGACCCCTGCACCCACAACGCCGGTTCCCGCTTCGATCACCGACGGAGTGGGTGCCGGGACCGCGGATACAGCCACACCCACCCACATCACCCCGGTCCAAGAGCCACTGGCTCTGGACCACCCACCCTGCGACGAGGGCCCGGAGGACCAATGCGCCGCCCATGGCCCTGCTGCCAACGACACCGGATCCCGCTTTGCTCTCCGGTCGAGGTACAGGACCGTGGGCCCAAGAACGTATTGCCACTGCCGGCCCACCGCCGCACCACAGCACAAGTCACCGCACAAAGCACCACGCCCCCCCCCACCACCACAGGAAACAAGAAGGAAAGACCCCCCCCAAGAAAAACATACGCCAAAAACGGGCCGTTTTAACGGCGCCGTTTACTAATGCTGCAGACCTGCAGCCAGTGATCACTAGGTCACAAACCCCCCAATCAAATCCTAACAGGTCCGCCGCATAAACCTACATGTTTGCACCGTCCCATTCTTCATATTTCTCATGGAAACTGCTTCATGTGTGTCTCTGTGTGTGTAGTGGTGTGTCTGTGTGTGTGTGTGTCTGTGTGTGTATCTGTGTATGTGTGTGTGTGTCTCTGTGTCTGTGTATCTGTGTCTCTGTGTGTGTCTCTGTGTGTGAGACACACACAGAGACACACACAGAGACACAGAGTCACACAGAGTCACACACACACAGACACTCACACCACCACACACACAGATACACACACACAGACACACTCACAGACACAGACACAGAGACACACATAGAGACACACACAGAGTCACACACACAGAGACACACACAGAGACACAAACAGACACACACTGTCACTTTGGTGGGGGGGGCACTGTCGCGGCACTGTCGCGGCACTGTTGTGGCACTGTCGCGGCACTGTCGCGGCACTGTCACGGCACTGTCACGGCACTGTCGCGGCACTGTCGCGGCACTGTCGTCCAACTTGGCCCGAATTTGCATATGTCGTCGGGTTTTCACAAAATCCAAGTCGCTGGGCTGTCGTCAGCCCCTTGTTGTCGTAGTGTGACAGCCCCATTAGAAGCATGCATGCAGGCAGTAGTTGGATGCAGCTTGTTATTGTCAACAACATGGTGTCAACAAACGGACTCAGCTGTTGACTGCAGCCGGAGAAAGCTGCACCGGCGGGGCTGTTGTCCGGGCGGGCGGTGTGATATATGCGTAATAGGCATACAGGTGTGTGGTTAATATATGTTAACGAGATGCAGAGGTTGGGACAAAGAGATATGCAAATGAGATGACGTCATGGAAAGTTTAGCCAGCGGGTCAAGCGTGCCGTAGGCCGTGAATAAACCATTCAGTATCCAGAAGTCAAAGTGTTCAGACGTTGTACTTTCACAGGCGGGGCTGTTGTCCGTGCGGGCGGGGCTGTTGTCCGGGTGGGCGGGGGTGCAGGTGGTCGGTTTGGGGTGGGCTGGGGTTGGTCGGGTTGGGGTGGAATGGCGTTAGGGCAGATAGGGTGGTTGAGGCTACGGTTGGGTGACGTTGGGTGTGTGGGATTTGGGTTGGGGTGGGATAGGGATGGGGATAGGGTCTGGGTTGGCGTTGGGGTTGGGATTGGGGTTGGGGTTGGGGTGGGGTTGGGGTTGGGGTAGGATACGGTGTGATAGGGCTGGGGTGGAGTGGGGTTGAGGTTAGGGTGTGATAGGGCTGGAGTGGAGTGGGCTGGGGTGGGGTGTGGGGTGAGGTTGGGGTTGGGGTGTGTTGATGTGGGGTGGGGTTGGGGTTGTGGCGTGTTGAAGTGAGGTAGGGTGGGGGTGGGGGGTGGGGGGGGGGCTGTTGAGTGCTTAGTATATGAGTAACAAATCTTGAGTTAGAAAACTCCTATTGATGAGGGATCTTGATAAGACTTTGGTTGTAAAATTGTAAGGGACCATGTTTGAGATATACTAGCAACTCTTGCAGTGGAAGGGTAATTGACCGATCCCACACTCACGCCATCGTGATTCCAAAACGGCGTTATAGTTGCCCAACTGATCCTAACAAAACTTAAAGAATGTTGTGTTGTGTAGGCTACCCTCATTGCAAAAGTGGATAAGATTGCAAAAGCATTATTCCAATACGTGTTCATGTATTTCCGAACAGTTACAGACCAAGAAAGATTCCTGGCATGGATGGTGAAAATTAGAGCAATTGACTACATCACGGTTCCGACTGTGCATGTGCTGATGCATGTGCTGAAAACGGCGTTGGGAGCAAAGCAAAGGCGTACGCCCATTGAGTTTGCCGATACTGGCATTTTATTCAAAAAACTAGAAATACATAACAATTTGGCATAAACATGGATGGAAGGATGCAATATAATAATATAATGCATATGTTTAAGACACAACTCTCCATAATTAAGCACTTTGAGCTAAGAAACATACAATTTCAGTCACTTTACAGGCTGATGTTTACCATAGAATATAAATAAAAACATGAATAAAATAAATAAAACTGACTGTGGCTATGGCTCTAACACTAGTCTGAGTGCCTAGATTTGTCTAAATCTAAATGCACATGGCATAAGATGTGCTGGTTATATTGATGTAAATGCAATGCTGGATAAAAGATTAATATCTTAATTTATTATATATATTTTTTTAGTTGGTATTCTATGTTTCAAACAAGAGATGAGATGAGCTGAAACTAGCACATTTCATAGCTGCACCCAGTGTATTAGCATTTGCCATGTGCTTCTCGTGGCTTTGTTTTGCTCTGATGCATCCCACAATGCACCGCGCTGCTGGAACCGTGATGTAGTCTATTGCAGATCTCTCAGCAGTGTATGGGAAAAGATTGCAACAGTAATAATAGATGTGCTGGCGAGTGGCTCTGCACCTTCAGTCGTTCACTATGCACTTAAAGTTGCATAGTCTGATGGTTTCGAATTTCTGCCATTTTCTGAAATAAATACATAAGAATGATTGTTGTAATCTACGTTAGTTTAGTTTGAAGTAACATTTATTTTTAATGGCTAACTTTTGAGATATTTGAACTGAAGTGCAAACATGTCAAATTAGTTTTGGCAAGCACACCAAAACTCTGACGCCATAGGTTTCAGAAGAAACAGGTTCTGTTATATTGGCTAAAGGCCCTGTCACACTATGACGTAACGATGTCAGCATAGGGAGAACGTGAAGAACGTTGAACTTCTCGGCGTAGTATGCAAATTTGGGCACAAGTTGAACGTGGATGCAGCGTAGTTGACGAGAGCGTAACGTCAGTAAAGCGTAGTGATAGCGTGGTTCAACGAGACAGGACAACGTAATTATGATGACGGTACGTTATTAACGTTATTCGATCACCAGAACTACGTTGCTTTATGTTACATGACATTACATACGTCATGAAACGTGGCAAAACGCTAAATCTACGTTGGACGTACGTTAGGCGTACGTTATCCCAACGGTTTCACTACGCGGACTGCATGTTTCCCTCGGCTTTAATGTGGTGCAACGTAGTGCAACGTAGTGCAACGTAGTGCAACGTAGTGCAACGTAGTGCAACGTAGGGCAACGTAGGGCAACGTAGTGCAACGTAGTGCAATGTAGTGCAACGTAGTGCAACGTAGTGCAACGTAGTGACCAGCATTTGACAAACGTCCGTTTAACATCATTGACGTTCGCTGAACGTGTACAGAACGTACGGTGAACGTAAACCCTTACATTCTAGTTACGTCGAAAGTTTTGAACTGGTTCAAAACTTTGACGCACCCCGACGTAACACGACGTAACGTGACGTAGCTCGACGTCAGTCTAACGTCATTCTGACGTCATCATAACGTAACCCAACGTACGTCAATGTAATGACGAAATGTTATCACGTCAGGCTTACTTTTGCTCGTTACGTTGTAGTGTGACAGGGGTATTAGTATCCCCTACTATGCAACGATGAATGCTTAATAAGCTTATTAGTATCTAACTTGGATATGTAGACTCAAATGTAGATAATTGCTTTGATTTTGACAAATTGATACGTTCATCGGACTATGCAGATCGTTTTGAGTTTCTGCAATTTAAAAATTGTATTATTTCACATAACTGTAATAAGTTGATCCTAATGAACTACAGTAAAACCATCTCTAATGAAATCGCAGATCTCTCAGTACTTACTGCTAAAGCACCTGTCACACCTTACCGGATTGAGTACCGGACACAACTGGACAAAGAATTGTCTAGTCGTTGGTGTCCGGTATCAAAATGTACCAAAATGTGTCGAAATGTTTCGCTTTCTGTCAGACGAAAGGGACGCTAAACGGACAAGGAACGTACATTAACGAATACCCACCAGACGATAACCGGACGACAACCGAATGTCTAACGGATGAACCGAACATCAAACAGACACATACCGGACTATTCACGGATGCGCTGAAAACATATACTGACCGAATTCCCGCAACACCGTCAACAGACTCTGCAGGAAGCAAACCGGAGAGGTAATGGATGAGTACCGGACATGAACCGGACAAAACGGACTAAACAAACTTCAACCAGACACTAACCATACATGCCAGTCCGGCATGTCCGGTACAAGTTTTGTGCATGTTCAAAACTTGCCACCGTACACACCGGCCATCACTGGACAGATAACAGACACGCCGGATGCCAACCGTATATAAACCGTACATTGCGGTATTTCACCGGACAGTGTCCAGTTTCTGTCCGGTTCCTCAATCCGGTGAGGTGTGACTGGGCCTTTACAGCTAAGATGACAAGGCTACTACCAAATTGAGATTTGCTGTTCAGCGATGAAAACAAGCTGTGATGCAACTTACTCGTTATGGACAGGGTAAATAAACCATCACACTCACACACAAAAACATCGATCGCAGTCAAAATGAGGGCTGGATGAACTCAATGGTAAACTGGAAGTGCGGGATCGGTCACTTACTGCGGTGTGAAAACGAGGCGCGAGAGCTGAGGCATATAGGATACGTGGGTTACAATGTAATGTATGTGTGTGGTGGTGGTGGTGGTGGTGGTGGTGGTGGGTGGGTGGTGGGTGGGTGGGTGGGGTGGGTGGGTGGGGGGGGGGTGGGGGGTGTGGGTGGGGGGGGGGGGGGTTGGGGGTTGGGGGGGGGGGGGGGGGGGGGGGGGGGGGCGGCGGGGTGCACATGCATCCCATTGGTCATGACAGGGTTCGGGTGCAACCCTTTGTACTGAGACACCGTGTAGATCACTCGTGGGGGGCCTCACCCCTACCTGGGAGGTCCAATCGCTGACATGTGCCCTCTCATACAGCTACCCTACTCCAGTCGCGCCCTGTCCGTTATCTATTAAATTAAGAAAATGAATAAAGCATGTATATTACATAAAAGCCTGAAAATGAAATAAAATATATTCCATATTATTAATACGCGCCGTAGCAAGAAAGGAACAAGACATTAACATATATACAATTGGATGAGTTATACCTCTGGCTGGTACCTCTAAAAGGCCCCTCCGTTTATTCATGAAGCAAATTTACCTGCCGAATGAATGCAAATGCAAAGTCGCGCAGACGCAGAAGGCCCGCGCTGCGCTGCCGGCGCCGGTTAGGCGCTGCCCAGGAGCATCAAAGCAGCAGCGGGCTGCACAAAGCATCAAAGCAGCTCAGTGCTGCCCAAACACGGCGGCGTCAACGTCCCACCGGACCGTTTCACCAAGTAATAGAAGCCTCAGCTTTTAATAATATTTGCGTAACATGTTACACTCTACATTATTAATACGCGCCGTAGCAAGAAAGGAACAAGACATTAACATATATACAATTGGATGAGTTATACCTCTTGCTGGTACCTCTAAAAGGCCCAAACCACCCAAACCAGCTAGTTATTATCGGCCGGCCAGTAGCGTGGCCACCCGCATATCCCTTGACATTCTCTCTTGTAGCGAAGCCCTTAGATATTCGAACACCGCGTCTGATCTCCAATCGCCTCTCTCTTTTATCTCCAGTATGGAGGCGCCACATAGTCGTAGAAAGGTTGCGCCTCCCCGTCTCAGGCTATGTGTAGAGAAGTCGCGGGGGTCCAAACCCGCCCGCGCGCATAGGATCTTTAACGATGTTAAGTAAAATGAGTAAGGCATTGATACGGAGCTTGCCCCTTTTGGCAGTCT
The DNA here is from genome assembly GCA_030323885.1 of Branchipolynoe longqiensis. Classification (NCBI taxonomy): domain Eukaryota; kingdom Metazoa; phylum Annelida; class Polychaeta; order Phyllodocida; family Polynoidae; genus Branchipolynoe; species Branchipolynoe longqiensis. Next base: position 10,183,348 of record CM059194.1, on the reverse strand, counting down.
GAACGCGTGGGCGTCCCCCCCCGCCCTCACGTCCCGGAAGTGCTCTCTCACCCAGTAGACTGCGCATAGTGCCTGGTCTGCGACTTTGGAAACGGGAATTAGGTGTACCCGTTCTTTGTACTGTATAGTTTTCGACTTCCGTACCCTCACCATCATACCCCATTCGTAGAATGCGAAGTCGGATCTTATTAGTGAGGCGTCCGATTCTGATACATGACACTTACGTAGTAAGGCCCGGAATGAGACCAGTATGGCCGCTCTTAGCGCTACGTGCCCCCTTGTGTGCAGCATCAAGCTAAATATTGACCTTAGGTGTCTAGGTAATAGGGGCGCTGCCTGCTTCGGCATGTCGCCCAGGATCCTACGTATCCCAGCTAAACACTTCTTCAGCCTATGACTGGTGTAGTCAACGGCCCCCACCCCCACGTCTTTCAAGTGATTGCTGAGTGCGCTCAAGTACTGCCTGATCGAATTGTAGCACAACCGTCTCGCTAAAAAGGATATATAAAGACATGCCTGGGATGTCGAGCACGGGTATGGTGACAACTGGTCCGCGAAGATTTCGCAGAACTCAAAATATGCTTTTATTTGAACAGATCTAGTTATTTTTGTCGAGTCTGCATGGTGGGCGCCCTCGTATCGGGCACACTCCAGCGTAAGCCGCCCCCAATCTGCAATCAACAGGAAAACAGGTCATGGCAGCACATGGTTCGTGCAGTGTCCGCATCTCGTATGCGTGCAATGTTTTTATATGCATCCAGCCTGCTTAGGCTGTCACAGATCACGTTGTCTCGCGTATTTATATAGACCGATTGGACATCGAAGTTATGTCTTATTGATAACCAGAATATTAGCCTCAGCCAGGTCATAGTGGTTTTATTTTTACTTCTCCCCGAGTTGAGGGCTGCCATTACCTGGGTATTGTCAGTCACGAATATAACTGTCCTGTTTTCCCATAGGTGGCCCCACCTACGGACTCCCGCCAGGATAGGCCATAGCTCTAGCACATTTATGTTGTCCGTCCTGCATCCCACACCTTTCGCCTCCGCGAAGTGGTGTCCCAACCACTTCCCCAATTTCCTACCTGTTTTTATGTTAAAGGCGCCTGCCAACCAGTCTTCCCCGTGTATCGCCCCGAATCCCACCAAGGACGCGTCACTGTAGACTGAGATGCAGGGTTTGCATGGTTCGATTATTTTGGCCTTCCCGTTGAACGAGCTGGCAAACTCTATCCACCATTTCAGATCTAGCCTAAACTCGTCATTGAGCCTAATCCTGTGCGCGCCTTTCTTCGCTGAGGCCACTAGATCATACACACGGCGGGAGAAAGTCCTCCCACCGTGGATCACTTTACAACAATGCGCCAAGACCCCTGCCAGGCTTTCGAGCTCTTTTTTTGACGCCTTTCGTTTACGTAGGAACCACTTCAGCAGTGTCTGTAGTTTCCCTAGTTTGTCTGCCGGGAGCCTCAGCTCCATCAACACTGAGTCTATGTCGATGCCCAAGAAACGTATGGTCTGACTCGGGTCTACCAGTTTCCTGTAGCTGACATAAAATCCCAGCCTACGCAGTATTTTCACCAGAACCCACTGCGCCTCCCTGCATTCCCCTTCTGTGTGTGCCACCACGCAGAAGTGGTCCAGATAGTTAATGCAGCTCGTGTACCCTTCCCTTACCATACAACGAACAATCATATCACTCACTTTGGAAAATACGTACGGGCTGCTACTCAGCCCCATGCATAGGCGGTTGTCGCGAAGGTAGACCGTGCCTCCCCCGAAATCCCAGGCCAGGCCCTGCTTCTCTCTGGATTTAGGGTGTATGTTCACCGCCCTATAGGCATTACTTATATCGACCGTAGCTAAGTAATCCCCTACCTGTAGTATCTTCGTGACTGACTCCACCGAGTTATAGCTAAAGTTAGCCCGGCAGCCGTCGGTGTAGTCGTTGACACATACACCGTCTGGGCTAGAACAGTCCACAATAGCCCTAAAATCATCATGACCTTTAGGTACAGCGCCCAGGCCATGAATACACACACATGGTTCATCAACAATAGTCAACAGTTGATCATCAATTTCAGATTGCAACCTCCCACACATTGCTACACCGACCTCGCCCTTAGTTATAGAGCCATAATTGGCTTTATTGTATTTGCTGTTACAAGATTCATCAATTACCCTGAAACCAAAACAAGCGCCCCGCAACACATATTCCCAATCGGGATCGACATCCCCCCTACAAAAGCATTCAGAAAACACACGACATGGTTTTAATTGGGCCAATGCCCCATCGATGTAATAGACACAGTCACAGTAACCCCCTATGCAGGCATCCAACACATCAATGTAGTGTTCAGTCCAGCTATAGCGACACTCCCTGTCCACTACCCACAGTGTGCAGACTAATTCGCCACTCTCCATGCGGGCTGGTTCCGGGCCGATTACCCTGAACCAGTCCTCGTTACGGGCCGACAACTCCGGATGCGATACATCAAAGTTAATAGGGGTGCGACCACCCCCCCGTCTAGGTCTATGCCCGTCCTATTGTTGTTGTCTACCCCCGCGACAGTCTCAAGCACGAGATCCCTGCCCGGGTTTGTTTGCGCAGCACTCGCATCCTCCATTGTCGGTTCTTCTATCACCAAAGCTTCCCTTTGTTGGCCGACGCCGCTTCCCATGTTAATCCCCGTGGCGGAATTAGTCGGGTCGGTCCCGGTTCCCTCGTGTGTATAGTGGTTTAACCGCCCGGTGGCGGGATGATCCTGGGGTTTACCGTCTTCCCTCTCCCCTGCTGGCGCCGTGGTTCCAGACCCGTGCTCTGCCTCGGCGCCCTCCAGCCTCATGCCTTCTTGCTGGGAACGCATTGTGACTGTCAATATTTCTTCTGCGGGCATGCCTCGGCCACATGAGCTTTACTGCGACACGTTACACAATGATGATCCCATGCGCACTTCTCCCGTGTACAACCTTCCTTGTTATAGTTGTGTGCGAAGCACGCACCTTTCACCTTATTATGTGTCGTACCCCTGTGTTCATTTTCCTTACTGTATGTGCCTTTCGGCTTCCTCACCTCCTTGTATGACTTGGAGTTGTCCATGTTAAAGTGCAACAGGGACAAGCCATTGTCACCCATTTTGAATGCCCGCAACCCTTTCTCCTTCGCCTTCTCCCGTATCGCTCTGTCGTAGCCTCTGTACGCCTCATCAGAATAATTATTGGTTGTAGCGTGCATGCACATGTACGCCAAGTGTCCCATATAACCCATTAGGGCTTCCAAATCCATACCCGCCTTCTTCGCTTTCTTTGAACCCCACCAGCACGATGCATACATAAGTTCATTATAGTTCAGTTTTCTAACATTTTTTCCACCTTTGGTGTATTTGTCCAGAGCAAACTTACTGCGTTTCTTTCGTCGGCGCCTCCTGCGCTCCCTACTACGTTCACTGCTGCTGTCGGTGTCCGAAGATTCCGACGACGAACTTGATGAGTCACTGCTTGGGCTTGAGTATCGGTCCCCTCCTTGCGCCTCGTCTCTCCGACCCCTGCTGTGTTTCCTTGAATTTTTCCTTCTTTTCCTTTCCTTTTTCTTCTTCCGCGATCTGCACTGCGACATTTCCTCTTCCTCCGAGCTGCTGTCTTTTTCCAGCTCTGCCCGTAGCCTCATCTTGCGTTTCTCAAGGACTTTCTGCGACAGCCTTCTCCGCAGCTCCAACTCCTCCTCATCAGGTTCTACTTCCACTACCTTTATCAGCCCTGTCGCCGCCGGCTCACCCACCGTCGCACCGCCGACTGACAATGACAACATTTTGTCTACCGCCTCTTCCATGCAGCCAGTTGCCCCTGGCGCGCCGTGTTCGCCCAGCGGCTCACTTTTTGCCATTCGCCTCGTTAACTTTGCTTTGATAACTTTACACTTCGACCCTCGTGGTGCTTCATGTTCGTCCCCACAACCTTGGCACAAATCGATAGCCATCGTACCAAGACGTGACGCAATCCACTATGATTGTGTCCTACCAGACTTGTGTCCTACCAGACTTCACTTCACGTGGCAGGGCGGGTTCCTGGCACGTCTGCTCGAAGCAAATTTACCTGCCGAATGAATGCAAATGCAAAGTCGCGCAGACGCAGAAGGCCCGCGCTGCGCTGCCGGCGCCGGTTAGGCGCTGCCCAGGAGCATCAAAGCAGCAGCGGGCTGCACAAAGCATCAAAGCAGCTCAGGGCTGCCCAAACACGGCGGCTTCAACGTCCCACCGGACCGTTTCACCAAGTAATAGAAGCCTCAGCTTTTAATAATATTTGCGTAACATGTTACACTCTACAAAATCCTGAAATTTGCAGTAAATTGTTTTTTTAAAACAAACCCAAAAATATGGATAGTGATAATCCCTATCGCCTGTAATATCTGAGTCCCCCCCCCCACCCCGGGGGGTGTCCCGCTGCTCCTCGCCGGCCCCCTGCGCGGGGCGCTAAACGCCACTTGCTCGGAAGTTTTTAAAAATATTAATTATTATTATTTAATTATTATTAATTAAATACATAAAGCAGTCAAATATATCTTATTATCTATATATGCATATGTGTATATACATATATAGAGAGAGACTATATATATATATATAGACTTATATATATAGGCCCCCTACATATATAATATGTATGTATGTGTATTATATAATATATACATATAAGTTTCACGGTTCGGGGCTGGGGTTCCGGCCCATCGGTAAGGGGACGGGTGGTGCTGGTAAGGAATTTAACGAAGCTCTGGGTGGCAACTGGCCCCGAGAACAATTTACAAGTAAGTATTCCGCTGCCTTTAAATTGCCCAACCATAGTGTGCTTTTGAAATGAAGGTGAACCAAAAGTTAAATTGTTTGTGTGTAGTTATGATAACACATACAAAATAATCCACTTCTAAGTTCTATCAAACTATTTGACGCATTGGAAAAGCCCATCTATTTATTGTGAGATATGTAGTAATTGAACAAATTAAAATATAATTTCAATAGCACTTCTTGGTTGTCATAATTTATACATTGAAAAAGAAATTAGACCCAGTAATACTAATGTGGGTTAGAAGTGTATTTATTATATTAGGTAAACAATCATGACGACGCAGGCACCATGCCCCAAATGGGAAAGCAGTTCATTTGTTAATGTGCGAGCATGATGGGTATTGTCTATAGTTGCATAATATTTTATTATATAATGTTCGCTTTTTGTTGCTGTGGTCCGATTTTGGGTATGCAGGTATTGCAGGTATAGCAATACCTCAGGGAGTTTGACGTCCCTGCCCTGCAGAGTTGTAAACCACTGCCTTGTGGTACAGGTTCTTGACAGAATCGAAGGCTAAGGGAGCAAACCCTAAACAGGTAACCATGTCACTGTGGCAGCATTAAAGGCGGTTGATGTATGGAACTCCCAACATCTCCCGACCAGCCACTGCAGGGACAGATAGTTTTGCGCATGTCTGGACATGTTCTTGCCGGTGTGAAACCTCTATTTGCTCCCCGAGAGAGTGCGCTGGTAACTTGCAAATACCAGCAGCACTTCAACACTTTGCAATTTGCAGGCAGCTTTATGAAATGTCGCTAATAGTGAGTGGCAGTCAAGTAATGAAAGCAGTCTTTGTCGCATCGCGACGGCAGCATGATGATGATATGGGCTCTATATATAAGCACAGTGTTGGACTAGAGGGGCTTAATAAACCACGACGTGCGACCTTATCTTTATGCATGCAGAGAGTGGCGCCGGGCCCTCACACACTCTGCGCCCGTCCCGCCCTGAGCGCCCTGAGCGCCCTGAGCGCCCTGAGCGCCCTGAGCCGGCCGACGGCCCGCCACTGTCACACAGGATACCCTGTTCGCTGAGATACGGCGGGAATTACGATATGGGCGGGGGGGGGGGTGGGGGTGTAGGGGGCGCCACCGGTTACAGCAGGTGGAAAGATCGCCGCTGGGCGGCGCGTGCTGCTGCGACCCTCATTCCCGCGCAAATTTTCAAATTGTCGTCTGCTCCGATTAAATGGTCGGGCCTGTCAAGTGTCATTGTCAACCCGATGAATTGTTTGTGAATCGTCTGCGCTGCATTTACCACAACTGAGTGTAGAGTAAAACCTCTCTTACCGAACACCTCCACAGATCGACTACTCCCCTATGTCTCAATCGTTTTATTTGGGTCCCAACAATCCGGACCGGAGATTCTAGACCACCCCAACGACTCGTCGTTTAATCATTGTAAAGACATCCCCCAGCTTCTACAACCGTCCCACCAGAAGATTATTCTTCAACCAAAGATTGGGCGGGTTTTATCGGAGCTTCTCTTAATGTTGCAGTTCTGCAAACCGGTAACCATCATAAGGTTAAAACAACCCAGTATCTCTCTCTCGGTCCCAACAACCATATTCTAACTCCCTAAACCGACCACCTCCCTAAATGGACCACTTAAATTCGGTCCCATGGTCGGTCGATTTAGAGAGGTTTTACTGTATCTGTATGTGTATATATATGTATACAGTAAAACCTCTCTAAACTGACCGACCTTGGGACCGAATATGTAGATACAGTAAACCGAAGCTTTAAATTCCCTCCATAATGAAGTTCATCGGTGATCGCAGACGACATTTGGTGATTTGGTAGTTTAGGCGAGGAAAACCCCCACTGAGCTCTCTCGTTAGCCATATATGGTTTCATTGCATACGGATGCATTGCGTTATACTTATAAGTTATAAGTTATAGACCCGTGGGAATAATGGCTGACGACATAAAGTGCCCCCCCCCACCAATGCCAGCACCGCCATTTAACCACTTTGCATATACCCTATCTGGGAATTGAATGCAAACTCGCAAAATTACCAGCAAGTGTTTATTGTGTTCGTCTGAGGAATTGTTGTTTATTTTATTGTCTCGTGAGAAGGAGTAAGCAGGTAGTGCTATTTTACACATCCACACAGCTAGCATATCATCTTAGATATCATCATTCACGTGCATTAGAGGTTCTCACAACCAATACGGTTATTAATCGATAGAACGCGCATGCCTCCTGTGCGGGGATAGGGGTTTGGTTCCGGTAGATGTCAAAACCAATGACAATTGATACTTGTCGCTTCTAGCCTGGTGGTTGGCATTAATAGGATAAGGCAAGGAGCAGTGGGAATGATAAAGGACCAAGGTGCTAGCGATTGAAATTTCCCCTGCTAATTAATTAACAAACCCACAACAAAAAGGCGCATAATCGATCGTTTTGAGATTTCTGCAATTTTAAAAATTGTAAATTTCACATAACGGTAATGAGTTGATCCTAAGAACTACAGTAAAACCATATCTAACCGACAACTCCGCAGGATCGGACCACTCCCTATGTCGAGCCGCTTAATTGATGGTCTAACACTAACATTTAGTATGCTTACATTGTAACAATTCTAACCTGGTGGGTTTTGAGCAACTCCCTAAATGGACCACTTAAGTCGGTCCCAAAGGTCAGTCGGTTTAGAGAGATTTTACTGTACTATACTTTACGTTGGTGTATAACTTTTAAAATTAAACATGGCTAACTTTGGAGGTCATCATCATTCATCATGCTGTCCGGTCGCGATGTGACAAAGACGGCTTTCATTTACTTGACTGTTAATGTCTCTTAGCTTATTTCATGAAAGCTGGCCTGCAAAAGTGTTGAAGTGCTGCTGGCTTTTGCAAGTTACGCGCCACTCTCTCAGGGAGCAAATAGAGGTGTCACACCAGCAGAACCTCTGTCCACAGACAGGCGCTAATACTTATTTGTCCTGCAGGGGCTGGTCAGGAGATGTTGTGGGAAGTTCCATAAATCAAACCGCCCTTGATGCTGCTACATTGACATGGTTTTCTGTTCAGGGTTTGCTCCCTTAGCCTTCGGTTCTATCAAGAACCTGTACCACAAGGCAGTGGTTTACAACTCTGCAGGGCAGGGGCGTCAAACTCCCTGAGGTATTGCAATACCTGCATGCCAACTTTGGAGGTATTTGAAGTGAAAACATGCCAAGTAAATTTGATGGGCACATTGGAATACTGAGCATCAGCTTTGATTACATATTTTCAACTTGAGCTGCGTAGCACGGGAACACCAAAGGTAGAGCTACACTGGCACTCGCCAGATACTGTCAGCACTCTGGCTTTGTTGACAAACTTTCAGTGCACGATTTGTGAGAGGTTCTATTAAACTGATTTAATGTTAGCTCTATGCATCAACAACTGCTTAATTGGTGCACCAGTATCTAAGTCGGGTATGCAGTATCAATATATTTGTTGGGGTTTTGCATCCTAGCAGCATCTAAGTTCATATCAGGACGGGTATCGATTTGGGACAGTGCGCACTCATGGCAGGCAACTATATAGTTCTGCCTCACTCGTCACTGGTAGACCAGGTGGTTGGCACCATGACAAAATAAACTTAAAACACTCAGCTTCAACAGACTCACACGTAAAATTACATCTTCACACCTCTGTCTCATTCACACCTCTATCTCTCCCTTCTCTCACCCGTCAGCCATTGTAGCTCTTAGCCTGTGCATGCACACCTCTCACCACAGCAACACCACCACACTTCAACAACTGTTGATCCTCACACCTCAAGCCTGAAGTCAAGCCCATCACACAATGAGCAGGTAGGACCTGGTCCAACCTTCACACCTCACACCCGAAATCCCCTTCCCCATCATCACACCTAACACGGGTATTCCAAATTCCGCTGGTCCATCAGCAGGGACTGGATATGTCGGTTCACAGCTTCAGCTTTCACACCAAAAGTTTGTGGTTGGTGCCACTCCCAGCATTATCCTCCACTATAGAATCGACTTCTTTCATTTTTAAAACACTTTGCGCTAATAAGTGTACCTACATGGCAATACTGATGACCAAACTTGGAATAGGTTTTTGCAATACACAGTGTTGCCAACTCTCACGAAATTCCTGTGATAGTCATGGAAATTGAAGGTCCTGATCAGTCACCTCATGAGTCACGGATCGACCCCCAAAATCCGATGAATTTCTATACTTTTGAACAAAATCCCATGAATTTTTGTACTTTTGTACAAATTTCTGTACGTGTGATTAAATACAAGTAAATATCATGTTATATGTATGCTAAAATATCAGCCAATAACCCCTTGGAAACGCCCTAAAATAGCCCATTTTGAAGCCATTAACAAAATTAATCTGGGGGACCATGCTCCCATGGCCCCCTAGGAAGCTTGTGGCAAAACCTCAAGGATTCCCAGTACCTCCAGGTTGGCAACACTGCATACATTTGTTTCTAATGTAGATTGAAGTAAAATTGTTGTAGCAAATATTAATATTTATATACATTACATAAAATATCACTTTGTGTAATGTCTATTCATCACCAGCCACCTTCTGCTGTGTAAGCTGAAGCTGTGACCCAGCGTGCTGGACCGCAGCTTCAGCCCTTCCTGAGGAACCAGCGGAACTCGGAACAGATGTCCTGCTTACATCTCACCACTTACCTTCACCATCCTCTTTTTCACCTCAACCCTCACAATTAAGCCCCTCGCCAATCACTTATTAACCATTCACTACATATCACTCTTAAAACTAGCATAGCCCTCCCTCACCCCTGGGGTGTTAGTCCACATTGTCGTAACCTCGATATACAGCTCGTCTTTACTTTCACTATTTCACTGACGCTTACTTCGCAGTTGGCTTATCCAAATGCCAACACCGCTTTACGTGAAATTCAATTAGTCAAGTCTAACACTTTTATTTTAAATTGCATAGTCCGATGGTTTTGAGTTTCTGTCACTTCTCTGAGATAAATATACTAAATTGATTTGAAAATTTGATGTTTTCATCGGACTACATTAATGAACATTAAAAGAAAAATCGAGAGCATCCAGTGGCTGCCATTTTGGTTTTTGTGCATTCTTTCCCAACTTTTCAACTCTATCCCAACATTGTTAAAAACAGTTCGTTAAAATCAGGGATTCCACAACTTGTTTATAGCCGATTCATACCAAAGCAATTTTGCTCAGATTTAAACATGGTCATCGGCTACCACTAGTGTGGATGGGGGGGGGGGGTGAATATTTGTATCTAAGTGCACCCTCTCCCGCCTTATCCTCTTCTCTCTACCTACCCCCTCCTATGAGTTTTCCCGCCACCCCTCACCCCTCTCGTCTCCGATCCATTATCTCGCCAATAGTGGCATCAAAATGCAATAATTGTACCACTCGCAGGTGGCGCCTGTGGAGAAAACAGGAACTAGCTCCTGCATAATTTAGTATGTGAATATAAATAACAAAGGCACCCACATATTTCATTATGTTATTATTCATGCTATCCCATCTTCTATTTCACTGTCGTCCTGATAGGACCTTAGATGTTGCCAGGACATTGTGCTGTGTGACCGGGGGCTTTAGATACTGATGCACTTATTAAGCATTTATTTCTGCATAGAAGGGAACGCGGAGTCAATTTAACAGAACCTGTTACTGCAGAAGTCTATGGTGTCAGAGTTTTGGCAAGCGTGCCAAAACTAATTTTCCATGTATGCACTCAAAATATCTCAAAAGTTTACCATTTAAAATAAAAGTAACTTTGAACTAATGTAAAGTAGATACTAGTGATCGTCGAATATATTTATCTCAGAAAAAATACAGAAATTAAAAACCATCGGACTATGCAACTTTAAGCTAGGTTGCAGGATGGTGAGCAATGACATTATAATTCTAATATAAAACAATAGGCAGCGCCACTGCCGCTTCCTTAGTTACTGGTCCTGCACATTCAATTACCCATGTTGCAAGAAACATGTACAATGTGTCGTATAATTTATTACGCAAGTATTATTTTAGGATGAAGGGGTGTATTATCGATGAAATACATAATATAATTCTCGAGTTTGCTAGGAACTGTATCACGCTATATAAACTTATCAATTAATGGGAAATGCAAATATTCACTCTGTTGTTTATCAGCACATTAGTCATATCTACGTTATGGACACGGACGTATCCAACTGTACCGCTCAATGTACCTTGTTCATATCTATGTTATGTTTCTGCTGTCTTCTTTTGCTCCCTCCCACCCTGTGTGGTGGAGTAGCGATGTTGTAATACCATCCCACTGTCCGCTGCCTGGCTGCAGCTACTCAGCCCCATGGAGCACAGTAGCACGCACACACCACTTTCACGCTGCTGCTCACCACTCACCACTCACCACTCACCACTCACCACTCACCACTCGTCATTCAAGGCCCTGTCAGACCTTGCCGGACTGGGGAACCGGACGAGAACCGGACACTGTCCAGTTGTGTACGGCGATGTGCGGGTACCGTCCGATAACCATCCAGCGGTGTCCAATGGTGTCCGGTGATGTCTGGCGGTGTCCGGTACAAGTTTTGAACATGCACAAAACATCTACCGGACACCGCCGGACTGAGGTGTCCAGTTGGTGTCCGGTTTGTCTAGTACATGTCCAATACCCATCCAGTACCCATCCAGTACCCATCCGTAGATGTCCGGTTCTCGTCCGGTTCTTGTCCGGTGGTGTCCAGTTTGTCCGTTTTGTCCGGTACATGTCTGGTACCCATCCATTACATGTCCGGTTCTCGTCCGGTTCTCGTCCGGTACATGTACGGTACTTATCCGGTTGTCCGCCGGCAATTAACCCAATTTTACTCTCCATTTCGGTACATTTCGATAGATTTCTTCACCTGACAACACCGGACTAGAAAATTCCTTGTCCAGTGGTCTCCAGTGCTCAGTCCGGTGAGGTGTGACAATGACTTTGAATTTGTCCACATATAAATACAACCCCAAAAGACTACACAGAAAATGCATGTTACTGCATGGGGAGCGGGATATATCTCAGCCGGTAGAGTGTCTGTCTCTGAAGGTGTGGATCATCCGATGGATCCTGATCAGCGGATTCATTTGTAGTTTGGGCTATTTTCTGTTCCAAACAGTGGTCCACAACTGGTTCATCAAAGGCTGTGGTATTTGCTGTACTGTCTGTGGGAAAGTGCATATAAAAGATCCCTTACAGCTTATCGGAAAGAGTAGCTTATGTGGTGGCAGAGGGTTTCCTCCAAAGAAATATGTCAGAATGACCATGTTTGACGTCCAATAGCTGCTGATGAAGTCAATGTGTCCTAGAGGTCCCGTTAAATAAAACAAGCTCTACGTTTGTACTGCATATTGTGTTGTAGGTGATGAGGCGACTGAGGTACATGTGTGGTATCACCCGGCAAAACTTCACTTTGGCGACACCATATCTCTGAACGTTCATTGGCGCCCGCGTATGTGTTGAAGTTTTCCTTATTAATATATGTAGTAGTCTGCACTGAGCTCTCAGGCAAGGACCCACATAGGCAAGTAGGCATGGATAGAGTGGTGACATCACCACCTAGGTTACACCTAGGTGGTGTAATGGTTAGCCCACTGGCCCACATACAAGCGATGTGGTTTCGATTCCTGCTACATGTGCATTATTTGGCATTTTCATCACGACGACAACTCTGGGACCATGACCAGGATCCAATATAAGCTATGCAATGTATGGTTGTTGAACCTACCCTGCATATGTATATAATGGAAGGACATTGCCTGTATGTATATGATTGTAAGCATTAAATGACTACTTTAAACAGTTACAATTCCAGAGGGACGAGTGTAGTAGTCTACACTGATTAGGATAGGGCAACGTCTGGCTAGCACAGTATCAGGATAATGTGACTGTGTGGGATATATACTCATAGTGCCAGCAGCCTGATCGCTCAGCGGGGCAGGACTATAAGGTTGCCATGAGTGTGCACTGTCCCAAGTCGGTACCCATCCTGATATTACCTTTGATGTTGCTGAGACGTCAAACAACAACAAACAACACTTTTTCTATGTGAACACCGATTTAGTTAATACAAATATATTTTTGTCTAACACCCTAAGAATTTAATACACCCATTTCATTAGAGCATGAGCACCAGGCGCGGTGGCCTAATCGGTAGAGCGCGGGCCTCGCATGCGGAAGGTCGTGAGTTCGGTTCCCGGTCGAATCAAACCAATGACTTTAAAATTGATACCTGTTGCTTCCTAGCCTGGCGGTCGGCATTAATAGGATAGGGCAAGGACTGGTTAGTTCAGTATCAGGATAATCTGACTGATTGGGATATCGGGTCATGGAGGCAGAAGCCTGATTTCCTAGTGCGGCAGCACAATAAACTCGCCATTAGTGTTCACTGTCACAAGTCGGTACCCATCCTGATATGACCATAGTTAGTGCTAGGATGTAAAACTCCAATAACCAGCAAGTCATTAGATTAAAGTGTGACATGGAAACCCAAAGTGAAAAGCTTCCAAATAATAGTAAAAAAATGTAGTTTTCCAAAGAAATAGCAGAATCCATTTTTCTACAAAGGTTTGCATGTTGTGCATATGTCAGAGTTGAAAACAATAGATTTCACTTTTTGAGCAATACATTAATATCACTTGTATAACCTGAAACTGAAAAACACATCTAGAACATCCTTCTAATATAAAAAACAAAGTCAAACAACATGTTATTGATTACAGTTCAGCAAACAATGTAATGTCTTACAAAAGAAAAGTTGAAAAAAAAAGTTGAAAAAAAGTTTGGCTAAATGCATGGTGTCAATATGTACATTTTCACATTTTTACTCTAGCACAAAATCATCGAAGCATAATGTTGATATTGTTGGTGGAATAGATTCAATACATGCTGAACTCCTAATATCCCTAATAGTCAGAGACTAGTATAACTATTTGACTTTCTCAGACTTATTATCAGCATCGTAACATGGAGACCACACATGTGGTGCCCAGTTTTGGAGAATAACCCTGATGTCTAATTATTTGACCGCTTGTATATTTCAGCTCTAGACCTAAATAACAAAGCACAGCTAGAGCTCAAACTGTTTCTACCAGGCCAAGTGGATCCGTGTTATTCCGATCAGGCGGTCATTGACTGTGACGATATCAACAAATATGTGAAAGACATATGCCCCATCCATAAGAACAGTGAGTTTGATAAGAGTTCAGGCGCAAAACCCTGTAAATGCCAATCCAGAAATTTAATCAATATAAAAGATTTGTACCTGAAGGTAATTTTAGTTCTCTCTAATTCCACTTTTCTTGGGATGAAATGGTTACGGAGCAATGAACAAAAAATAGGAATGTAATAAAAATTAACAGTTCCTGCCAAAGGGCTCCTTCGCGAAGGAGAGGCCGCTGCATGCCAGGGTATATATATTTTTTGTTTGACTTGAAGATTGATACTGCCTATCATGGATAAATCTGAATAGACTTGTTTTCACCATTAGACAGTTTGTCGATAGAAAGCCTAAGCCGACACTTTTACCAACCCAAGGGATTTTGAATGTCCCACATCACATAGACATGGTATGAGAGCAACTGGCCTTTGATTAAGCTGTAAGTTATACACAACAGTGGACATCCAAATTGGCAGAGGTTTGGGAACGGGGAATCAAACCACCAACCTTCAGATTAGGAGTCCGACCTAGAAAATAGTCAGACGCTCTAAACACTCTGCTACAGAGAGCGCTATATTACAGAACAGTATGATTCGATTCTTGTAGTAGCCGTCGGGCCCCACCTGTAAAGTGTCCATATTGCTAGGCAATGTGGGTAATTCGGGACCAAGTCGGAGTTGGCCTCCTTCCTGCCTCCTTATCCCTACCGCCCACACCCACACCGCCCCCATTCCACCCTTTTATTCATAGGCCCCTGACTAACTCCAGGTGGCGACAACGTCGCACGCGCTGGAGCCGCCGCTGGTACCCGGCGACCCCTGTGATGTAATTTCCGCCCCTACAGTGCCCCAACCCCACTTCTACTCCAGACGCCGACCCACCAACACCTACCCTATTCCTATTCTCACTCACGCCACTCTGGCCGTTCTCCAGCCGTTCTCCAGCCGATTTCCACACCATGCCGCCATGCAAGACTACATGACAAGCCTTAGCGCCAACCACCGCCACCACGACCCAGCTTTACCACAAAACACTCCACGGCATGGACGACCGTGCTCAGTTATCGCCAAAAACACCCCAGCCACTGCTATGGCTCACAACGACTCAGACGGGAGCAGCGATGGAGGGTCAGCGGCGGTGCAGATGGTCTTGCTACGGCAGTCTGTGGCCAACTCCATCAAACAACAGGCGCAGTTTGCCAAAGACATGGCGAATCGCATGACAGCCCTGGAGTCGGCCAAACACTCAAAGTGAACCACGACGATATCCCCGGACGACAGGCCCAGCACGAAACGGAGGAGATGCGAAGCCACAGACTCCCCCGATCGCCAGCCTCGCCACGTGGCCGCGAACCACGTCCGACCTCCGATGAACACCCCAGGATCAGACACCACTACGGCAAGGTGCGCCGAGATCGTTCGCCCTCGGATGACCGCAAACGACACAGGAGGAGCAGGAATCACCGCCGCACCTTATCAACGTCGTCCAGCGAATAAGACGCATGCCAACGGGACTTCGTCGACGCCATCATCGAGTCAATCAATGATGGGAAGGCCACTAAGCGAGGTAGGAACCACTTCTTGCCTCATACATATGCCATATGTGACGATAGGAAGGGCAAGGTAGGCCTAGGCGAAAGCAACTGGCACGAGTATAAGGCTGCGCTCTCACGTATGTGCAGGGACCCATGAGTGCCGCAGTCCTGGATCAAGCCGATCCTTGAGCACTAGGACGAGATCTTTGACATGGCCGCCGACTGGCAGTGGGACACCTGGCCTGGCGTGGTCTGAAAAGTTTTTTTCTATGATTGATGATGGCCACCTCCGCAAAGGCTGGAAGGACGACCAGACAATCAAGGACATACAGAGGGGAGCATGCCTGTCAGGCATACGCAAAGAGGAGCAGAAGCGAATGGCACGGGCCGAGCAAATGACTCGAAACAACAATTACCGGACTGACGACCAGTCATCTGCCACACCGACCCCCACCCCCTACAAACGCCCAGAATTCAACCCCGAAACGGATGGATGACTGTGTCACAGGTGGTACTGGGGAACCGACTGTGGGTTCAGCATCTCCCACGGTACAGGAAGCGAGCGCTATGCGAACGTGTGTGCTTGGTGCGCGAATAAGTACAGGAAGTCAAACCCCCATCGTGAACAACCAACAACAAGCGACAGATGGACAGAAAGGCTGAGGCAACTGAGGCGGAAGAAAATCCAAAGGCGGTTTTCGATAAATGGCCAGGGTCAGGCCGAGGGGAGCGACACCCAAGACCCCAGCACCTGAGATACAAATGTTGGGCTAACATTAGTGAGCATGACACACCAGGTATCAAACCAACCGACGAGATGGAACCCAGCCCCTGTAGCGGACCGGACCCACATGCCACCCACGTGGCACCACCAGGCCTGCTCGCCGATAGCAAAACACATGGGAACGATACCGACCAGACTGGCACCAACGCGGCACCAATCGACCTAACCGCGGAAACCGTGCCAAGTGGCGACTGTCCCGCCAAAAGCGCACCACGTGGGGACGCCACACAACCTGATGCCAATGCGGCACCAATCGACCTAACCGCGGAAACCACGCCACATGGTGACTTTCCCGCCAAAAATGCACCGCGTGGGGACACCACACAGCCGGTTGACCACCCGGAGGGACCGAGTAGAGGCATGAGCAGCTCCACGCCATATCCGCCTCAACCGTCAAAACCTTGTAATGGCCCTCCAAGCCGTTACAAGGGGCCCGCCACCTCAGAAGTAGCCGCCGAATGACGGCCCGCCATCCCAGGTGGCACTAATGACCACCCTAATGGCCAGTACTCCGCCGAGCATGGAGACACCGCCCCTAACGGCCAAGACCGTTACGACCTCCTCCCGCGCCAAAATCTCCTATCCGCCACCCTACACCACCCAGTGGCCCGAAGCGCCCTCCTCGGACCATTCCTCCAGCCTCCTTTCGCCCCTTGGGCTCAGACGAGCCCAATGATGACCTGCGCAAAGAGAAACACTGACGAGCGCCGGGTCATCGTCGACCTTAGCTACCCTAGGGGCGCCAGCGTGAATTCTGGAATAAGGAAGGGTTATTACCAAGGGAGGCCGGTCACATATACCCTCCCAAACATCACCAACCTCACAGACGAGGTCACACGCTTAGGGCAAGTCATGTACCTATGGACTATAGACCTCGCCAGGCCCTTCAGGCAATTTGCCCACACCGAGTCCCTGCAGGTGGACGACTACACCCTCCACAGTCTCAGGCATGGCGCCACCCAGGCCTGCGCCCATGTGGGGGCTCCCCTCGAAGACATCATGGACCTTGGACACTGGCGCTCGATGGCCAACCACCAATATGTACGACCGGATGCGTTCACCGTCGCGACCCGGGCACTCTCAACACTATTTGGTTGAGGCCCGGGTCATGCAGAGACTTAACCTTTGTGTTCTATTTTGCTTGCCCCGATTGACCCGATTCACTCACCACCCCTATCGTCCTATCATCCTCACTCCTTAATTACTGTAACGATTCCGACCTGACCTGATTATCACTATAACCTTATTTTGGCATTGTTCTACTGCATTGTTGTCCTATTTCTTACTGTTACATTCATGACCTTGAGTGTCCCACTGTTCTTGATTACTTGTCCTATACCGTCATTTTCCCCCACTTACTGTACCCACTGATCCGACCCATTAACCTATACCTCCATAAACTTCCATACTATAGCTCCGTCTTGTGTCCTGAATTGTCAATATTGCTAGGCAATGTGGGTAATTCGGGACCAAGTCGGAGCTGGCCTCCTTCCCCCCTCCCTATCCCTACCGCCCACACCTACACCGCCCCCATTCCCACCTTTTATTCAGAGGCCCCTGGCTAACTCCAGGTGGCGACACCATCGCACATGCTGGAGCCGCCGCCGGTACCCAGCGACCCCTGTGACGTCATTTCCGCCCCTACAGCACCCCAACCCCACTTCTCCTCGAGACGCCAACCCACCAACACATACCCTATTCTCACCGCCCCACCCACACCACATTCACCCCTACCCACCCTACCTAGAACTCTGAGGGTTGAGGCCCGGGTCATGCAGAGACTTGACCTATGTGTTCTATTTTGCTTGCCCCTATTGACCCGATTCACTCACCACCCCTATCGTCCTATCATCCTCACTCCTTAATTACCGTAACGATTCCGACCTGACCTGATTGTCGCTATGACCTTATTTTGGTATTGTTCTACTGCATTGTTGTCCTATTCCTCACTGTTACATTCATGACCTTGAGTGTCCCACTGTTCTTGATTACTTGTCCTATACCGTCATTTTCCCCCACTTACTGTACCCACTGATCCGACCGATTAACCTATACCTCAATAAACTTCCAAACTATAGCTCCGTCTTGTGTCCTGAATTGTCCATATTATGCCCACCCTGTTCAAATATATATATATAGGGGTCATTCTCTAAAACTGGGCACAAAAGTGTGACATGGAAACCAAAAGTGAAAAGCTTCGAAATAATAGCAAACATCCTTCCAAATAATAGCCTAATCCAATGTCCGATGAAGGTTTGCATGTTGTGCATATGTCAGAGTTTCACTTTTTGAATTAGATCTTATACAAATTGAGCAATAGATTAATATCACTTGTGTAACATGAAAATCAAAGACACATCCAGAACCTAATTTTAACATATACAACATAGTCAAACAAGATTTGATTGATTACTGTTAAGCAGACAAGGTCATGACTTACAAGAAAAAAGTTTAATAATAAGTTGAAAAAATGTTTGGCTACATGTATGGTGTCAATGTGTAAATTTTCACATTTTCCCTTTAGCGCAAAATAATACAATTATAATTTTGATATCTTTTGTGCGATAGATTCAATACATATCATCATCATCACCATCATCATATATATATATATATGTGCTGTGTAAGTAATTGTACATGTTGTTGATAACATGGTTAATTCACGACGTTGGACACCGCGTTAGTGTCGGAAAGACACGACACCGTGTGTTGCTGTACTAGTACATCTGTACCTCCGCCAATGACGGTGTAGCATTTGCAACTCTATGGGGATTTAGCCGTTGCGTTAAATGCAAACGGGTATATGGTCATTCACTACTGGATCAGCACACGGAACGGTCGATTTTAAAACCTAGTACCCAACGTATTTAGACATATTTAATTCTAAAAACCTCCCACCCACGCAATCTTTGAGTTATTAGAATTAATAGGTGATATTGGCAGGCTGAGTGTCTCAAATGCTTCAAATTAGATGACCTAAAAACATATATCTTCTCGGTTTAAAATGTAAAATAAAAATTGTAAGAGTCGTTTACAATAATAGGATAGTCAAAGGAACAACAAATATTGGTTCCGGGGCAGGCTCCCCCGAGTGATATTGTGGTGCATATTGAATAGTTTACTACATCTATAGTGAGATTATTGAAAGAAATGAATGTCTAACTATAATTCAGAAACACATAGTAAGGTTTACATGAGCTCGCCGTAAAAAGGGAGTATACCCTTCCGGAAAATAAATAAATAAAATATTTCTAGTACTCACAAAATTAAATCAATAATTGTACATATAACCTAGATGCTATAAAGGTGGGTAATGAAGTCGGCATATGGATAAAAAATATTGTGTATTTATGAAAAAATGTATATTGTAATACTTGAAAAACTGTACTTTTGTAATTATAAGCTATGACGTTGTACTTCGATGAAAATGCAGAACTGAAATATAAAAGTTGTGTATAGAAAGTGTGTATGTTGCACTAACTATGTCTCCCGCGTCGTGAATTATACGAGTACATTAAAACCTCTCTAAATCGACCGACCATGGGACCGCCTTTAAAGGGCCCATTTATGGAAGTGGTCGGTTTAGTGAGGTTTTATTTATCATTACAAGGGTATTGTTTGGGCGATCGTTTGGTACCCAAATAAAGCAATCGATATAGGGGAGTGGTCGATCTATGGAAGTGGTCTGTCAGAGAGGTCATACTGTATATTTATATATATATATATATAAATATATATATATATATATACTTTATTTGGGAAGAAGAATATATATATATATATATACATATATATATATATATATATTCTTCTTCCCAACTGGAGTAAAGGACGAGTTTCCTATGCGTTTCCTCATCATTACGCCACTGCTTACCATTGTATCAGTGTGTATTGCCAAATGGAATCAGGGGCCATATTCATGTAGTCGTGCCATGCTTAGCCGGAGCTACACGCTAGCTCTGGGGTAGCTATCCGAGGCTAGCGGCGGGTTGGAGAAATATGTCAAGTCCTATTCACCAATGTCAAAGCCGGTGCGGATAGCTAACTGTGAGTTTATTTATAGATTTGGGAATTCCCTCGATGTGACAATAACCCCGCCAATGCGGCGGGCGATTTGTTGCTGTGTGTCTGTCTCTGTGTGTG
This sequence comes from Branchipolynoe longqiensis, assembly GCA_030323885.1. Taxonomy (NCBI): domain Eukaryota; kingdom Metazoa; phylum Annelida; class Polychaeta; order Phyllodocida; family Polynoidae; genus Branchipolynoe; species Branchipolynoe longqiensis. The sequence goes on along the minus strand of CM059194.1, from coordinate 10,162,890 downwards.
TTTCTGTGTCTCTATGTGTGTCTGTGTCTATGTCTGTGTCTCTGTGTCTGTTTCTGTGTCTCTGTGTCTGTCTATGTATGTGTCTCTGTCTGTGTCTCTGTGTCTGTGTATGTGTCTGTCTGTGTATGTGTATGTGTATATGTATGTGTCTCTGTGTGTGTCTATGTGTCTGTGTATCTGCGTCTCTGGGTGTCTGTGTCTGTGTGTGTGTGTGTATCTGTGTCTGTGTGTGTGTCTGCATGTGTGTCTGTGTCTCTGTGTCTGTGTCTCTGTGTGTCTGTGTCTGTGTGTGTTTTTGTGTCTCTGTGTGTGTCTCTGTGTATGTGTGTGTCTCTGTGTATCTGTGTGTGTGTCTAGGTGTGTCTGTGTGTGTGTATCTGTGTCTCAGAGAGAGAGACAGAGGCACATACACAGACACAGACAGACACAGGCAGGTGGAGACCCACACAGAGACAGAGACACAGACAGAGACACAGAGAGAGACACAGACACAGACAGAGACACAGACACATCACATACACAGAGACACAGACAAAGACACATACAGAGACACAGACAGAGACACACACAGAGACACACACAGAGAGAGACACAGACACAGACACAGACACAGACACAGGCAGAGACACAGACAGAGACACATACAGAGACAGAGACACAGGCTGATACACAGACAGAAACACAGACAGAGACACAGATAGAGACACAGACAGAGACACAGACAGCGACACAGTCAGAGACACAGACAGACTCACACAGAGACACAGAGAGACACACAGACATAGACACAGTCAGAGACACAGACAGAGACACAGACACAGACACAGACACAGACACATACAGAGACACAGACAGAGGCACAGACACATACACAGAGACACAGACAGAGACACAGACAGAGACACAGACACAGGCAGAGACACAGACAGAGACACAGACAGAGACACAGACAGAGACACAGACAGAGACACAGACAGAGACATAGACAGAGACACAGACAGAGACACAGAGAGAGACACATACAGAGATCAAATTTCACTTATGGCGTATGTAATTCTGTTAAATATGATAGCGTTTAATAGATTGAGAGCCTCACACGCACACTAACCGGTGCGTCTAGCAATTAACCCTGGTTTGAAAATGGGGTAGCTTAGCCTAGACTATGGTCGGCGGTTAGCGTTGGCACGGACACATAATTACTGATTTTCCACCGTTAGCCGTGTGGGGCTACCGTAGCCGCGGTTAAGGCCTTGGCACCTCCACATGAATATGGCCCCAGGAGTAGATTCCACTGGATATTGCCCTATTTTTGTTTTTTCTTAAAGTTGCATAGTCCGATGGTTTTGAGAAAAATATATTAAATTGATCGTTATAATCTACCTTATGTCACATTAAAGTAACTTTGAATTTAAACTATCTATCGAATAGGCAACAAGTTACAAATATAAATGACACTAAATCAACAGAGAGATCAATTACAACTGGAGTACCCCAGGGTTCTACACTTGGGCCACTACTCTTCCTCATATTTATTAATGACTTGCCCTTGGTAACGAAGGAGGCAATGTTTACACTTTTCGCCGATGATACTGCCCTGACAGTCCATGGACAAAACATTGAATCTGAAGCGGAGATAGCTGAGGATGTGCTAGCTAAGGTTAACATCTGGTGTAAGGAAAATAAACTGACAATAAATGCAAAGAAATCTGAATACATAATTTTTGCAACCAAAGCAAAGAAATCAAGAGCACAACCTATCACTCTACATTTGGGTGATACAGCACTGAATGAGGTAGACACATACAAATATTTAGGGACCACACTCGATTCAACGCTTAATGGTAATCGACAACTGTCAAAACTCAATCAAATGATAGCTGTAAAAATGACAACTTTTAGGAAAATTAGATACTATATGAGTGAGAATACAGCTCTTTTGCTATATAAAGCCACTATTCTACCAATAATTGACTACAATGATTTGATCTATGGACTACTGACGAAGCAGCAGGAAACCAAATTACAGAGGATTCAAAACAGGGCACTTAGAACTGTCTACAGAGGTAAAAACCTGTCTGTAAAGGAAATGCATACCAAAGCACAAATCAGCTACCTTAGCCAAAGGAGGGACTCACATCTCCTCACTCTCATGTATAAAAGATCGAATGATGAGCAATATGTTGACCATACAAACAGAGTCACCAGACAGAGTGATGCTACACTCCTAAAAATGCCCAAGCCACTAACAAACAAGCTGACTAAAGCACCGATTTACAGAGGAGGTACATTATGGAATAAACTCCCAGTGAGGACAAGACTGTCCACAAGTCTCCTTGAATTCAAAAACTTAATAAAAATACAACAGGCCTGTCAGACCCCTACACAGTTCCAGGTATCCTAAAGGCCACCCTTGCCCTGACCCCTGTACACTCATACATACAAATAGTCTCAAATTCACTACATGGCCCAGTGAGCGAAGCCCCTACCCACCCATGCTACAACGCCCAGTACGTACCTAGTACCTTTTTATCCCCAATACAATTTCAGACCCCCATTCCATTCATCAAATCATACAATACAGAGAACTAGCAATTACTAATTGCATATATATACTGTGCATGTATTTCAAAATAGGTATATATATTTTGATATATTTCTTTCTATACCCTTGTAATACATATTGTTGACTGAATTTGCATGATACTTTGTTGGACTGAATCTGTACACAGTTACTACTACAGCTGAAAATTCATTTATAAAATGTATAATACTTCTAGTAACAAACAGGATTTTCATGCAGTCATTATTACAACTGATAATAGTTTCATTTATGCATGATACTTATTGGACTGGACTTGTACACAGCTGATACTTCATTTATAAAATGTATAATACTTTTAGTATGCAGTTACAACTACAGCTGATACTTCATTTATAAAATGTATAATACTTTTAGTAACAAACAGGATTTGCGCACAGTCGCTATTACATCTGATAGTAGTTTCATTTATGTATTAAGGAATTGTACTGTATGGCCGGAAGACCAGTGCTCTGGCGCTGACAAAAGATATTATTCGATGAATAAATACTTGAACCAAAAAAAAAAAAAATGGATAAGTTTTGAGATATATGAAATTCAAACATGCACACTTAGTTTTGGCAAGCACGCTAAAACTCCATAGGCTTCAACAGTAACAGGTTCTATCAAATTGCCTCAGTGTTCCCTTCTATGTGGAAATAAATGCTTAATATGTGCATCAATATCTAAGTTTGGTACATAGAGTCAAATCTATATCATTATTTTGGTTTGGAAAATTTGATGCTTCATCGGACTATGCAGCTCTCTAAACAACAAAACTTTCTCATGTGTTTCAGGAACAATTGATATCAGAGATCGGCATGTATATCTGTCGCCGTCTGTTACCTTTCCAACGGTGAGCACACACAAATATTACATCCTTTTTTAGGTCTAACTACATACAAGTACCATTACAGTAATGTGATCAAAATGGTTGTTGGATTGGTTGTTGGAGGTTTACGTCCAGGCAACATCTAAGGTAATATTAGGATGGGTACCGACTTGTGACAGTGCACATTCATGGCAACTTTATAATGTTGCCCCACTGCTGTACATTGGTATAGTGCTCCCCAACTGGGAGACCGGGCCTACAGCACCATGACCTGATATCCCACTTAGTCACGTTATCTTGACACTGAGCCAAGAGGTCCCTGCCCTATACTAATAATGCTGAGTGCCTGCATATGAAGCAAGAAGTATACATTGTTATGTCAGTGGTTTGACTCGACTAGGGTTCGAACTTGTGGTTTCGATTCACACGATCTACCAAAAAAATGTGATCAAAAGGAGCCACTTATTTAATATTGGTAATATTGGTAATAGATAAAATATTATAGTCAATGTGTTTATCTTTGTTGTATGCATGTGATATTTATCTACACATGAATTCTACTCAGATGAATGGCACCAGTGTCGTACGAAGTCACGGTTAGCAAAATTAGTGTTTTGCGTGGAGAGGATTGTATATCCTATCTTTTTTTTCCTTTAACAACAATTTTATTCACCAACCCAACCAAAGATATCACTGTAGTTCCTCTCTTCAAATGGCAGTCAGAGGAGATGAAACCACTTTGTACGTTTAACAATTGCTCACATTTGGCAGATGTCCGCTGACCTCATCGGTCAGTGTTTGGATGGTTGTTGGAATTTTACGTCCCGGCAAAATCTAAGGTCATATCAGGATGGGTATTGACTTGTGACAGTGCACATTCATGGTGACCTTATAGTGCTGCCCCCATTGGGAAATCAGACCACTGGCACTATGACCCTATATCCCACTCAATTCAATTTTCCTAACACCAAGCTAATCAGTCCTCGCCCTATCCTATTAATGCCGAATGCCTGGCTAGGAAGCAACAAGTATCAATGTTATAAGTAATTAATTCGCGAAACTCGGACAGATGAAGGAGGACTCAACTTGTGGGTACTCAAGATTTATTGAATAGAATTAATCAAATATGAATCAGTAATGATAACATAGCAGTGTCTCAGGAGGGGGGGAAGGGGGGGGGGGGGGCTGGCTCCAGAGGTCAGTGCCTCGGGAGGCTGGTGAGGCTGACTCAAGAGAAGGCTGCTGGCACCTTGCGACATGGAAGCCTCGCTTCTGAGATGTGGAGTTAATGTTCAGGAATGTTAGGCATAATCGAGATGATTGGGTGCCTGGAGTGAGACAAGGGACATGATGAGAATCATACAATCAGATAGGTAACAGTCAAGTTCAGCACTTAACCCATATAAGAGAGGGTGTGGTGGGTGGGTGAAATAGTGTTGCTCCGATGAGAGTAGGGAGCGAAGTGAGGGGAGTGGTGGAGTGGTCACGTGATGAGCGTCGGCTTGCCTCGTGTGCAAATTAAATATGTTGACTGATCAACAAACGTGATTTGACTCGACTAGGAACCAAACTCCCAACCTTACACACACGAGGCCCACGCTCTACCAATTCGGCCACTGCGTCATCTTGTACCATCTACTACTATGTCATTTTCTGTTTCAGGGCACATATTACCTTCACTTGAAGATCAAGACAGAAGATGGAAAGGAGTTAGTATGCATCTACGGAGAAGTTGTCCTCTATGACGACTAAAAGGTGTGTGAGATTTACGGTGATTCGTAAAGAAGTAACACACACCAAACACCGCATCTTGTGCACACTGCCAAAGTGTCCATGTTATTTGTATCATGGTTAATAGATGGGTTCGTAATTTCGACTGCGCATGCGCTGAAAATGGCGTTGACAGCAAAAGAAATGCTCACGGCGTTAATTGTGTTTGCTGCTACGCGCAGTGCAAAAACTCAATTATATTCTAAATTAATAGAAATACAGAACAATGTGGCCTAAACACGGATGCACGTATGCAATATAATAATATAATGATGTAATGAACACATTTATAATACAACTATCCATCATTCAGACGTTGGAGACTGAGATAGTGCTCAAAACAGTTTATTATAATTATTTGATCTTAGAAGGTAATTGTCGATGTTGGTTCCAACATGGGTAATTGAACAAGGCAAAGTCGGATACCTATTCACCACAGCCGATGGCGCCACCTGTATTGAAACCTTGACACTAATTCTATCAATCCACGCTTACCCCACCTAAGAGGTCTTTTGTAACTACGTCTGAGTAACCACGGGTGAGAATTAGCTGAAATTTGCATATGTAAATTAGATAAAACATCAGCAGCCGAAATCTAGTCCACAGTTACAAACCTTGACGTATTCGTGACGTTTTGAACTCTGGTGAACCACTATATAAGGCCCGCAGAACTAGCACTCTGACATTTTGACTTGGTGGCAGACGGCGACGAACCTCTCGTATTCTGCCATCCCGCCCACCCCACAATAAGAGACTAGAACTATAGGGTTAAAGCATCTCGGGGTCTTCTCTCATTATACTCGAGCATGTACGACTGTCATTTTTCTGTTCATTAAAATTCCAAATATATACTATTTATCTGTGTTTCTGTTGGTCAGTTATTAACAGCAGTATCTTTTTTTGAGTAGTAGTATTGCTAATATTATTTGATGCAGTTTATCATATGAGGTAGAGGATTAACTACCCGGTTCTTTAAATTTTTTTATTTTTTAAAATATTTTTTTTATTGAGGCTGTATTTATATTGTCCATAGCATATAAGCCCGGGTACCCAGGCTTGTTTTCAATGCTGGCCAGTTGTAGTGTTGGTGTTATCTTACCACATAGTGGCTGCTATAATAAGGTATTTGATTGCCTGCATTTCAGTAGCAGATAGATAATTGGTTGGTATGGTTAATAGCCTATGTTAGTTTTTTTGGATTTTCTTGGTATATATGTATTTATTTTTGTACTCTTATTACTAGACTAGCCTACTCCTATTTACATATCATAGGCTTGTACGTAGCTGTGGGGTGTGTTATCCGGCTACTTTTGGCATGGTTACCTTCCATTGGGCGTCCAACCGGTGGGCCGTGACATATCACATGCCCCTTTGCAGTGCAGCTTATTGGGGGTTTCCTAGCCATATTTTGCACAGATATTTTTTGTAAGTTTTTAGGTCAGGAATTTGTCATTCCTTTACCGTTTGAGCATTCCACACCTTGGCAGCCATTTCCAGCGTGCTTCTCTCATGAGCTTTTATTTGGCTTCTGGTCTGCTTTAGTAGTGGCGCATTATTTGCTCTAGTAGCCCTTTGTGGTTTTGTTAGAAGTTTAATGTTTTGACTATAGCTATATGCTAATGTTTTCAAATGAATTATTTCCTTATTAGTACACAGTCATGTTAGTATCACATCAGAGTTTAAAGCAGCATAGTCCGATGAAATATCAAATTTTCAAAACCAAAACAATTATCTACATTTGATATTATGTATCTAACTTAGATACTGATGCACTTATTAAGCATTTGTTTCTGCGTAGAAGGCAATACCGAGTCAATTTAACAGAACCCGTTTCTGCAGAAGTCTATGGTGTCAGGGTTTTGGCAAGCTTGCCAAAACTAATTTTCCATGTTTGCACTCAAAATATCTAAAATCTTTACCATTTAAAATAAAAGTAACTTTGAACTAATGTAAAGTAGATACTAGTGATCGATCTAATATATTTATCTCAGAAAAAACACAGAAATTCAAAACCATCGGACTATGCAACTTTAACTGACATTGCATTTGATATTAGTTTATTTATTACCTTTGAACTGTTGAATAGGGAAAAAGGTACATTCATCAATTTATTTGACCAAATTGCTCAATAAAGAGGAATACAACAGCATTATTTAGACAACATTATTTAGCGACATGTATCATAGGGTTCAACTCCATCATCATTTTCTGAAGCATATCAGACACTCAGCCAACTCTGAAATCCCTACAAGGCAAAATGGGAAAGGGTGGGAGGGTAACAAGTTTTAAGCGTATTAACCCGAGGCCTATTGGGTATGTAGGTCAGTGATGCTTCAGGCTTTGAGAGTGAATGCCAAATCGGCCGTGTTCTCTGTGGTGGAGTGGTTAGAGTGTCTGACCTTGTTCTAAGTTGGACTCCTAATCTGAAGGTTGGTGGTTCGATTCCCCGTGCCCCCGACCTCTGCCAATTTGGATTTCCACTGCTGTCTATAACTTACAGTATCATCAAACTCAAAGGCTGGTTGCTCTCATACCATCTCTATCTGGTGTGGGAGGTTAAAAATTCCCTTGGGTTGGTTAAAGTGTAGGCTCAGGCTTTCTATCAACAAACTGTCTAATGGTGAAAACAAGTATATTCAGACTTATCCATGATAGGCAGTATAAATCTTCAAGAGAGAGAATCGCAACATTGACTTTCTCTATGGCTACTACCCAAAAGCCCTGTAGTAACCAAATGCTGCACTAGATGGTATGCTTTCGTGGCAACACTAATGCGATCTCCAGTGTCGTGAATTGGCCATGTTATCCCTAACATGTACAATTATTCATTTTTAGCTAAGAAACATACAATTCCCCACAAAACCAATCAGTCATTTTACAGGCTGATGTTAACACCAACATTTATAATTATTGTCCTAATTATTAATATGTCAAATGTGTCAGCATAAACTTGCTTCAAAGAAATGCATAAGACAATTTCTGATTAACCCAACCCATTTCCTATCTCAAGAGGTGTTATTGATCATAGGATATAAATAAAAACATGAATAAAATAAGTAACACTGACTCTGATTATAGCTCTCACACTAATATGACTATGAGTGACCGGATTTGTCCAACTCTAAATGCAGATCAATCAATCAATCAATAGGATACAGCTATAATAGGCCTTGGACCTGTTAGCCGCTCTTAATTAATAGAAATGGAGACAGTTCTTCAGATGTGGTCGATCGTAGCAACTGTCACTGGCTCCAAGATATATGTAATGCTTGACCAGTATGCATCCAGTCGGGACTTGAAACAGTTCACCGACTCTGCTGCTACGACACTCTCCGGCAGGTCATTCCACAGGTCAACCACCCTAAAGCCGAAAAAGTTGTGTCGCAGGTCCAGTCTGGAGTACCGCTTCCTCAGCTTCAGGGAGTGCCCTCTGGTCAGGTGTTGGAGTCTCTGATAAGGGGGCCGCCTGTCTTGTAGATACCATGGAGATATTTGAATACTTCAATCATATCCCCCCGGGCCCGTCTGTAGATGTTTTTACATGGTATTGTACGTTTCAAACAGGAGCTGACATGACCTGAAAGTAGAATCTACCAGATTTCATAGCATCAGTCAGAATCTTAACATGGGCCATGTGCTTCGTGAGCCTTTGTTTTGCGACCACAATCCCACAATGCACCGCCCGGCTTGACACGCCATAGACTCAACATTGCCGACCTTTGGCGCCACCTAGCGTCAATCACTGAACTATACCCCTGTATCCCTCACACTGCAGCAGCGGCTGTGCCACGCTGGTGGCACCACCTAGCGGACACTTGTGAACTGCCAGGAATCCCGTTTACCGCCAAAAACCCACCACGTGATCACGGCTCTCCGCTTGTCCAGAACGGCCTCCACCACCAACTGGACAGCACATCCCGACAAACTATGAAAAGGACAGTGAGCCCAAAAGTTGAGCCACTTGCTGTCCGATCCGCACTCTGTCCAGACCTATTCTAACGCCTCTCTGCTTTTGAACTCCTCCTTGATTATGTCTGACAAAAGTTGCAGGAGGGGAAGCCGGCCAGCATTTCACTTTCTACCTCTTACTCTGTCCGGTTCTCCTTGTCCTAGTCACAACAGGACAAGGAGGCATGGCCCTTTGACTCAACTCTCCTGATTTCTCATTCCTCTATACGACCCTTTCTTTTTATTCTTCCGGGCTTACTCCTCCCACTGATCAAGGGAGTTGTTTGCTTGGGTGGGGCCCTTTTCGCTTTTCACTGTTTCACTTTCTTCTTGCTGCAGATCCTACCTTTCCCATCCCATCTTCTGAACTATCGGCTACTGGACACAAGTGTACTGCTACCATCAGAGCGGACTGAATTGGTACCACTTCAAGGACACTTCCTTAATTATTGTAAAGAACCCCCTGCTTCTACAACCGACCAGACGGGATGCCCGAATGAGTTGGAGCGTCCATCTCCCGTGCTGGTAGATCGTGGGGTCGTGGATTCGAACCCTGGTCGAGTCAAACCAATGACTTAAAAATTGATACTTGTCGCTTCCTAGCCAGGTGCTCGGCATTATTAGGACAGGGCATTATTAGGACTGGTGTGCTCAGTGTCAGGGTAATGTGACTGAGTGGGATACCAGGTCATGGTGCCAGTGGCCTGGTTCCCAGTGGGACAGCACTATAAAGTTGCCATGAGTGCACACTGTCACAAGTTGGGGACCCGTCCTGATATGACCTTAGATGTTGCCAGGACGTAAAACAACAACACACAAACAAAAAAGCTTCTACAACCGCCCCCGTGAAGGTTACTCTTCATCCATGAAACTGACCGATGTATCAGGGCCATTTTATATTGCCGCAGTTCTGCAGCCTGTAGCCATCAAGGTTACAAAGCACCCAAGAGCTAAGAGTTGAGGGTTCGAGTCTGGGCTGGGACCTGCTCCCATTAGGCTGCGGGGGGTGGGGTGACTGCTTAGGATGTTGGGTCATAAATTCTCGTTAAACAACATGTCCAATTAACATAAGCAACCTGATTCATAACAAAAAGAGAAAAAATAAATGCCAGATTATACCAGTCGCGCCTCTGCCTTAGTGAATTAACAGAAAGAAATACCGGTAATAATTTTAATTTAAGCTTTAGGAGCTGGGAGCGCCTGGCGGTGTCCGCAAGTTCCATTCTTACACTTACAGCCCTAGTGTGGCTCTCGTTTAAGTGTTTTTTTTTATACATATGAACTGATGAAGAGTTCAGGCGCAAATCCCTGTAAATGGCAATCCAAAAATGTAATGACCAAATACATAATTTTTATTGAAGGTAACTTTAATTCTCACTAATTCCACTTTCTTGTGATTAAATGGTTATGAAGCACTGAACAAACAAAAAAGGAATGTACAAAAATTAACTTGTTGAAGGTTTGATTCCAATGTTTATCGCCATTTTTTTGATTGGCGTTTATGGGGTTTTATGCCGGAACTCCTCATAAGTTCTACTAATAATGTGTAGATCATATCAGAAATACAGAGCTACCTGATTGCAGATATATCCAGGTGCATCCAGACTGTAAGCGTGGACAAACTGGGAGTGCACCCGGGCTCTCCCGGCACCGTGAATATGACCTAAAGACACCACCAATCAATCAATCAAAAACCCAGCACCAAAGGGTTAAAACAATGCCCTCAGTAGCAGACTGAATTCTAAGTCATTTTGCAATAAAACTATGATATGACAACATAAATAGTCAGTCATGTCCCATTTCAGAAGACGATGTGCATCACCAAGCTCTCACATGGCGACAGTGGAAATAACTAAAGTTATGTATAAAACTTTTAAAGGTTCTCCTTCATGGGAAAGGATCTAGAACCTCAGAAATTACAATAAAAGTGATTATCAATATCGGATATGATGGGTCGTATTTAGACCAGGTGCGGTGGCATAATCGGTTGAGCGTGGGCCTCGTGTGTGGAAGGTCGGGAGTTCGGTTCCTGGTCGAGTCAAACCAATGACGTATAAAATTGATACTTGTCGCTTCCTAGCCTGGCGGTCAGCACTAATAGGATAGGGTAAGGACTGGTTAGCTCAATGTCAGTATAACCTGACCAGGTGACTGAGTGGGATATCGGGTCATGGTGCCGGCAGCCTGATTTCCCAGTGGGCAATGGTATTAAGTCGCCATGAGTGTGCACTGTCACAAGTCGGTACCCATCCTGACATAATATGACAACAAAACAACAAAATTATATAGGCAGGCTACCATGTACTGCACTAGGCCATCTCAAATAGATATGATTCAGTAATAATTTCACATCAATACATTTGACACCTGAATTTGCAAATAGAAAAGATTTCAATTAGATCTAGATTAATGATTACTTTAATTACCATTTATTGACACCTAAATTTGTACATAGCAAATAATACAATTAGATCTAACTCTATAATGACTTTGATTATCATCTATTAACACCAGAATTTGCAAATAGAAAATAATGCAATTAGATCTAGAGTTATGATTCCTTTGATTATCATTTATTGACTATATTCAGAGATTGTGTTTATATGTACATTCTCTTCTAGACTCCAGACTTTGCATGGTTCCGTTTCAATATAGTGCAGCCATCTAGTGGAATCCAGCTGTAAAAATATACGGTTAAGAATTATATATTGGCAGAGAGCATTATTATTCTTGGACGACGGAGTGGGAACCAGATAATGTAAACTAAAAGCAATAGAATCCCACTCCCATGGTACATGATACTGAGTGATGTGAAATATATATTATATATGTTGCCTGGAATTAATGAAGAGATCTTCCTATAAAAGAGACAGTACATGATTATTGAAATGTTTCTCTATGTGTTCATAAAGAATACAATTGGAGAAAAAGGACATTTTGAATATGTATATATATCTGTAACTGTATACAACTACCTGTTCACCCATGACTGTGGGGAAGGCCCACCTTCAGCCTCATTTGCATATGCACTCAGGGCACCACCTGCAGCTGAATTGAGTGACAGCCACCTCCACTGGGGGTTGGCTCCCACCCCAGCTGTGGGGGCGCCTGATTGGCTGATGGTGGGATTGCCCAGTCACCTGCGCTGCCTTGGCCTTCTGACCACACTAGCCTGATACTGAGATTTAAATAATTATTCAAGATTCTGCTTCAGACACACTGAAGAGAACTCACTCTACTCCTGGCTCTTGAGTGAGACAGACCTACTCTAGAGCAGGACCCCAGACACTCGGTCTGATGCTATCCAAATTCACATATTCCAAATTGAGTTGAGTGCAACACCCAAGCGACCCCAGTTCCACTTGCTGTAGGCACTGCTTCCTATATAGAAGTAAGGTAATGAGACATAGTGTGGACAACAGGTGAGGAGTGAAGGTGATCAGGTGATAGGTCACATGTAGGTGGACAGGGGTTGATGCCAATAAAGCAGAACTTATTCACTGTTCATCCGGGTGACTTGTTTTCCTTTCTCTTTTAAGTACTGGTTCTAGAGTTGGTTATATTGGTTTAGGATGATGGCATTACAGGTGATATGAAGGGGAAGAGTTTTGTAGTCACATTTCTATAAAGCTGTACCATTATGCAGTAAACGATATCGGTGGCACTACCTAATAGCAAATCTAAGAACACTCACTGTTATGTGACTCCATATGGATGCCACTCTGGTTGAAGTGACAAAAGTTAGTAAAAACCTTCCAAATTTATATGAAATGTGCACAGTAGGCACACAAAAAAACACACACTATTAACAACCCATACATGGTGAAGCATCAGTAGGGCATGATGATGGACATTGGCAGCACCAACAGAGGAGTAGTGATCAGAACGACCCGCAAACCTAACCACCATTTGGTATTATATATAGATAGGCCTACTGAGTTATTGTAATGATGATTTATTTAAATGCTCTACAGATAAACATTTAACCTGTTTTGTGAGTGATAGTGTTACCTTTCTAGCTTTATAGGATCATGGTGCCGGTGGCATAGGCTCACAGTTAGGAAGCACTATAAAGCCACACAGGTGCAAGTTGTTTCCCGTCCTGATATAATGGTAGATGTTGCCAGGAGGCAATAAATACCCCAACAAACACTTCGTTTGTGTCGTCTTCTGTGTCGTTGGGGTGACGCATGATTAGTACGAGTGTAAACACCAGGTGGCGCCATGGAGGACGATATCTACTGAATTAGGTCAGTGTAGATAAGTGTCCAGATACAATATTCACGCCATACATACAGTAGGGGTGAACGTCAACATAATCTAAATATGGGCGAAAATAGCTTTATTATGGAACAGGAAGTACAATCTCTGGTTCCAGTATCAAATGGCTACTTGTATCGGTACAGAGTTGGTGAAATGAAAGAGGATGCAACAAGACAAGATGGCAGCCATAAAACTGTGGCGATTTTACTTTTAAAGTGATTTAAAGTATACGTACTATTATATTTTCCAATCAAAAGTAGCGGGTATACATGAAGATGTATGTGAAGAATTTAGTTTGCCTCTTAAATTAACAATTTATCAGCTTAATTCAATTCCCCACCATGTAGAAATCTTTCGTCAGTTTTTCTGAAAATTCCTGGGGAAAAAAGTGCCCAATAAGAGTCTGATCCAAACAACTCCACATGAAACATACATTACCTTTACATAAGCCGTGTTCACACGGGCAATTGTAAAGCGAATTAGACAAAGCGATTTATATGAAGCGAAGTAGTGGCACATTTACACGCACTGAGTTTGAAGGCGGAAATCGATATCTGCGCATGAGCAAGTCCATACTAACCAGCGCCAGTTTCGGTTAGTCGACGTCGCCATGAGAGAGTGTGGGTTTGACCTAGATCTGTTTCGACTGAATCGTATTGTTTTGGAACGGTCAAAACTTCTGCTGGGCAGTGAAACCCTAAAAATAAATGATGAAAAAAATATCTGTGCACAGCTAGCAGTTTTATACAACAAATTTACCGGAAAGTCAACAAACTCAGGTCTCGAATGTGATGTCCTTAATCCGCCGTATCTAAATCGCAACCGTTCACACAGGCAATATGGGCCAACTTAAGCTAGTTTGCTTCATCTAGACTACCTCACGAGGCGGTTTACATAAAGTAAATAATGTGAATCGAATCAGCCCTAATCCACCTCAGAGTCGCGTTTACATGGCGAATGTAAGCCAAACTAGACAAGCTGATTTATATGACGCGGCTTAACTCGCCCATATAAACACGGCTTTAGTAACAACTATATAGTTGACTCAATAAGTTGACTTCTATTTTGTCCACTTACTGCTGCATAGTCCGATGAGACAAAACATTTTGCAAAACCAAACCAGTGTAGTAGTCCAGACATGATCTCAATACCATACGGTGGCAGCAAGGACTGCTCCGTCACCGTCACAGTTAGATGGAGGTAGCCACCGGGCAGCTCAATAGCAGTGATGCCATCTACTGCATGCGCCTAGCATAACCTGCCCCGCGAGGAAGTTGACATGGGACCTGTCAGGGTAGAGGTGGGTCACTTGATCGTGGACACCGCAGTAAGCGGAGGACAATAAAGACGTGTCAAAAGCAAGCATACTCATTCTCCTGCTTGCTTGGGGGGTCTACAGCTTGAGGGTCAAGTTCTGGGCATCCAACAAAGGGACCCCATCAGACTGGTGCCATGATCAGGATTCCAGTCAGTGTGCTAACGATTACACCACCTAGGCTCCCTCATATCACCACACTACCCACGCCTACCTGTCTATGTCGTTACTTGCCTGAGAGGTCAGTGCAGACTACTACACTCGTCCCTTTGGAATTGTAAGTCTTTTTAATGCTTACAATTACATACATACAGGTAATGCGCTAACACATACATACACAGCGTATGTTCAACAACCATACAGTGCGTAGCTTGTACAGGATAATGGTCAAGGCAACCAGTGTCATAGGGGAATGAAAATGTGAAATATTGCGCCTAGAGCAGGACTCGAACCCACATCTCTATTCACATTCGCATTCACATTCGCATTCACATTCACATTCACATTCACATTCGCATTCGCATTTGGACACATGGGAGCACCATTGTTCACTTACATGCTTTTCAATTTTTTGTCACATTCGCTATTTCCATACTGTATACCACGTGTATGGAATCTTAGCTTCATAGGCCTGTCACACTATGACGTAAGGAGGTCGCGTAATCCGACATAGGTGAATTTTGGTCATTACATTGAGGTACGTCGAGCTATGGCATGCTTACCTTAGACTGACGTCGATTTACGTCGAGTTCCGTCAGGTTACGTCGAGTTACATCAGCGCCTGTCCAAGTTTTGGACATGTCCAAAACTTTTGACGTAGCTCGACGTAGCTCGACGTGATGCAGTGACGTTTGGATGATGTCACACTCATGTTACGATGACGTTAGATGTGCGGGAGGGATGCATCGGCTACGTTAGATCACCCATGCGTTACGTCAGAGTGACGCACAGGGAGGAGAACTTTGCGGTTCATGCCAGCAACGTTGGACTGATGCCAGCCTCTCGGTTGGTCGACGTTGAATCACATCGGGGAAAACGGTTGTGTCGACGTGACAACATTAAGCGACCCTAACTGGCCACTACTGTCACACTAGGCTGACATAGTGTGCTGGAGTTTCACTAGCCTCACGTTTACATAATTAATAATTCCTTTGACCTTTCTCGTTGGCACGACGCTACACCGATGTTACGCTCACGTCGACTATGCAGCATTGACGTCCAACTTGGCAACATATTTGCATATTATGTCGAGATTATCGACGTGGCAAATTTGTGTTCATGTAGTCCCTACGCTGGCACTTTACATCGTAGTGTGACAGGGCCATCACCCACATTTGGTTCTACATATCTCTCTTAGATACTGATTCACATATCACTGTATTAAGTATGTGTGGCTATATAAAAGTGCACACTGAGTCAATATAATAGAACCTATTCCTTCAAAAACCTATGCTATCAGAGTTTTGGTGTGCTTGCCAAAATTAATTAGAATATTTGCATTTCAAATGAAGAGTTCAGCTGCAAAACCATGTAAATGCCAATCCAAAAATGGAGATAAACATTGAAATCAAACCTACAGAACGTTTTTTTTTTTTATTCCTACTTGTTTGTTCATTGCACCATAACCATATCATCATATGAAAAGTGGAATTAGTGAGAATTAAAATTATTTTCATGGAAAAATCATTGATGTAAACTATATTGTTGGATTGCCGTTTACATGGTTTTGCGCCTGAACTCTTCAAATATCTCAAAGAGTTGTCATTTAAATTAAAAGTTACACTCAAACTGGCGTAAGGTATATTCTAACAATTAATTTAATATATTAATCTCAGAAATGAAAAACACAAAAACTCGAAAAGATCGGACTATGCAACTGCTTAAGTATACCTCTCCCTGGATGAGTTATTGATGTATTTATTTTACCTCTATGACCCTTGTGAGGGGGCGGGGTGCTTGTGACGTGAGGGTACAGACCGAGAACATGCTCGGCGAACTACTACTGGTAACGTTCATTAAGCACCAACTGGGACAGGGGTACTCGCATACCTCCTGGAGGGGGTGGGGGGGGGGGGTGGGTGTGGGGTGGGGGGGTCGGGGGGGTCGGCGGGGGGGGGGGGCCAAGCTCAAGGTTTACTCTGTTAGGTTTGTTGTACACTCCCAGCTCACAGCAGGTGAACCTTTGAGAAGGCAGTTGATCAGTTTCCATGTGTTGCTAAGCGATAGTTCGTTACTAATACTAGATGGTAGATTCAAAGTTTGTAAGCAAGAACACCCCGCCCTCCACCTCCCATTTACAGAATCTTAATATAAGTATTAGGTGATAATTGCAGCTGACTTATCTTTATATATATATATATATAATATATATATATATATATATATATAGTGGGTATATTCATATTCGTTTATACATCTTCGGCTGGAGATATTTGTTATTATTATACCCATTTATTTCATTATGTGACCGATGCGAAATCGAAATATATATATATATATATATGTATATATATATATATATATATATCCAGTAAAACCTGTCTAACCGATCACCTCCACGGATCGTCCACTCCCCTATATCAATCACTTTATTTGGTGGCTCCCAAATGATCACCCATACGATACCAATGAAATGATTTTTTTGTAAACACCTAAACCGACCAACTCCCTAAATGGACTATTTAAAGTCGGTCCCATGGTCGGTCGTCTTAGACTTAGAGAGGTTTTACTGTGTGTATATATATATATATATATATATATATATATATATATATTCTTTGTTGGAGTTTTACGTCCTAGCAACATCTAAGGTCACATCAGGATCGGTACCGACTTGTGACAGCCCGCACTCATTGCAACTGTATAGTGCTGCCCCACTGGGAGACCAGTCCACTGGCACCATGACCTGATATCCCACTCAGTCACATTATCCTGACACTGAGCTAAGCAATCCTTGCCCTATCATATTAATGCTGAGCGACAGACTGGAAATTGACAAGTATCATTTTTGTAAGTCATTGGTTTGACTCGGCTGGGTATCCCTGACCTTCTGTGCGGGAAGCCTGCGCTCTCTGGATTCGGTCACTGCAACCTGTGATATATATGTATGTATATACAACAACTATATAAATGTATATATATATATATATATATGTATAGTATTAGTAACCAGCTGTATATAGGCGCGTTGTATTTATATAAATATATAATTATATATTTGTATGTATAACGCAGCTATATAAATACATATATGTGTATATTTAAATCAGTTGTATATCTGCATCTTATCCTTATATCTATATAAGCGTATATATGAAGTTGCTATCTAAATATCATCATCATGGTGTCGTTGTGATGCAACAAGGACTGCTTTCATTACTTGACTGCGGCTCTCCATTTAGCTCTCTGCTGTGAGAGTGATGTCCATGAGTTGGTCTTAATGTCTCTCAGCTTCAGGTTTCTCTTGATGGTATCCTTGAACCGGAGACGAGGGTGCCCTCTCTTTCTGTAACGAGAAGACAGTTGAGAATAGAGGATCTGCTTTGGTAGCCTGTCTGATGAAATGTATATTTAAAACAGTTGTATGTATGCATGTTAAATTAAGAGATATATATATATGCATATATAAAGCAGCGATCTAAATACAGTAACCCCTCTCTAACCGACCACCTCTATGGATTGACCGCTCCCCTGTACCGATCGCTTTATTTGGGTACCAACAATACCATTGTAACTTGTAACCATATTCTAACTCCCTAAACCGACCACCTTTCTAAATGGACCACTTAAAGTCGGTCCCTAGGTTGGTCGGTTTAGGGAGGTTTTACTGTACTTATATTTGTACATTTTAATCCGCAGTATATATGGGTGCTATACTATATATATGTGTATTATCTATATATATATATATATGATCTATATCTATATATGTATTATCTATATATATATGTATTATCTATATATATATATGTATACATATAGCAGCTATCTAAATAGATATATTTGTATATTTGAACCAGCTGTATGTATGCGTGTTACATATATATATATATATATATATACATATACATATATATATACATATATATATATATATATATATATATATGGATATAACAGCTATAGAAATATGTATATGTGTGCATAAACCACACACATATATCTATATATGCTGTATAAGAATTATACAAGTATAATAACCCGGAATATCCCTCCTCTCCCTCATTGGTCACCCGGCCCCATGGACTCTGGGAGTCTCGCATAGTCATCTACTACTCCAGCCTCCCCACATCAGCTCAGTGGGGGTGCCACCCCCCTCCCCCCCCCCCACTTCACACTGTAACCGCCACTCACTGTACCGCTGGCAATTTTTTCTTAGGCAAGGGGCATTGTTCCTCTAGTCAGAGTAAATACACTCTCACCCACTACCTTGTCTTCCTCTAGGTCATTATGTAGGCAAACTATTATATATAGATATATATATATATATATATATAATCACACACATGACGGAAGCCTACCGGAAATCGCTTAAATGGGGACAGCAGACATTCCAGGTACTAAACCAACAAATATATATATATATGTGTGCATATACAGTCTACTTTGTCAATAGCACCCGCTGTCAATAATGAATCTCTGTCAATAATGGCAAAAAGTGCTGGTCCCATCACGGAACCCCTTTAATTTAATAGCATTGCCTCTGTGTCTAACGGACAACTGTCTTATCCGGACAACAAGCTGTTTTTTTCACCTATAAGATCAATATTCTGTCAATAACGAACGACATGCCATATAATTATAATATAGTAGAAATGACTAATTTTACAAATGACCAATTGTACAAATGACAAATTGTAGAAATGGCTAAATGTAGAAGTGATGAATAGTAGAAATGACTAATTGTACAAATGACACATAGTAGAAATGACTTTGTAAGGACCGTCCTAGTCAGTCATGTATAAAAGAAAAACATTGGTTTCAACCCATTCCGTCAGTCAGTCTCTGCCTATTACGGATCTCTCTCTATAACGGCATCTTGCTCTAGTCCCATGGCTGTCCATAATAGACAGAATAGACTGTATATATATATATATATGTGTGTATATATATACATGTGGTTTTAGTACCTGGCCTGTCTGTTGTCCCCATTTAGATCTCTGGTAGGCTTCCCTCATGTTTCTGATTATTGGTGCTTTTTTGTGGTCGGCTAATTGTTGGTACATGGGAGAAGCGGGAGTGGGGAGTAACTTCCATGGGTGCCTATGCACCCCAGGTGGAAAGCACTCACCGCGCAGGCGCTTACTGGAGGAGGCCCGCCGTGACGTAGCCACTATACAGGTATGCAGCCTCAGCCACACCCAACCCGCCCCACCCCCACCCCCACACACCCACACCCACACACCCACACACCCACACTCCCACACCCACACACCCACACCCACACTCCAGCACCCACACACCCACACACCTACCCCGACATACCCGTGGCGGTGTGGCCGAATCTGTAGAACGCGGGCCTCGCGTCTGGGAGAGCGGGAGTTCGAATCTCGGTCGAGTCAAGCCAATGACTTATAATATTGAGACTTGTCACTTCCTAGTATACTTGGTAGAGTGCTGGCCTCGAGTGTGGGAGTGCAGGAGTTTGGTTCCCGGTCGAGTCCAACAATGACTTATAAAATTGATACTTGTCACTTCCTAGGCTGGCGCTCGGCATTAAATA
This sequence comes from Branchipolynoe longqiensis, assembly GCA_030323885.1. Taxonomy (NCBI): domain Eukaryota; kingdom Metazoa; phylum Annelida; class Polychaeta; order Phyllodocida; family Polynoidae; genus Branchipolynoe; species Branchipolynoe longqiensis. The sequence goes on along the minus strand of CM059194.1, from coordinate 10,142,462 downwards.
GGATATGACAAGGACTGGTTAGCTCAGCATCCTGATAATGTGACTGAGTGGGATATCGGGTCATGGTGCCTGTAGCTTGATTTCCCAGTGGGGCAGCACTATAATGTCACCATGAGTGTGTACTGTCACATCATCATCATCATCATGCTGTCAGTTGTGATGCAACAAAGACTGCTTTCATTACTTGACTGCCACTCTCTCATTTCATGAAAGCTGCCTGCAAAAGTGTTGAAGTGCTGCTGGCTTTTGCAAGTTACCAGCGGCACTCTCTCGGGGAGCAAATAGAGGTTTCACACCGGCAAGAACATGTCCAGACAGGCGCAAAACTATTTGTCCCTGCAGTGGCTGGGTGGGAGATGTTGGGAGTTCCATACATCAACCACCCTTGATGCTGCCACAGTGACATAGTTTTCTGTTTAGGGTTTGCTCCCTTAGCCTTCGGTTCTGTCAAGAACATGTACCACAAGGCAGTGGTTTACAACTCTGCAGGGAAGGGGTGTCAAACTCCCTGAGGTATTGCAATACCTGCAATACCTGCAAACCATACTGTCACAAGTCGGTACCCATCCTGGTATGACCTTAGCTGTTGCCAGGATGTAAAACTCAAACAACCAACCCACGTGTGCCGACAACAGGCGTCGCATTAACCATTCGTCGACCATTCTTACAGACCAAACAACGATCCATCAGCTAAGAACCCAGCATGTCCGACAGCCCGCAGACCCTGGTGAGTTAAAATATAATTAGCAACATGCTATGTCAATTTCTCTTTTTCTTGACAATGTAAATAACAATAATAAAATAATCGATTACACTGGTTGTGAATGGTAATTCTTTCAACAAAAAGAAAATAAAAAAAATGAACATAACAGATGTTGCTGGTGTTGATTTCTTTCTTTTTCCTTCTTTGTTTCTAGTAAATTATGCCACCGCTGTTGAACGCTCACCCTAGTTCCGCTGACAGCTACTAGGAGGAGAACTGAGACGAGATTATGGCTGGCCGTGAATTAAAGCTGCATAGTCCGATGAAAACATCAAATTTTCAAAACCAAAGCAATTATCTAGATTTGATTCTACATATCTAACTTAGATACTGATGCACTTATTAATAATTTGTCGCCACATAGAAGTGAATACTAAGGCAATTTAATCGAACCTGTTACTGCAAAAGCCTATGGTGTGAGATTATGGGTTTGCTTTCAAAAATTATGTGTGCATGGTTGCAGTTTACCATTTAAAATTGTTTGTTGTTGAAGATTTATGTTGCCTGTCATGGATAAGTCTGAATAGACTTGTTTTCACCATTAGACAGTTTGTCGATAGAAAGCCGGACCATACACTTTTACCGACCCAAGTGATTTTTAACCTCCCACACCACATACACATGGTATGAGAGCAACCGGCCTTTGATGATGCTGTAAGTCATACACATCGGTGAAAATCCAAATTGTCAGAGGTGGGGGGGGTGGGGGGGGGAATCGAATCGCCGACCTTCAGATTAGGAGTCCGACCTAGAAAAAAGTCAGACACTCTAACCACTTTGCCACAGACAACACCACAATAAAAGTTACTTCAAGATGTAATAAGCTAGATTATAAGTATCTCAGAAATTGCCAGAAACTCAAAACCATTGGACTATGCACCTTTAAGTACAGCATTGGAAGGTACACTGAAGCAGCCAGCAAGCCTTGCTGAGAACTGGGAGATTGATGCACAGCAGAAGTTGGTTATTGTTGGAGTTTTACGTCATGGCAACATCTAAGGTCATAGCAGGATGTGTACCGACTTGTGACAGTGCAGACTCATAGTGACCTGATAGTGCTGTCCCACTGGGAAATCAGACCACAGGCTCCATGAGCTGCTATCCTACTCAGTCACATTATCCTGACACTGAGCTAACCAGTCCTTGCGCTATCATATTAAAGCCGAGCATCTGGCTAGGAAGCGACAAGTATAATTTTTTAAGTCATTGGTTTGACTCGAGCCATGGGATCGAATCGTACAATATACTAAAATGGGAGACGGACACTCAACTCATTCTGCCATCCCGTCTGGTCGAACTGGGAAAGTGGTGAATAGTAGAGCAGCTGTCTACTACCAAATCGACCTTTTAGAAAGATGATTTTTTTGGTTTGGGATATGAAGAGTTCAGGCGCAAAACCACGTAAACACTGAACCAAAAATGGAGATAAACATTGGAATCAAACCTGTAAAAAGCTAATTTTTATATATTGCTATTTATTTTGTTTTTTAAGCCAAATTTGTGGATTGGCGTTTAGGTGGTTTTGCGCCTGAACTCTTCATATAATATTAGATCCTTTCCTGAAATGAGTCATTTGGCGTTCTCTGTGGCGGAGTGGTTAGAGTGTCTGACTTTTTTCTAAGTCAGACTCCTAATCTGAGGGTCAACGGTTCGATTCCCCTTGCCCCCAGCTCTGCCAATTTGGATTTCCACCGCTGTGTATAACTTACAGCGACATCAAAGGCCGGTTGCTCTCATACCATGTCTATGTGGTGTGGAAGGTTAAAAATCCCTTGGGTCGGTAAAAGTGTAGGCTCGGGCTTTCTATCGACCAGCAGTGGAATGAGGAAGACCAGTCGTCTATGACTGAAATTTCCCCTGCTTAAACAACTAATGGACAAAAAAATACCAAAAAAAACCCATAAGTATCACGACCGGGCGTGGTGGCCTAATCGGCAGAGCGCAGGCCTCACGTGCAGAAGGTTGGGACTTTGGTTCCCGGTCGAGTCAACCCAATGACTTAAAAAATGTATACCTGTCGCCTCCTAGCCTGGCGCTCATCATTGAGAGGATAGGGCAAGGAGTGGTTATCTCAGTGTCATGATAATGTGACTGAGTGGGATATTGGGTCATGGTTCTGGCGGCCTGATTTCTCGGTGGGGCAGCACTATGAAGGCACCATGAGTGTGCACTGTTACAAGTCAGTACCCATCCTGATATGACCTTAGCTGTTGAGAGGATATAAAACTCCAACAACCAATCAACATAAAAAGCACGTAGTGAGGTGAATATAGTGCAGATTGTATCCATGGTAACTAGCTAATGGATCCACGCATGTACACTTAAAGTTGCATAATCTGATGGTTTTGAATTTCTGTCATTTGTCCGAAATAAGTATATTAATTTGATCGATATAATCAGCTTACTGTACTTTGAAGTAACTTTTCTTTTAAATGGCTAACTTTTGAGATATTTGAAATGCAAATGTGTAGAACTAGTTTTGGCAAGCACACCAGAACTCTGACACCATAGGCTTCTGCAGTAACACGTTCAGTTAAATTGACTTTGTATTCCCTTCTATGTCGCAACCAATGCGTAATAACTGCAGACGTATCTCAGTTAGATATGTAGAATTAAATCTAGATAATTGTTTTGGTTTTGAAAATTTGATGCTTTATCAGACTACGCAGCTTTCATGCGCTAGAACCCAACTCACAATGCTAATCACCGAACAGGTGCACAGTTGGCGTTTCTGTTACAAGCTGTTCAGCATTAGCTTGCTTGCTTGTTGTTCTTTCACATCCTAGCAACATCGAAGGTCATATCAGGACGGCTACCAACTTGTGACAGTGAGCATTCATGACAATTTTATAGCACTGTCCCACTAGGATGCCAGGCCACCAGTACCATGACCTGCTATCCCCCACAGTCACATTATCCTGTCACTGTGCAAACCAGTCCTTGTCCTATCCTATTACTGCCGAGTGTCCGGTTAGGTAGCGACACGTATCAATTTTTATAAGTCAATGGTTTGACTCGGCTGGGATTCGAACTTAAGACCTTCCGCATGGGAAACCAGCACTCTACCGATTCTGCCAGAGTGACCGGGATCGTTACAAATAGGATAAGACAAAGGACTCAGTCGATCGCTGGCAGAATAATGTGACCGAGTCGGGTATTGAATCATGGTGCTGGGTAGATAGCATATTCATGATTAATATTGTTATTTCAACTGACTTGAGCTAACTACTGATGACAATATCAGACTACATAGACATATATTGTAAATAACTGCATTCGTACATGGCTGGAAGACCAGTCCCAGGGCGCTGACAAAATGACTTTCTTCAAGGAATAAACCAATTTTACACCAAAAAGATATCCCACAGGTTGGATGGACAACCATGTCTAAATCTGGTCAAAAACTGCTTTGCGTCTGGTTCCAGTGTCCAGTGTGTATCTACATATAGGCGTGCAGTTGATGATATGGAAGAATGGAAGAGAATGCAAAAAGAAAACAAGATGGCGGTCACTGCATGCACTCGATTTGACTACTAAAATCTATTATTAATCTATATTATTTATTCAATTCTTCTATCCAATATTAGTGGGCTGTGGGAGATAAGTATTGGAAGAATATATTTAGTATAGTAGCTTGTAAAGTGGAGTCGTTACTTCCATAACCTAGCCTTCCTTCACCTTTTTTCTTGGAAAGGACGACAATATCGGCTGCGGATTCCCAGAGTCTGCACATCCGACAATGTCGTCTGCCTAGACTTTTTGACATTCTTCCTTTTTTTTCTAATGGGTTCTTAGCAGTCCTATTACAAGAGAGAAGGCTGCCAGAGTAACTAAGTGCCATTCACACTCCACGGCATGACATCCCAGCTGCGCAACACTATAAATCTACCGCCCGTGTGCGCAGTCATAAGGCTGTGCCAATCCTGACATTACAGATAATGTTGATAGGCCTTAAAACCCCAATGAAACCGATTCCGAATGCCATTGTCATATGTACCACATCTCCACCTCACACATGTTTGGCTTGGTTGTTGGCGTTTTATGTACATCTAAGATCATATCAGGATGGGTACTGACTTGCGACAGGGTGCACTAATGATGACTTTATAGTACTGCCCCGCTGGGAGACCAGGCCACCAGCACTATGACCTGTCACTCAGTCAGATTATCCTGACACTGAGCCAACCAGTCCTTGCCCTATTCTAATGACGCCGAACGCCTGGCTTGGAAGTGACAAGTATATATGTGTAGGTCATTGGTTTGATACGAGTAGGGTTTGAACCTGTGGGTTCGAATCCAGGATCTACCAATAACGGGAGAAGGACGCTCAACTCATTCGGCCATCCCGTGTGGTCTACATATGTGGCAGATACACTCATGTGTTGTAGATACACACATGTGTGGCAGATACACACATGTGTGGTAGATACACACATGTGTGGTAGATACACACATGCATGACAGATATACACATGTATGGCATATACACAGATGTGTGGTAGATACACACATGTGTGTATATGTGTGGTAGATACACACATGTGTGACAGATTTAGACATATGCGATAGGTACACGCATGCATAAAAGATACACACATGGATGTGATATATACACACATATGTGGTAGATACACACATGTGTGGTACATAAACACATGTATGGCAGATGCACACATGTATGTGGTAGATACACACATGTGTGGTGGACACACATGTGTGTGACAGATACACACATGCGTGTGACATATACACACATGTGTGGCAGATACACACATGTATGGCAGATACACACACGCATGGCAGATACACCCACGGGTGACATATACAAATGCATGGTAGATACACACATACATGGCGGATACACACATGCATGCCAGATACACACACGTGTGGCAGATACACACATGTGTGGCAGATACACAACATGTATGTCAGATACATACACATCGCAGATAGACACATGTGTGACATATACACACATGCATGTAGATACACACATACATGGCGGATACACACCTACGTGCCAGATACACACATGTGTGGCAGATACACACATGTGTGTCTCATCTACCAATATATCTCCTACTGGTGTTAGCTTCCAGCTAGGAGTGAACCAATCGCTATAAATGTAAATAGGTGCTGGCTTCGGCTAGTGATTCATGCTCTAGGTATTCCCAGTCGGAGATTACCCTCACCCTCAGGTGATGCTTCTTAGTACAGCCTCCTTTAAAGAGTTATTGTATAATAAAAGAATAGTAGCCAATCAATTTAACTTGAACAGTCCGATGGTTTGGTTGTTTGATTGGTTGTCGGAGTTTTATATCCTGGCAACATCTAAGGTCCTATCAGGACGGGTACCGACTTTTGACAGTGACTTGACATTGGGGGTGGTTTGTAACCTCATGACGGTTACTGGTTGCAGAACTGCAACATTAATAGAGAGGCTCCGATAAATCATCCCAATCTTTGGTTGAAGATTAAACTTCAGTAGGGAGTGTTCTAGAAGCTGGGGACATCTTTACAAAGTTGTAACGGCGAAGCATTGAGGCGGCCCCAAATCTCTTCGGTCCGGCGGTAGTTGAACGGTAGTTGGGCACTTGTATCCAGTCGACCGCAGCAAGGGTTTCGAGGAAGGGTGGGTAAAGATGGGTGCAGCGGTGGTTCCAGCAATGAGAACAAGCGAGAGAAAACATAATGGTACAGCGCCCCCACCCAAGCACACAACTCCCCTGGTAAGGGGAAGGAGTATGCCTGGGAGAAAAAAAAAAGGGTAGAGTGTAGGATAGAGAAATGAGGAGAGTTGTGTCAAAGGACCGTGTCTATTTGCTCTATGGTGACCAACCAGCGAGCCATAGACATGGACAGAGTAAGAGTAGAAAGTGAAATACCGGCAGGCTCCCCCTCCTGGAACTCTTTTCAGACATATCAAGAAGGAGCAAGGCCAGCGGAGAGGAGATAGCAAGAGGTGTGGACAGAGTGCGGGCCGGATAGCAAGTGTGACAGTGCGCACTCATGCTGATTTTATAGTGCCGCCCCACTGGGAAATCAGGCCGCCCACACCAGTCACATTATCCTGACACTGAGCTAACCAGTCCTTGTCCTATCCTATTAATGCTGAGCGCCATAGAGTCCGATGATGTTGAGTACCTCGTTTTCTTTGTTTATAGATAAATATATGTCGTTTTTCACTATAATTTGATCGTACTTTAGTTTGATATAATCATTATTCTAAATGGGACCTGATGCGCAAGCTTCTGGTAAGGAATGTCAGGAGTTCAAATCCCAGCTGAGTCAAATGAATGACTTATAAAATGTATACTTGTCACTACCTTTGTGGTGTTCTCTGTGGCGGAGTGGTTAGAGTGTCTGACTTTTTTCTAGGTCTGACTCCTAATCTGAAGGTCGGTGGTTCGATTCCCCGTGCCCCCATCTCTGCCAATTTGGATTTCCACCGCTGTGTATAACTTACAGCGTCATCAAAGGCCAGTTGCTCTCATACCATGTCTATGTGGTGTGGGAGGTTAAAAATCCCTTGGGTCGGTAAAAGTGTAGGCTCGGGCTTTCTATCGACAAACTGTCTAATGGTGAAAACAAGCCTATTCAGGCTTATCCATGATAGGCAGTATAAATCTTCAACAACAACCTAGCCTGGCACTCGGCATTAACACAATATTACAATGACTGGTTAGCTCAGTATCAGGATAATGTGACTGTGTGGGATATTGGGTCAAGGTGCTGATGACCTGGTCTCCCAGTGAGACAGCACTATAAAGGTGTCCTGAGTGCGCACTGTCACACAAGTCAGTACCAGTCCTGATATGACCTTAGATGTCATTGGGACGTAAAGCAATGACACACTACCCACTTATTATAGATGGCTAACCTATAAGATGTTTGAAATGAAAATATGCAAATTTACTTCAAGCACGCACTTCAAAATATTGGACAACATAGGTTTCAAACAGTAAAGGCCCTGTCACACCTTACCAGACTGGAGAACCGGACACTGTCCGGTACTGTACGGCGATGTCCGGTACATATCTGGTAACCATCCGACGGTGTCCGATGGTGTCCGATGGTGTCCGGCAGTGTCCGGTACAAGTTTTGAACATGCACAAAACTTCTACTGGACAACGCTGGACTGACGTGTCCAGTTGGTGTCCGGTATGTCCGGTACCCATCTGGTACCCATCCATACATGTCCGGTACCCATCCTTTGGTGTCCGGTTTGTCTGTTTTGCCCGGTAAATGTCTGGTACCCATCCGTTATGTGTCTGGTTCTCGTCCGGTACTCGTCCGGTACTCGTCCGATACATGTACGGTACATGTACGATACTTGTCTGGTTGCCCGGCACCAATTGACCCAATCTCACTCCATTTTCATACATTTCGATACATTTTGTGACCGGAAAGCACCGGACTAGACAATTCTTTGTCCGGTGGTTTCTGGTGCTGAGTACCTCGTTTTCTTTGTTTATAGATAAATATATGTCGTTTTTCACTATAATTTGATCTTACTTTAATCGAGATAACTATATTAACATTGAGTTTCATAAATGAGTTCAGGCACATAACCATATCAACGCCAATCCAAAATTGTAGTTTAAATAAAAGATCTGTCCCTGAAAATAATTGTAATTCTTACTAATTCCACTTTTCATATAATCATATAGTTCACTGGTCACAGCTGGTCCAGTGTATTATTAACAACCCCACCCCCAACAACATAATTCATAAACTCACATAACTAACTACACTAGAGTTACACTAGAATATTTCTAACAAACTGACATTTATATAATGCTTGCCTAACTGCAACTGAACATGATAACTTACTAAAACTTTACCAACTGAATACAGAAGATAACTTCTGCTTACATTCTAAATACTATGTAAATACTCACATTGATCTGACTAATATTGATCTAATTATATGACACTACTGTTACCATATGGCTATGGAACTTTTTGGTTACATAATTTTGTTGTGTTACATGCCTCAAATTGTGTATTCAACAGTTATTGTATACCTTATTTTATATACCTTTTGTGTAAATAACCCTGAATTGAAAAATGGCTGGAAGACCAGTGCTTCGGCACTGACAAAAGACTTATTCAGCGGAATAAACATATTTACCACCAAAAAAGAAAAATGGAGCGATGAACAAAAGAACTAGGAATATAAACAAATTAACTTTTTTTACGTTTGATTCCAATGTTTATCTCCATTTTGGGATATGCGCTTACGTGTTTTTGTGCCTGAACTCTTCATTTGTTACTTTAATCAGACTATGCAGCCTTAAGATTAATGCTGACTAGTTGAGTTTGGTGGTCATTTATATATCATTTCTGAAATACTCCTCACAGGTTATTGCCGCTGGATATGTAAGTATTTACACCAAAATAATAAAAGAAATCATATACAAGGCATCCCTCACGGGGGTTCGTTGGCTGTTGAAGTTTTACCTCCTCGCAACATTTAAGGTCATATCAGGATGGGTACCGACTTGTGACAGTGCACTCTCATGGAGACTTTATACTGCTGCCCCACTAGGAAATCAGGCCGCAAGCACCATGACCTGATATGACACTCAGTCACATTATCCTGACACTGAGCTAAGCATTCCTTGCCCTATCCTATTAATGATGAGTACCAGGTTAGGAAGCGACAAGTATACATTTTTTAAGTCATTGGTTTGACTCAGCCGGGAACCAAACTCCTGACCTTCCACACACGAGGCCCGCGCTCTACCATTTCGCCCACCGTGCTCGGTCCCAATACAATAAAACTTTTAAAAGGCGATCATAGTCACGGCATTCTTCTTAGGGGTATTCTACGGTAAATGTTATATAAATAAATATATATATATTATTTCATTATGAGTGAATGACAAAACACAAATTTGGTTGAACAACATCTCTGGCTGGCCTCAATCGGCCCTCCGAATAATTATTTAATTCAAAATTTAAAATTGACAAGAAAAAGCAGCAGTCAGTGCTGTATCCTAGCACAGGATGTTGTGACAACCTGGATGAACTCAACCTACTTATAGATGACCATCAAGAGAAACCTGAAGCTGAGAGATATTAAGACTGACTCATGGACGCAACTCTCACAGCAGAGAGCTAAATGGAGAGCGGCAGTCAAATAATGAAAGCAGTCTTTGTCGCATTGTGACCGACAGCATGATGATGATGATGACTTATAGATCACAGTTTGTTGTCCAGGCTGCTCAAGCTGCAAACCGTCCAGCCCAGCACCTACAGCCTCAGTACATAACTTAACTACTCGCAATGTCTTCCGTTCTTAATAATATTAGTATAATTCATTATACCCCACATATATTTGATACATAACGCATTCTACAAGTATAAATACTAGTGGAACATATATACTTTGCTACTTTCTCCATCGCCGCATCGGTGGAGTGCGCCCCCTCCCAGCTGCCGTGGAGTTGTATCCTAGTGCCCCCCCCCCCCTCGCGCCACACACACTGGAGGAATGCAGAACGCATTATGCGAGTATAAAGGCGCAGAAGGGAATTATTTATGATTGTATTATTAGACGATACACTGTACTGCCTCCTCCATGTCTCATGACTGGTGGTGCCACCTCCAGCGCTCCCCCGTACCTGTTTGCCCGGGAAAACCTCATTCCCGTCGTAGGATATATAATATTAAGGTATATTTGTTTGTTGTTGTTTTAACAAAATAGTCACTACTATCGTTATCTTGGAGTTTTATCTCCTGGCAACATATTTTTCTTGTGTTTTTTTTTCTTGAAGATGTATGCTGCCTAGCATGGATAAGTCTGAATATACCAGGATGGCCGCTGATTTGTGGCAGTGTGCACTCACGGTGACTGTGCAGTGCTGCCCCACTGAAAGAGGCGGCCACTGGCATCGTGAACTGATATCCCACTCAGTCACATCATCCTGACACTGAGTGTTGTCTGTTTGTAGTTGTTTTACGTCATATCATGACGGGTACCGACATGTGACAGTGCGCACTCATGGCGACTTTATAGTGCTGCCCCACTGGGAAACCATGCTGCCAGCACCATGACCTGATATCCCACCCAGTCACATTATCCTGACACTGAGCCAACCAGTCCTTGCCCTATCCTAATAATGATGAGCACCAGGCTAGGAAGCGACAAGTATACATTTTTAAGTCATTGGTTTGACTCGATCAGGATTCGTACCCACAAACTCATGGGTTCGGTGTTCCCGATCTCCCAAAACAGGAGACGGACGCTCTACTCATTCTACTCATTCTCTAACATTCAGGAGTTGCTACGGTACAAAATAGGTACAACATGAAAATTAAGTGGGATGAGTACAATTTCTGGCTAGATATAAAAGCCCTTGCCATCAAGGCCCTGTCACACTACGACGTGACAACGTCAGCGTAGGCAGAACGTGAAAATAAGTATTTTACGTCGAAGTTATCGGCGTAATATGCAAATTGTGGACGTGAATGCCGCGTAGTTGACGTGAGCGTAACGTGAAAGTAACGTCGGTGTAACGTCGGCCTAGCGTAGTGTTAGGGACATAGCTAAGCGTGGGCGTAACGGGATGCGAGCGTGGTCGACGGTGTGCTAGCTTAACTGAAACGTTGGTCAAACGTCGGTGTAGCGTCGTGACGTTAGCTGTAACGTGAGACCATTAGGGGGGAGCGGTAATTGGCGACCTGACCGGGCGTAAGTGTAACGTGAGCCTAACATCGCCGTAACGCGCATGACGTGGACGTAACGTGACCGTAACGTGACCGTAACGTGAGCGTAACGTGACCGTAACGTGATCGAAAAGTACAAAACACCCGTCGCAGGGTAGATGTCTGGGTATATAAGGCTGGGGTTCGGATCATGTTAGTCACGTTATCAAAACGCTATGCGATCGTCAATGACGTGAACTACGTCACGACACGTTCGCAACACGTTATAACGACGTTATCGACCCGTCATCGTATCGCTCGGCCGACGTTCCGTTACGTCCGACCCCCGTTAATTGAACGCTGCCCACACGTTGCTCCCACCCGGGCCGTCGCTCTGACGTGACATAACGTGACTCTAACGTCATTTACGCTGCTATAACGATCGCGGAACGTCTACCTAACGTCATTGTCACGTCATCCCGACGTAGCGGATTCACGTTGAGATACGTCGAAAGTTTTGAACATGTCCAAAACCTTGACGTAACTCGACGTAACACGCCGTAATGTGACGTAGCTCGACGTCAGTCTAACGTCATTATGACGTCATCATAACGTAATCCAACGTACATCAACGTAATGACGAAATATCACCACGTTACACTCACGTTCGCTCATTACGTCGTAGTGTGACAGGGGTATAAAGAAAAACAATCCTCTGGTGCGAGTGAGATTCCAGAATCCATTAGAGACGGGAACAGCCGGTGGTGGCGCCACAGGTCGCGAGCGGGAGGTACAGAAAGATGGATATAGATTCATTAGTTTTTGGAGTTTGCGTCCTGGCCACATCTAAGATCATATCAGGATGGGTCCTGGCTTATGATAGTGCAAACGCATTGCAATTTTATAGTGCTGCCCCACTGGGAAATCAGGCCACCAGCACCTTGACTCCATATCCCCCTCAGTCACATTATCCTGACACTGGGCTAACCAGTCCTGGCCTGTCCTATTAATTCTAAATGCCAGGCTAGGAAGTGACAAGTATTGTTTTGACTGGACCGGGAACCAAACTCCCGACCTTCCGCATGCAAGGCCCACGCTCTACCGATTGCCTCACCACACCATGTAATGAACATAGAAGCAATGGCATCCAATAACATAATAATAATAATAATAAAGAAGTTCCCTTCTGCACCTTTATACTTACATAATACGCCTATATCACAGAGATGATATAGTTTGTTTGTGTTTTTTGGGGGTATATTAGTTGTTTAAGAAAGGGAAAATTCAATTGCGGACGATTGGTCTACCCTATCCTAATAATGCTGAGCACATGGCTAGGAAGCGACAAGTATAAATTTTTAAGTCATTGGTTTGACTCAACCAGGGTTCAAACCCACGATCCCACGATCTACCAACACGGGAGACAGACGCTCTAACTCATTCGGTCATATGCTATATTAAATACCATGCGAGTGAGATTGGGTACTTGCTGAACTGTTATGGAACGGGACCCTTTAACAACAACAAAAGCCAGCCAGGAAAACTAGGCACACATCAATTCATCTCGCACTACAGAGTGGTAGAGATGCGTCCGGCTGGTGAGTAGGAGGTGTGGGGATGGGGGGGGGTGCCTGTTGAGTTTGGAAGGTGAGTACATGTAGTGGGGGGGGGGGGGAGTGTAGGTGTGTGTGGGGCGGAGTAGGACTAGGACTAGGAGGCTCAAAGGTCCTGGTGTGGTGGGAAATGATTGGCTGTCTCCTTGTCACGTGTTCACAGCACCTGCCATGTAATATATTCAGACCTAAACTGCTGGGTAGGCTGTTTGAATGTACATGTACATTGGTAAAAGATAGCCAGAGTCGACAGCATAGGGGACAGTTGGTTTGATTGCTTATTGTGGTATTACGTCCTGGCAACATCTAAGGTAATAGCACACGTCATTAGACTTAACCGTTAGACACCATCACCAAAATATAAATATATGTATCAGGACGGGTACCGACTTGGGCCCTTAGATGTTGCTGGCATGTAAAACAACACACCATCCGCACTTATAAATGGCTAAACTTATAATTTAGATGTTGGAAATTAAAGCATGCAAATTTACTTCAGGCAGGCACTTAAAACTACTCAACAACGTAGGTTTTAACGTTAAAGGGTTGATTTAATTGTCGTTAATTGCGAGTTAATCTTAAAGCTGCATAGTCTGATTAAAGCAACACATTTCCGAAACTCAATATTATTATCTCCACTTGATTCGTATGACTCAGGCAACTTTATAGTGCTGCCCCACTGGGAAATGAAGCACCATTATTGCCGAGCGCCAGGCATTAGGAAGTGACAAGTTATCAATTTTGTCAGTCATTGGTTTGACTCGACCGGGAATCAAACTCCCGATCTCCCGCATGGGAGGCCTGCGCTCTACCGTCTCGGCCACTGCGTCCGGTCAGTAGGTCTGAAGCACTATGGTTTGCATTTTCCATCTAAACAGGTGTTGTTCTCAATCAGGGGTCATATGGACCCCTAGCGGTGGGGGGAAGGGGGGGAGGGGGCATTCAACATTGCTGACAGTCATAAGGGTCGGTGGTTCGAGTCCCCGTGCCCCCCCCCCCCCCACCTCTGGAAATTTGGATTTCCACCGCTGTGTATAACTTACAGCGTCATCAAAGGCCGGTTGCTCTCATACCATGTCTATGTGGAGTGGGAGGTTAAAAATCCATTGGGTCGGTAAAAGTGTAGGCCCGGGCTTTCTATCGACAAACTGGCCACAGCAGGAACATCCACATCGTGGCCCTGGGAATCAGCTATCTGATTACAAATCCTGCTACCACCATCCACCACCGAGAGCACGTCCCACGAATAAAGATCATACCTCTGCTCGAAAATCCCTTGAGATAACTGCTGGAAGGACATGATGAAGAAGAAGGGGAGTGACACACATTTTAATGGGCCATACTCATCTTACTTCAGGCCATTATTATATTCCAAATATTCCTTACATCACGCAGTGTTAATTTCAAGAGTAATGTCCTTCAACACTATGATTAGTGTGCATACCTATTGTTTAGTATTGAGTAATTATTGGTTCAATGCATGTAATTATCTATATTACACTTTAACAAAATAGTCACTGTTATTGTTATCTTGGAGTTTTACGTCCTGGCAAAAAAAAATTCTTTTTCTTTTTCTTTTTTCTATGCTGCCTATCATGGATAAGTCTGAATATACCAGGACGGGTGCTGATTTGTGGCAGTGTGCACTCATGGCGACTGTATAGTGCTACCCCACTGGAAGACCAGGCCACTGGCATCGTGCACTAATATCCCACTCAGTCACCTTATCCTGACACTGAGGTAACCAATCCTTGCCCTATCCTATTAATGCTGAGTGTCAGGCTAGGAAGCGACAAGTATTCATTTTGTAAGTCATCGGTTTGACTTGACCGGGAACCAAACACCCGACCTTCTGCACGGAAAGCCAGCGCTCTACCGACTCGGCCACCTCGTTAGCCTATGGGTCTTATATATTGCTCTTTGTATTGTCAGTGCAGGTGTTGAAACGAAGAGAAAGAGCACACCTAGACAGGTACTCAAACCCACATTCCTGCCATTCCAGGATTGGTTGCTAACAATTTGCTGACTCAGGCTGCTTAATGCAGTGAACATACCCGCCAGACGGGATGGCCGAATGACTTAGAGTGTCCGTCTCCCGTGCTGGTAGATCGTGGGGTCGTGGGTACGAACCCTGGTAGAGTCAAACCAATGACTTAAAAAGTGATAGGTGTCACTTCCTAGCCAGGTGCTCGGCATAATAGGATAGGGCAGGGATTGGTTGGGTCAGTGTCAGGATAATGTGACTAAGTGGGATATCAGGTCATGGTGCCGGCGGTCGGGTTTCCCAGTGGGACATCAATATAAAGGTGCCATGAGTGTGCACTGTCACAAGCCGGTACACGTTCTGATATGACCTTAGATGTTGCTAGGATGTAAAGCAACAAACAAACAAACAAAACATACTCGCACTTAAGTTCTATCTGTTTATGAATCAGTTTGACTGGCATACCCACACTTAAGTTATATCTGTTTATGGGCCAGTTTGACTGGGATACCTGCACTTAAGTTCTATCTGTTGATGGGCCAGTTTGATTGGGATACCCACACTTAAGTTCTATCTGTTTATGGGTCAGTTTGAGTGGGATACCCACGCTTAAGTGTTATCTGTTGATGGGCCAGTTTGACTGGGATACCCACACTTAAGTTATACCTGTTTATGGGCCAGTTTGACTGGGATACCCACACTTAAGTTCTATCTGTTTATGGGACAGTTTGACTGGGTTACCCACACTTTAGTTCTATCTGTTTATGGGACAGTTTGACTGGGATACCCACACTTAAGTTCTACCTGTTTATGGGCCAGTTTGACTCGGATACCCACACTTAAGTTCTACCTGTTTATGGGCCAGTTTGAGTAGGATACTCACACTTAAGTTTTATCTGTTGATGGGCCAATTTGACTGGGATACCCACACTTAAGTTCTATCTGTTTATGGGCCAGTTTGACTGGGATACCTACACTTAAGTTCTACCTGTTTATGGGCCAGTTTGAGTGGGATACCCACACTTAAGTTCTACCTGTTTATGGGCCAGTTTGACTGGGATACCCACACTTAAGTTCTATCTGTTTATGGGCCAGTTTGACTGGGATAGCCACACTTAAGTTCCTTCTGTTTATGGGCCAGTTCGACTGGGATACCCGCACCTACGTTCTATCTGTTTATGGGGCAGTTCAACTGGGATACCTGCACTTACGTTATATCTGTTTATGGGGCAGTTCGACTGGGATACCCACACTTAAGTTCTATCTGTTTATGGGCCAGTTCGACTGGGGAGGGTCATTACGAGAAGCCTATCAGGGTGCCTAGGTGGTGTAATGGTTAGCACACTGCCTCGGAAACCAAAGAGACGTGGGTTCGAGTCCCACTCTAGGCGCAATATTTCCCATTTTCATCACCCCCACGACAATAGTATAAACTATCCCTGGCCTGGCACACTTACTTATTTGTACACACATAGCCATGCTGGAATTGTGTATAGAACTGCATGATAATAGACTAAAGCCGAGATAGTGCCTAGTATCACTAACTCAAACCCTGTGTAACATAAGCAATTCACTGGCAACAAAATGTACGTCCATATTTGTTGTCTTATTCTGTCCTGCAATCTCTCAGTTGAAGAATAACCCAGACAGGAAGAAGACATGTAATCATATCACTGCACATACCCGGATCTATAGCGTAAACTCACTGGACAAAGGTGTATAGCTAGAAATTAACAATTTGTAAAAACAAAATTGCTCACAAGTGCGAACAGAAATGTTTAATTCTAAGCGCAAAATAACAAAAGTGCATACGAAGAGTTCAGGTGCAAACCATGTAAACGCCAATCCAAAAATGGAGATGAACATTGGAATCAAACCTACAAAACATATATTTGTTTTATATTCCTACTTTTTTGTTCATTGCACCATAAACATATGATCATATGAAAAGTGGAATTAGTGAGAATTAAAATTATTGTCAATGAAGAATCTTTGATTTAAACTACATTTTGTTATTGGCATTTACGTGGTTTTGCACCTGAACTCTTCATATTATAAAAGATTTAGTATGGACAAAAATATAATGCTGAGATTTAGAGAAATTGTTTGTCGGTGCTTGCACTAGGTTACAGTGTGACAATTTATGAAGGCGGAGTCATGATGCGATAGTGGTTATTCTTTATTCAGAAACAGAAAGGATCAGTACGTTCAATATAAATGGTAATTTCAGGTCAATTATCAATCAATCAGTACATTTAAGTCTACAATGTTATATCAGGTCAGATGTTAGTCCTCATTCACAGGTCAACTGGTGGGCGGGACCAGAACCCTCAACCCTACCCGTTACCTATTTTTATCAGTGGTGTGGGTGGGTGGGGGAAGTTAGACCAGTGTTCCATTGACTGCGGCAGGAACGGTTGTGATGGTTTGAACCTGGAGGAAGGTGGTCACCTGATCGTTTTGCGGGAAATTCAAAGTCTGGTCGGGTCGGCGGGCCATGGAGGTGGTCAGTGGAGTTACTCCAGTTAAACCACCAGACGGCATGCGCGGTGGCCACCAGATCAGTTCAGGTTTTTAGGCTAGGTGACACCACCAGCGTCATATCGTTTGGGCGACTCTCCGCCTCGTAAATTACCCATGTTACGAATAACATGCACAATGAAGACACGCCCATACTGGAATAGAAGACCATTGCATCAGCACTGAAAACAGGTGTGGACGGTCGGGAGGTTGAATCCTAGCCGAGTCAAATCAATGAATTATGAACTTGATACTTGTTGCTCCATAGCCTGGCGTTCGGCATTATTAGGATAGGACAAGGACTAGTTAGCACAGTATCAGGATAATGTGGCTGTGTGGTATATCAGGTCATGGTACCAGCAGCCTGGTATAGCAGTTGGGCAGCACTATGCAGTCACCATGACTGCATACTGTCTTGATATGATCATATTAGTTGCTAGGATGTAAAACAGCAACAGCATCAGTGTAACCATGCTTGTTCCCTATAGCTTGATTCAGGGGCTGATTCTAATGCCATGCAAAGTCAGTAGAATAATTAAAGTTGCATAGAACGATGCGTTGACCTTTCTGTCATCTGCTGAGGTAGATATATTACGATATATCCACCTTACGTTAATTTGAAGGAACTTTAATTTTAACTAGCTAACTCTTAAGATAGTTGAAGCGCAAATATGCTAAATTAATTTGGGCAAGCATGCTGAAAGTCTGACACCATAGGCTTCTACAGTAACACGTTATATTAATTTGCCTCAGTATCCCCTTCTATGTGTTGACAAATTGAAAATATATACGGATTTTCGGTTCGGAATTATATATTGGCAGAGAGCATTATTATTCTTATGCGATGGAATGGGGACCAAGGTTATGTAATCTGAAAGCAATGGTGCCACACTCACATTATGTTCATACATGATGCCTGAAATTAATGAAGAGATGTTCCTATATAAGAGACAGTACATGCTTGTTGAAATGTTTCTCTATGCATCCATAAAGAGTGCAATTGGAGAAAATGACATTTTAATATGGATCTATTTGTAACTGTCTGCAACTGCCTGTTACCAGGGTGCCCATGGGCCAGCACACCAGCCTAATTTGCATATTACGCATATACACCACCTGCAGCTGGGTTGAGTAACAGCCATGCTAGGGGGTGTCACCCTCCCAGGCTCTGGGGGTTGCTGATTGGCTGGCTGTGGGATTCCCAGTCACCTGCACTCCCTTGCCCCTCTGACCACACTAGCCTCACTTTGAGATTAATTATGCAAGACACTGCTTCAGGCACACTGGAGAGTGGACACTCTACTCCTGGCTCTTGAGTGAGACACACCTACTCTAGAGCAGGGCCCCAGACACTCTGTCTGATGCTACCAAAATTCATATATCTAAATTGAGTTTAGTGCAACAGCCAAGGGACTCCGTTTCAATGGGTTGTAGGCACTGATTCATAGACACGTTAAAGAGGTAATGAGATTATGTGTGGACAGAAGGTAAGGGATCAGGGTGATAGGTCACTAGTAGGTGGACAGGAGTTGATGCCATTAAAGCAAACTAACTTCACTGTCAATCTTTGTGACTTGTCTTCCCTTTCTTCCTTATGGGGGTGTTTAAGGGTTTGTTTGAGAGTGGCATCAGATGCAAAATGAATGGGGAGAGTTTATGGTATTCTCTTGTGTTCATGACGGCTGAGCATGCAGAAATACTATAAAATGTTTACTAAATGCATCAGTAGCTAAGTTAGATATGTGTAATTAAGTCTAAATAATTGTTTTAGTTTTGAAAATTTTATATTTCATCAGACAATGCAGCTTTAATTAAACCTTTGCGTGTGAAATGAAAAGCAAAAGGCAAGATCTTACATAAAATAGTCCACGTAACCGTAAACGCCAATCCAAAAATGGAGATAAACATTGGAATAACACCCTCAAAAACTACATTTTTGTTCATTGCTCCATAACCATGCGATTATATAAAAAGTGGAATTAGTGAGAATAAAAATTATTTTCAGGTAAAAATCTGTTATTTAATTTGCATTTTGGATTGGCGTTTACGTGTTTTTCCACCTGAACTCTTCGGATGAGCCGAGTGATTCCAAATGGTCCTTCTGCTTCATTCATTTGAAACCATTCCGCTCAAGCCCTGCGACCATTTCATACCTATACACACCTAGGTAGAATTTACTGGTCGCAGTGGCCGAATCGGTAGAGAGCAGGCTTTCCGTATGAAAGGTCGAGAGTTTGATTCCTGGTCAAGTCAAACCAATGTCATACAAAATTGTTACTTGTCTCTTCCTAGCCAGGCGCTCGGCATTACTAGGATAGGGCAACTATTGGTTAGCTCAGTGCCAGTATAATGTGACTGAGTGAGATATCAGGTGAAGGGGCCTGGCAGCCTGATCTCCCATGGAGGCAGCACTATTAAGTGGCCAAGAGTGTGCACTGTCACAAGTCGGTCCCCGTCCTGGTATGACCGTAGATGTTGCAAGGATGTAAAACTCCAAGATCCAACAAGTCGGTACCCGCGATAGTATGACCTTAGATGCTGCCAGGAAGTAAAACTCCAACAACCAACCAACCACCCAACCTAGGTAGACTTATACATTGATTAAAATAATAACATGTCGATGTTAGAAAATCAACTAGTAATATTATTAATATAATTATGTGCACGGCGAACCAGATGGGATGGCTGAATGAGTTAGAGCGTCCGTCTCCCGTGTTGGTAGATCGTGGGGTCGTGGGTCCGAACCCGGGTCGAGTCAAACCAATGACTTAAAAATTGATACTTGTTGCTTCCAAGCCTTGCGCTCAGCATTATTAGGATAGGACAAGGACTGGTTGGCTCAGTGTCAGGATAATGTGACTGAGTGGGATATCAGGTCATGGTGCTGGTGGCCTGGTCTTCCAGCAGGGCAGCACAATAAAGTCATCATGCGCATGCACTGTCACAAGTCGGTACCCATCCTGATATGACCTTAGATGTTGCTAGGACGTAAAACAACAACAAACAAACCAACTTATGCGCATGGCGAATTGGGGATGGGTTTTCTGAGTAGAGCGTCCAAATAAGTGTGTGAGTTGTGTGCTGACATCTGAACACTATGAGGCATGTGAGCTATTCCTGGTAATCCCATCTGAAAGATCACCTCTCCCCTGGGGAGAGGAGCCAATTTACTTATCCTATCCCTGCTAGTAGTACTAATAATATAATATAATAGATAATGCGATGGAAACTAACGATGCAGCCGAAGACTATATATAGTCAGGAACTTTGAAGTTGCGCTTCTTTGCGCCACGTTCCGGGCGTACCTTCTTTCTCCCTTGTGTTTTGTTTATTTTTGTTTTGTTGTTTGGGTCTTACTTTGCCGCTACCCATGCTCACTGCTGACTTGTACCGCTGAGCAGTACTACACGGTGTATATGGTAGGTGGGAGCGGATGTGGGGGGGGGGGGGCGGGGAGGAGCTTACTACTAGTAGTACTAGTACATTATCAGTGCTGCCAATAAGCTTGCATAGCACATTTTGCCAAGGGCAGAATTGCACCCAATGCGAGGAGGGTGTTGAGAAGGGGTTGTGGCCTGTGTTGGACCGCCTTGCCTTGTTCGGCCTTGCCGGCGGGAATTTCTAGGTGGGTGGGTGGGTGGGTGGGTGGAGAAGTGGGTGGAGGAGTGGGTGGAGGAGTGGGTGGAGGAGTGGGTGGAGGGGCAGGTGGTTGGGGGATTGGGTGGGGGATTGGGTGGGGGATTGGATGGGGGATTGGGTGGGGGATTGGGTGGGGGATTGGGTGGGGGATTGGGTGGGGGATTGGGTGGGTTTGCTCGGGAGTTGAAGGGTGTGGATGGGAGGTTTGGCAGCGGATGTGTGTGTGTGTGAGATCAGTTGGTTGTTGGAGTTGTACGTCCTAAGGGCATGTCAGGACGGGTACTGAGTTGTCACTGTGCACACTCATTGCAACTTAATTGTTTCTGCTCCACTGGGAAATCAAGCCTGCGGTTACCATGACCCGACACCCCACCCCCCTCTCCGTCACATTATCCTGATACTGAGCTAAGCAGTCATTGCCCTACACTATTAATGCTGAGCACGAGGCTAGGAAGAGACAAGTATCAATGTTCAACTCATTGACTCCACCAGGGTTAGAACCTGTGGGTTCGAATCCTACGATCTCCCAAAACGGGAGACGGACGTTCAACTCATTTCGCCATCCCGTCTGGTCGGGAGGTTCGGGAGTGTGTGTGTGTGTGTGTGAAAGAGAGAGAGAGAGAGAAAGGGAGAGCGAGAGAGCGTGACAGAAAGAGGGGGAGAGAAAGAGAAATAACGAGAAAGAAAGCGAAAGTGAGAAAAAGAGAAAGAGATAGAAAGAGAGAAAGAGAGAAAAGCAGACAGAGAGAAAGAAAGAGAAAGAAAGAAAAATAACGAGAAAGAAGGAGAAAGAGGGAGAAAGAGAGAGAAAGACAGAAAGAGAGAAAAGGAGACAGAGAGAAAGAAAGAGAAAGAAAGGGAAAGAGAAAAATAATAAGAAAGAAGGAGAAAGAGGGAGAATGAGAGGAAAGGAGCAAGAGAGAAAGAAGGTAAAAGAAAGAGAAAGAAAGAGAGAGAAAGAGAGAAAGAGAGAAAGAGACAGAGACTGAGAGAAAGGGAGAGAGAAAGAGAAAGACTGAGAGACAGAGAGGGAGAGGGAGAGAGAGAGAGAGAGAGGATACCGAAAGAAAGGGAGGAGGTGGTTGGAAGTGGAACTTGTCGGGCGATCAGTTATTGCCCGGGCTCTGTCCAACCAGCCCCCCAGCCCTCCAGCCCCCCAGCCCCCCAGCCCCCCAGCCCCCCAGCCCCCCAGGAGGGAACGATCACAGCTGCCGACGTGGTTCACAAGCCTGTTACGCTGTGTACAAACAAGTCCAGGGTCAGAATCTCAGACGGCTGCCGGGCGGGGCCTCGTCCTAGGCCGCCGCCAAACAAGGCCCGGCACGCGGCCACTCTCTCCCCGCCCTCCCGGCGCCGCGCGCTCATTGGTCAGCGCCGCTTCGTGGTTGACCTAATTCCCTCAAACTAGGTCACGACGCAGGTGGGCGCTGTGAGTGTGAGGGAACGCCAGTACCGTCCGTGGCCGGGTGGTACTATGCAAATCACCGTTTTTTAAAGCAAATTTATCGGCATGCTAATTACTGTTTTCATGTTTGAAACAAAGGGAATAGGCGAGGATTGGTTGGATTTTGGTTTTAATTGATTGAGTGAAAATACTTTTAAATGTTTTAGGATATCCACTATTTCAAGGTGCAGCTATCATGTTGAAAAACACAGAAAGCCAGGATAACGACTCTAATTAGCCTTCCTGTGAGTACACAAAAACATACATATACATATATATAATTATATACATGGATATATATATAAAATAATCGAAAGAGAATCCTATATATAATGGACAAATATATGTATTTACCTATATTTATGTATATATTTATAATTGTTTGCATATGTGCTAATATATATATATATATATATATATATATATACAAATATACATCTTTACGTATGTCTATATGTGCATATGTATATATATATTATATGTAAGCAGTACATATCTACATATCAGGCCTTCAGGTAAACATTAGATAGAATCAAACCTTCAAAAAGTTCTGTTTTTTACATTCCCATTTAAACAAATTAATTGCTCCAAAATCAATTCATCACAAATAAAGTAGAATTTAGTGAGAATTCAAGTTCCATTCTGGTAAAAATGCTGTATTTTAATTTTTTTGTAACAATCCATTGGCGTCTTCGGGGTTTTGCATCTAAACTCTTCATATATATGTATATATGTATATATGCACATAAATGTGTGTACATATGTGGGCATATATGTCCTTATATGCGCTTATATGTGAACATGTGTGTGTACATATATAGGTTGGTTGGTTATTGGAGTTTATGTCCAGGCAACGTCTAAGGTCATCTCAGGACGGGGTACACATATATATGTACAGTAAATCGACCGACCTTGGGATCGACTTTAAATGGTTCATTTAGCGAGGTGGTCGGCTTACGGAGTTGGAATATCGTTATAATGGTAATTTTGAGACCCAAATAAAGCGATCGATATAGGGGAAGTGTCGGTCTGTGGAGGGAGTCAGTTAGAGAGGTGTTATTGTATGTATATATATATATATATATGAAGAGTTCAGGCGCAAAACCATGTAAACGCCAATCCAAAAATTGAGATAAACATTGGAATCAAATCGTCAAATACTTAATTTGGTTATCTTCCTACTCGTTTGTTCATTGTTCCATAGCCATGTTGTCATATGAAAATTGGAATTAATGAGCTTTAAAATTATTTTCAGGTAAACATGTTTGATTTAAACTGAATTTTTAGATTGGCGTTGAGATGGTTTTGCGCCTGAACTCTTCATATGTGTGAATATATGGATAGTGATAAGCCCATTATCACAGGTAATAATACCTGGAGTGGGTGGCCTCCCCCCCCCCCCGCCACTCCCCGGGGTGGGGGTGGGGTGGGGTGGGGGGTACCAGCATGCTCCCCCGCCTCCTGCGTGGGGCCTCTCCTCCACTAGCTCGGAGGAATTTTTGTATGTGTATATATGTGTATATATGTATATATATATATGTATATATATGCATATATGTGGATATATATGTACCTATATATATATATATATATATATGCCACAAATGAGTGATTAGTTTGGTGGCAAAGCCCACAGGTGGCGCGCACCCGGGCACTGCCACACACCTTCCATCCTCACCTCCCCCTCCCCCACCCACACACCCACACACCCACACACCCACTCCAACATCCGGGAGGAGAAGCACCACCGGAAGTCCGGGTATATAAGGCGTCTTCCCCAAGCTGCTCAGGCGCAGTCCAACTGGAGCAACGCAAGTGTCTGTCTGTGTGTCTCGGCTCGTGAGCGCTACCCCAAACCCGCCAACATGTGTGACGACGAAGACGAGGATGTTGCCGCTATGGTGTGTGACAACGGCTCCGGCATGTGCAAGGCCGGGTTCGCCGGGGACGACGCGCCCCGCGCCGTGTTCCCCTCCATCGTCGGCCGGCCCCGTCACCAGGTAGGTTTACCAAAGCCCCAGTCACACTACAGCTTGCGACCACTTTAGACCAAAGAATCCACAGTCACCAGTTTTTTTTTGGTAAATATTTTATTCATCTGAATACTTATTTTGTCAGCGCCAGGGCACTGGTCTTCCAGCCGTTGGAGTGATCGCATTTGGTCTGTACGTAGTGGAAGTGGAATGTGTTGCATTGCGTGCAGCGCAACCCATTCTGAACATAAAAAGAAAGTGAGCGAGCAGCCTATGCTGCACAGTGTACAGCATAGGTAGTGCAAGGTATATGCATCAAGATAGAGTGTGCAATAATTTACACTAGTGGTTAAATCATATGCTGTGTTTGTATATCAGTTAGATTTGGTTTTAATAACGGTTAGTCTTTTAATAGTGCCATGTTGTGCATGTATAGTGGTTTATATTGTGTGCATTGCTGGTTGAAGATGTCGTTATTCAGTGGTGGCAATGGGTCTCGAGTAGTGGTGGTGGGTTTCGAGTCATTGAGTTATAATAGTTGTTTGTCAAATGTGGATGGGGGGGGGGGGGGGGGGGCATGGGCAGTGATGCCCAGACGTTGGCAACCATTGTTTTTGGTCGCAAGGACGTCACTGGTGACTGGTGCGTTCTTTGGTCTAACTGCTAAGGTGGTCGCAAAGTGGTCGCAAGGTGTAGTGTGACTAGGGTACTAGTTGTCTAGGCGCATGCCCATTGGAAGTAGGCTTTAAATCAACGAACGATGTACGGTAAAACCTCTCTAAATCGACCGTCTTTGGGACCGATTTTAATTAGTCCATTTAGGGAGATGGTCGGTTTAGGGAGTTCGAATATGATAACAGTGATACAATTGGGACCCAAATAAAGTGAGCGATGTAGGGGACTGGTCGATATGTGAGGTGGTTGGTTAGAGAGAGTTTACTGGATACTAAAAGATGGATTTTGATATGTTTGCAATCTAGAAACAGTTACAACCCATAAGAAAAGAAGCAAGAAAAGTACAATTATTACTAAGACAAAATTCAAAAAATTTTAATGAAATTTGATTGGTGCTGCCCAGTGGTGAAAACAGTGTTAATACAATTATCTGTTATGAACGGGGTTAATAAATTCATCACACACAACATAAAAAGATAAAATCATGGGTTTGGTTGAACTTAAACTTAAAGCGGCATAGTCCGATAGTTTTTGAATTACTGACATTTTCCTGAGATAAATGTGTTTAATTCTTTAGTTTGAAGTAACTTTTATTTTAAAGGCTTCGAACCCTCATCGAGTAATTCCTATGATTTAAAAGTTGATACTTGTCGCTTCCTAGCCTGGCGTTCGGCATTATTACGATAGGGCAAGGACTGGTTGGCTCAGTGTGAGGATAATGTGACTGAGTGGGATATCAGGGCATGGTGCTGGAAGACTGGTTTCCCAGTGGGGTAGCACTATAAAGTTTCCATGAGTGCGCACTGTCACAAGTCGGTACCGATCCTGATATGACCTTAGATGTAGCCAGGACCTAACACTCCAACAACCAACACATCTACATTCCTTTAGTTTGAAGTAACTTTTATTTTGAATGGCTAAGTTTCGAGGTAGTTGAAGTAGAAAGACGTTAAAGTAGTTTTGGCAAGCACGCCAACAATCGCAGAGTGACACCCTAGGATTTAGCAGTAACAGGTTTGATTAAATTGCCTCAGTTTTCGCTTCGGCATGGCAACAACATTGCTTAATAAGTGCATCAGTATCTAAGTAAGATATGCAGAATCAATTCGAGATAATAGGTTTGGTTTTGAAAAGGCGATGTTTCATCGGACTATGCAGCTTTAAAGATGCAGAGTCCAATAAGGGCATCACATTTTCGAACGCAAAATGTGTATCTAGATTTGAACCCAGTTATCGGACTTAGATACTGCGGTACCTACTAAAGCCGCACAATGTGTATCTAGATTTGAACCCAGTTATCGGACTTAGATACTGTGGTACCTACTAAAGCCGCACAATGTGTATCTAGATTTTGACCCAGTTATCGGACTTAGATACTGCGGTACCTACTAAAGCCGCACAATGTGTATCTAGATTTGAACCCAGTTATCGGACTTAGATACTGCGGTACCTACTAAAGCCGCACAATGTGTATCTAGATTTGAACCCAGTTATCGGACTTAGATACTGCGGTACCTACTAAAGCCGCACAATGTGTATCTAGATTTTAACCCAGTTATCGGACTTAGATACTGCGGTACCTACTAAAGCCGCACAATGTGTATCTATATTTTGACCCAGTTATCGGACTTAGATACTGCGGTACCTATTAAAGCTGCACAGTCCAATGACACGTCAACTTCTCAAAACCCAAGTAATTACTTAGAATCGACTCCACATAAATATTGAACTTAGATACTGATGCACAGATTACACATTTGTTGCCACCAAAGACCCTATAATACTAAGACGGCTCACTCAGCCTGTACTGTGTAATCAAAATGTTCAAACCCACCACTTGGTGCTATGTTAAACAGGTGCTATATTATATGTATAAATGTATATATGAATGTGAAAGATGTGTGATGATGGCGATGCTGATGATGATGATGATGATGCTGATGTGTATTTATTCATAGCAATTTCATATTGATATGTATTCATACTTACCTATCTCATGTATAATATAATTGTATGTGTTTATATGTGAAACACCAACCAGCAGCTGGGCTGATCAAACCCACCACAAGGTGGCACTGCAAAACTCTGACACCATCGACTTCTACAGTAACAGGTTCTGTTAAATTGACTCGGTATTGATATTTCATCGGACTACGCAGATTTAATAGAACCTGTTACTGCTGAACATTATGCATGCCGAAAGTAATTTTACATGCTTGCCCTTCAAATATGTCAAAACATAATCATTTAAAATATAAGTAACTGCAAACTGAAGTAGGGTAGATTTTGTTGTTGTTGGTACATTAGTTGCTTAAGCAGGGAAAATTTCAATTGCGGTCAATTGGTCTTCTTCATTCCACTGCTCCTTGCACTATCCTAATAATGCCGAGTGTCTGGCTACGAAGGAAGAAGTATACATTTTTAAGTCATTAGTTTGACTCAACCATGATTCGAACCCACGATCCCATGATCTACCAACACGGGAGATGGACACTCTAACTCATTTGGCCATCCCGTCTGGGTATAACAATCAATTTAATATATTTATCTCAGAAAAATGACAGACACTCAAAACCATCGGACTATGCAACTTTAAGTATTCGTTGTGACAGAATAATAACCCATTACTGCTTAAGCCGATGGGATCAGAGTTTTCTTAATCGAATACGCCCTATGTGAACGCTTAATTTCAAGGTGCAGCTTTGGACTCCAGCGCCGCGGTACGCAGGGCATGGTGGGGGGGGGGGGGGGGAAGGCATACTAATTAGACTAAGGTTCCTGATGCAGTGAACCATTGTGACGTTTCACCTTTAGGGAGGCGGCCGCCACTCTCTCACTACTTCAGCTCCTAGCCCTGGAATTATAGGTCACCTCTCTAAACCAACCCACCATGGGACCGACTTTAGATGGTCCATTTAGGGAGGTGGTCGGTTTAGAGAGTTTATTTATCGTCACAATGGTATTGTAGTGGTCTGCACTAACCTCTTAGGCAAGGAGCCGCATAGACAGGTAGGCATGGGTAGTGTGTTGATATCAGGGAGCCTAGGTGGTGTAATGGTTAGCACACTGGCCCAGAATCCATAGAGGAGTGGGTTCGACTCCCGCTCTAGGCGCAATATTTCCCATTTTCATCACCCCCATGAGAGTATTGTATGGACTATCGTTTTGGACCCAAATAAAGCGATCTGTATAGGGGAGTGGTCGATCTGTGGTTAGAGAGGTTTTACTGTGTCCTGATATAGCGAGCAGCAATTATCCTGGTCACAGCACCAGTGTCGGTGGGTGCACCAAGTGGCAAGATCGTGCCTAGACTGGATTCGAAGCCATATTGCTGCCATTCCGGGGTTTAGCGTGGTGCAGTCGGGCAAAGTGTATCTCCTACATGTCCATTGCACCTGTGCATCCTCTTTACCCTGTTATGTGCCTGTCACACTATGCCAGATTGAGCAATGGACAGAATTTTCTAGTCTGGTGGTGTTTGGGCAGGATAAGTATCAAAATGTATCGAAATGTGTCAAAATGTTGCGATATCGGGTCAAAGGCCACCGGACGAACGAACATTAAACGGACATGAAACATACATAAATGGATAGCCAACTGATGATAAGCGGACTAAATAAACTCAAACCAGACAAGAACTGTAGACATCCATCTGGCGGCATCCATTCCAAGTTTTGTGCATGTTCAAAACTTGCCACCGTAGATGCCGGACACCACCGGACACAGAGCGAAAATGCCGGATGCTGACCGTATAGAAACCGGACATTGATGTATTCTACCGGACTTTGTTTGGTTTCTTTCCATTTCCCCAATCCGGTGAGGTGTGACAGACCCTTTAGGTTGTTACTCATGGAAAGCACTCACTATTTTGTATGGAAGTTTCTCATCTAAAGTATTGCTACCACACAAGGAGTCAGTCAGGCCTCTCCTCTCTTCATCCCCAGTCTGGTTTCAAGTTGCAGAGTTCAATGCTTTGAAGTTTCTGTCATTTCTTGAGATGTGTATATTAGGTTGATCATTTCAAATCTACCTTACTTTAGTCTGATGTTTGTTTGTTGGTGTTTTTCGTCCTAGCAACATGTAAGGTTATATCAGGACGGGGTTTTAGTTTGATGTGACACCAACTTTAAAATGATTAGCTTAGGAGATATTTGATTTCGAAGTGTAAATGTGCTAAATTAATTGTGACATGCTTGTCAAAACTGTTCAGTTTTACCCCATTGACTTTTTTTCTTTTTTCTTTTTTGGTCCATTAGTTGTTTAAGCAGGGGAAATTTCAGTCATAGACGACTGGTCTTCCTCATTCCACTGCTGGTCGATAGAAAGCCCGAGCCTACACTTTTACCGACCCAAGGGATTTTTAACCTCCCACACCACATAGACATGGTATGAGAGTAACCGGCCTTTGATGACGCTGTAAGTTATACACAGCGGTGGAAATCCAAATTGCCAGAGCTGGGGGGACGGGGAATCGAACCACCGACCCTCAGATTTGGAGTCTGACCTAGAAAAAAGTCAGATACTCTAACCACTTCAGGCAGTAATACCACGTTATATTGAATTGACTTAATATGGGCTTTCTATACAGAAACAAATACTTAATAAATGCACCAGTGTCTAACTTAAGTTAAATATGTAGCTTCAAATCTAGATACCTGTCTTGCTCTCGAAAATGTGATGCTTTTATCAGACTATCCAACTTGATGTACTTATTGAGGACTTGCATCGAACGATTATCACCACGTGACCAGTGCTTCGTCGGCCATCATGGTTGGATAGAAAGTACAGCATAACACTGCCGATGCGGTGCCAACATTAATATCGCTTGGATGTTGGGTTTCAATCAATCAATAGTTCCATCCTCTAGTCGAGGGTTGGATGCAATGGTTCTCCACTTGTCCCGATGTTGTGCTCTTCTGATAGACTGTGAATAATTCAAGCCTGTCCACTGTGAAATATTTGTAAACCATGATGTTCTTGGTCTCCCTCTCCCTCTGCTGCCATTCACCTTCCCTTCCAACAATGTACGGTATATTGAACTCTGACGAATGATGTGGCCAAAATAAATAAGTTTCTTTGTCTGTATAGTGGCAAACAAGCTTTTCTTATTTTAAATTTTTCTGAGAACTTCTTTGTTGGTGATCTTCTTTGTCCATGATATTTTCATCATCCTTCGATAAGTCCACATCTCAAATGCTGCTAAACGTTTGTACATTTTCTTAGAGATTGTCCATGTCTCAGCCCCATACATTAGAGTAGACCACACATAACACTGAAGAATACGCTTCCTTGTTTGTATTAATATCTTACTTGATGTTAACACTCTATACATTTTGGAGAATGTTGTTCAGGCTATTGTTATCCTTCTTTTAATTTCTTCCTCACATCTCCCATCATTTGTAATCTTTTGTCCGAGATATATGAATTCGGATACTTGTTCTATGTTTGTGCCATCTATGGTTATATTGACATTTGGTTTATGTTGCGTTTAATTTGACTAAATTTCACTTTTCGATCAAGCACTTCTCATAAGTAATATTATTTCAAACCCCGATTGAATATTCATGGTTCTAAACAACACAATTAGATCGTAGCAGTGAATAGATTTGTGCTTTTTTGTTTTATTTACATACACTTGATAGTAGAAGGAACTGCTTCTATCCAACCACGACGCAGGAGTCGCGTGATGCCTACGTCACATGCAAATCCTCAATAGTCTGTTCTCAACCTATCGTCCGTTAAGGGCCCAGTCTGGTCCCGGTTCTTACATAATTAAGGGAATCTTCTTTCTAAATATATTTCCTCTAATTAAAGAAGTCAGTTAATTAAGCAAGCTATAGCTACCTTAAAGCTGCATAGTCCGATGGTTTCAAGTTTCTGACATGCACACATGCGAAATTAATTTTGGTAATCATGCTAAAACTCTGACAAACTAGGCTTCTGCGGTAACAGGTTCTATTAAATTGACTCAGTATGTCCTTATATATAGTAACAAATCCGTAATAAGTACACCTGTATCCAAGATAGATATGTGGACTAAAATTTAGATAATAATCATTTCAGTTTTGAAATTGTGTTATTTTCATCGGACTATGCAGCTTTAACCAGATTTCTGCTCAATTTCTTAACATAATTACCCGCCTTTTAAACAATAACAAAAACAACCGTCTTTCATCCATACTACGTATTGCCAAGGTGATGGAAAGGGTCTGTAAATCGTCAGTGAAACCTGACACTGTGCCTGATGGGTGGCAGATGTGGGAGAAAGGGGCAAACACACCTGGGCAGGTTAATTTCCCGAGTGGGATAATTTCGCGGAATCATTCCCCTGTGCAGTTATCTATATGACAGATATGAACACCTGGGCAGGTTAATTTTGCGAGTGGAATCATTTCATGGAATCATTCCCCTGTGCAGTTATCTATATGACAGATGGGAACACCTGTGCAGGTTAATTTCGCACATGGGATAATTTCGCGGAATCATTCCCCTGTGCAGTTATCTATATGACAGACGGAAAAACCTGTGCAGGTTAATTTCGCGCATGGCATCATTTCGCGGAATCATTCCCCTGTGCAGTTATCTATAGAACAGATGGGCTGACTTGAGTCGAATCATGGGTTGGTTGGTTGGTTGTTGCAGTTTTACGTCCTGGCAACATCTAAGGTCATATGAGGACAAATACCGACTTGTGACAGTGATTACTTTATAGTGTTTGCCTCATTAGCAAATCAGGCTGCCAACACCATGACCTGATAGTGATATCCCACTCAGTCACATTATCCCGATACTGAGCTAACCAGTCCTTGCCCTATCCTATTACTATCAGTGCCCAGCGCCAGGCTAGGAAGTGGCAGGTATCAATTTTATAAGTCATTGGTTTGACTCGACCGGGGACCAAACTCCTGATATCCCGCAAGCAATGTCTGCGCTCTACCGATTCGGCGACCGCCCACAGTTTGCCGAATCCTGAGGGATAGCTGATTAGTGCTGAGGTTGGCAGTTTTGGTGCTACAGCTGGCGGCCTATGGGTTTGTTATCATGTGTTAGCCAAGCTCCGCGAGTAAAACAGAAAAAAGGACCTACCGTGGCCAACCTCGGTAGCCTAACGTATCCCACCTATCATAGCACCGGGCTGCCAGCCTCTGTGAGCCGATGAGGGGGGCTGTGGGCGTTGAGGCGGAGGCGAGGGTGGACAGGGGAGGGGTGGGGGTGAGGGGGTGGTTAGGGTTATGGTGGGGATTGGGGTTGGGGGCGCGGGGGCGCGGGGGTGAGGGTGAGAGTTGCTTGGGATGGAGACGATGGTAAGCATTCGTGTGGATGATGGTGTGGGTCATGGTGAGGGTGATGGGGAGGGAGGGGGTAGGGCAGTAGCATGATGGAGACGGTGAGGGTGTGGGGATAGGGATGAGGGTGAGGGTGGGGATATGGATGAGGGTGAGGGTTGATGGGGGTTGGGATGATGGTAAGTACTGATGTGGTTGAGGATGAGGGTGGGGGTTAAGGTGCGGGGTGGCGGTGAGGGTTGCTGGGGGTGGGGGATAAGGGTGGGGGTTGGTGTGCGTTATGCCTAGTACACACCTCCCGTATAGGATTCGCGCACTAAAACTCGTGACTCGACCCGACCCGCTTAAAACTGAAAACGGGCCGATTCGTTTTTCGAATCGCGAATCGCAATCGTAAACGGCCGCTTTTAGCACTAAAAACTGAGTTTTATGCGCGAATCGCAATCGCTAGGTGTGCGCGGGGAGCGCACACCATGCGATTTTTGTGGGCGAAACGGGCAGTTTTCGATCGTATACGGGAGGTGTGCGCACATAAACAGTAGGTGTGTACCGGACATTAGGGGTGGTGTGCGTTAGGGTAGGGGTGAGGGTGATGGTGAGGGTGGTGATGGGGATGGGGATGGGGGTGAAGGTTAGGGTGAGGGTGATGGTGATGGTGAGGGTGAGGGTGATGGTGAGGGTGAGGAAGGTGAGGATGGTGAGGGTGGGAATGGGGGTTCGGGTGGCGGTGAGGATTAGGGTGAGAGTGAGTGTTAGTGTGGGTGAGGGTGAAGGTATGGGTGTGGGTTAATGTGAGTGCTGGTGAGGGTGAGGGTGAGTGTTACAGTGATAATAAGGGTGAGGGTTGGGGAGGTGATGCTGAGGGTAGGGCGAGGGTGGGTGAGGGTGAGGGTGAGGGTGAGGGTGAGGGTGAGTGTGAGTGTCAGTGTGAGGGTGAGGGTGAGGGTGAGGGTGAGTGTCAGTGTCAGTGTGAGGGTGAGGGTGAGGGTGAGGGTGAGTGTGAGGGTGAGGGTGAGGGTGAGGGTGAGGGTGAGTGTGAGGGTGAGGGTGAGGGTGAGGGTGAGGGTGAGTGTGAGTGTCAGTGTGAGGGTGAGGGTGAGGGTGAGTGTGAGTGTGAGGGTGAGGGTGAGGGTGAGGGTGAGGGTGAGGGTGAGTGTGGTGTGTAGTGTGAGGGTGATGGTGAGGGTGAGGGTGGGGGCTAGAATGTGGTAGTGATGTTGCGAGGATAATGTGCGAATGAGGATGCTGGTGATTGTGGGATGGGGTTGGGTAGGGGTGGTGAGGTAGGTGTGAAGTGATGGGGGGGGTGCTAGGTGGGGGGGGGAGGAGCTGAGGATTATTAAGGAGAACAAAAAGGTAAGGATGAGGTGTAAGGAGAATCGGGACGAGGACGGCTGCGTTACCGGGTAGGTGAGGTGGGGTGGTGGTGGCACAACTGGAGTGGGGGTGAGGGCGGGGAGTTGTGCTGACGATGGGGTGAGGTGGAGGCGGGGGGTGGGCGGGGTGACGGCGGTGTGTGCGGCTGGGGGGGTGAGGGTGGGGTAGAGTGGTGTAGGGGGGTGATGGTGGGGGGTGCGGTGGAGGAAGGGGTAGAGTGGTGTGGGGGAGGGGGGTGTTAGGAGGGGTGTTAGGGGGGTTAGAGTGGAGGGGTGTGAGGGTGGGGTTACGGTGGGGGTGAGGCTGGCTGTAATGACGGTGGAGGTAGGGTAGGTGAAGTGATGGTGGTGGTGGAAGTGGGCGTGAGTAAATAGAAAAGTGAGGCCGGAGGGAAGACTTGGACTAACTGTAACAGCTCCTTTCCACCCCCTCCCTGCCCGACCTTCAGGGAACTGATCAAACGACCTTCAGCCCCTCACTGAGGGTCATGTTGCTGAGCTCTCTGTGGTGGGTTTATGTCGGGTAGTTAGAAGTACTTGTACAGCAAGTAGAGTAAATTGTGTTATAATTATATATAATACATTCATACAAAGACATAACATGTGTATATATACATATACATACATATACATCCATGTATATGCATATGTACATATATATTCATATATATACATAGAGTTACATATGCATATATATATACATATATATCTATATATACATATATACATATACTATATACATATGTATACATATATACACATATGCATATATATATATACACATATATATACATATATATACATATATATATATACATATATATACATAATTATACATATACATATGCATGTATATATATATGCTTTGTCACAGGGGAAGATACACGCCAAGATGATATGTTCTCTGGGACGATAATATAGTCATCGGCGACCTAAAGTAACACAAAAATTCCCGCCACTGAGCCTGGTAACTGGCAGTTTTTTTTTACACACAGTGGTTTATTGATATATGTGTATATGAAGAGTTCAGGTGCAAACTCTCGTAAATGCCAATTCAAAAATTGAATTAAAATAAAATAGTTGTATCTGAAGCTAATTTTCTGAATTATTGGATTGGCATTTACGGGAATTTGCACCTGAACTCTTCATATGTATATATGCGTACATATACGTACGCATATAACTTGTAATGATGTATACATGTATATATGCATACCTGTATATATGTATACATGCATATATATGTACTTATGAATATATACATATTTGTATATATGTATTATCTGTATTATATATAGTATATGTGTACATGTGTGTGTATATATGAATGAATATATGTAGCTAGATAGATATGCATATAGCCCTATAAATGATATATTCATGCACATATATGCATATGCATATAAATAGATATAAATACACAAATCTAGGTATATATATTTGCATATAAATATATGGATATCTATGAATAACTACATATGGCTGTATATATGTATATATATATATATATATATATATTAAAGAAATAACCCACTCCCATGGGCGAATCATTAATTTCAAACCCGATATTCCAGTTCAAGGAAGCAATCCTGAAATTAAGTTTGCTTACCGCTCAACTCAAACTCACTCTGAACATCCTCTTTTCCTACCACCCACCCTCCACCACCCTCCATCCCTCACCCCTCACCCACCCCCACCTGTCCCACCTTCCCACCCCGACTTGACCGGTACCAGGGCGTCATGGTCGGCATGGGTCAGAAGGACGCCTACGTGGGCGACGAGGCCCAGTCGAAGAGAGGTATCCTCACCCTAAAGTACCCCATCGAGCACGGCATCATCACCAACTGGGACGACATGGAGAAGATCTGGCACCACACCTTCTACAACGAGCTGCGTGTGGCCCCCGAGGAGCACCCTACCATGCTGACTGAGGCCCCGCTCAACCCCAAGGCAAACCGTGAGAAGATGACCCAGGTAAATGGCAATATCTATTTGACTGTAGACCCGCTAAGGCATAAGGAAGAGTAGTTGTGGGAAATACAGTTTATTGACACAAGATAGTATTGTACCTGGCTGGCCACAAAACTGCCACAAAACCGCCAAAACCGCCGAATCATAATAACAATAACAAAAAAATGTCTTTCCGCCCGAACGGTGAGTTAGTTTGGCGCGCAGGCCGGGTGGCATATCACGAAGGTGTCGGGCCGGTCGAGCGCCGTGGTTATATAGCTGCTGGTAGTGCCAACTAGCGAGTGGCACCAACTAGCTGATCGTGAAACCTTTTGGCAGGGGAGGAGCACCGCGCCGCAGGTGCCTACACTGGTATATATACATGTATATACTATCTATAATTGAAGAGTTTAGGCGCAAAATCTTGCAAATGCCAATCCGAAAATTGAAGGAAAATACACGATTTGTTGTCATGAGGATAATATTAATTCTTACTAATTCCATTGAAGAATTTACTGGTATTCTTGGCCGCTCCCAGTTATTCTACTTATACTCACTACTATCAGGAGGATCCTGGCAACTGTCTGCCAGTCTCCCCCAACTGAATACCAAAACACAACTCATAAGAAAGAAAGGGAGACAAGTCATGTAAGATTGACAGTGATAAGGTTTCGCTTTATTGCTACAACTCTTGTTCACCTACCAGTGACCTGCCACCCTGACTCACTTACAACCTGCTACACAGACCCACATAGCATCTGCTTGTTCAGTTAAAATCAGTGCCTACAGCCCATTGAACCTAAGTCCTAGGGGTGTTACACAGCTCAGAGGTGAACTGCTTCCTTTGGTATCTCTAGAGTGAGTGTCTGTCTGTTCGGCAAGTGCAAGGAGTTCAAGGGTGACTGGGCTCACACAGCCAGCCAATCAGACACCCCTGCAGCCTGGGAGGGGTGGTGCCCAAGAGGGGGCACCTGTCACTCAACCCCATGGCAGGTGGTGTCCTTAATGTATGCAGAATGGCTGGGTGTGCTTACTCAGTGGTCCCCTTGTAACAACTAGTTGTCATACAGTTACATTAAACAATAATACATGTCCCGCTCCATTTGCACTCTTCCTGGTGCATGGAGGGAACGTTCCTGTAATTAGTAGCCGTATCTTAATATCCGGACATCATACCACAATCCCAGTCACCGTGCGTCATAACATTTACACATAGTTATTTCCATTTCACACATTGAGTGGGCATACATTGCATCACTATTACATAACGATGGTCCCCAACATATTGATATGATTCCACGTTTGGCTATCATGACTATGATATGTAAATAGGAGTAGGCTAGTCTAGTAATAAGAGTAGAACAAAATAGAAAACATATATGCCAAGAAAATAAAAAAAAACTAACATAGGCTACTAACCATAACAACCAATTATCTATCTGCTACCGAAATGCAGGCAATCAAATACCTTATCAGCAGCTACTGTGTGGTAAGATAACACCAACACTACAACTGACCAGCATTGAAAACAAGCCTGGGTACCCGGGCTTATATGCTATGGACAGTATAAATACAGCCTCAATAACAAATTATAACAATTTTTAAAAATGACCGAAAGACCCTATATTTTTACACCATGTTTCTTGTGATCAAATGGTTAAGGGCCATAAATTAGGAATGTAAAAAATATTTAACCTTTTGAACGCTTAACTGCAATATTTATCTCATTTTTTGGTTTGGTGTTTAGGAGGTTCTGCGCCTGAACTGTTCATATAGTGGGCATATCTAATTTACTTGACACAAATACATTATTTTCCTTCTTTACGCCTTTATATCACCGAAGTAAAAAACAAATAGGCATACAGCTTACTCATTAATACAGTGGGAACTGATGCCCTGCTAAAGTGTTTACTTTACTCTTAAGCCCTGGTCAGATACACGTTAGTGAACATAGTTGAACGTAGTTGAACATAGGATAGATTAATGTGGGTCAA
Source organism: Branchipolynoe longqiensis (assembly GCA_030323885.1). Lineage (NCBI taxonomy): Eukaryota > Metazoa > Annelida > Polychaeta > Phyllodocida > Polynoidae > Branchipolynoe > Branchipolynoe longqiensis. The sequence continues at coordinate 10,104,589 of CM059194.1, read as the reverse complement.
ACGTGGTGTAAGCACTTTAAACTACGGTGAAAAACGTTAAGGTACGTCAGGTTTTGGTGCGGATAAATACGTTACGGCATGGATGCCGGTACGTTCAACTACTTTCAACTACGTTCAATTACGTTCAACTATGTTCAACATACGTTAGTCTTCACTGGGGTCAACTATCTTCAACTAAGTACGCTAAAGTATGCTAGAGTATGGTAGGGTACGCTAGAGTACATTAAGAGTATGGAGACTTCGCCATAAAGTAACACTCTTTTGAGCATGTCCAAAGATTAAATCGGAACTCATGGCCCCCCACATTATTACCAAGTTAGCATGACGGAGAAGTATGGATGCTGGTATGTTCAACTACGTTCAACTACATTCAACTACATTAGCCTCCACTACTTCAACTACGACCACTAACAAATATTTACACACAAAATTAAAATATTAGTAGATGGTCTTTAACACCAGTTAACAGTGTCGTGGGGGTGATGAAAATGGGAAATACTGCGCCTAGAGCGGGACTCGAACCCGCATCTCTTTGCATTCCGGGCCAGTGTGCTAACCATTACACCACCTAGGCTCCCTGATATCAATACACTCCCCACGCCTACCTGTCTATGTGGTTACTTGCCTGAGAGGTCAGTGCAGACCACTACACTCGTCCCCCTGGAATTGTAAGTCTTGTAATGCTTACAATTACATACATACAGGCAATGCACTAACACATACATACACAGGGTAGGTTCAACAACCATACAGCGCAAAGCTTGTACAGGATCCTGATCACGGCAACCAATGTCGTGGGGGTGATGAAAATGGGAAATACTGCGCCTAGAGCGGGACTCGAACCCACATCTCTTTGCATTCCGGGCCAGTCTGCTAACCATTACACCACCTAGGCTCCCTGATATCAACACACTCCCCACGCCTAGCTGTCTATGTGGTTACTTGCCTGAGAGGTCAGTGCAGACCACTACAACAGTAGCACCAGATTAAATTAATTCTTCAGGATCGGTGCTGTGACTAATACAGCACTGACCAAACTTAGATTGTTTAGAAGGTCAATTCCAATAGTAAGATGGCCGGAAGACCAGTGCTTCGGCGCTGACAAATGTCATATTCAGATGAATAAATACTTTACCAACAAAAAAACACCAAAAAAACATGTATGTGGCCAGGCCTTTAGTCTTTGTGATAGTGTATTTATGGTGCCCGACAGGGTTAAGTCTCACAACTTTGTTTTCGCCACTAGACAGTAATAGTCTCGTGGCTCCCCTTCTGTTATTCCTTTCAGTTGTTGTGTAGTTTCTACTACATGGAGACGTCCAACTGCACTGAACAGGAAATTGCTGTCTTTAAACCTGGGTGTAAGTTGAGGTATTTTTAGGTATGTAAGTCAATATATCTTGACTATTGATTTATTCTGTAGTAAATAAATCAATTCATTCATTGGTGTAAGAAATGAGGAATCCCGATGTTGCTGGGAAGGGACTGTAGGGAGGAGGCCAGCAGGCAGTGTAGGGTAGGGAGGATGGGACCAAATTGAACATCAATATCTTGCAGGTCATGTTCGAGACCTTCAACTGCACAGAGCAGTCAATCATGAAATCTTTAAACAGATATCCTCCCACATCGTGGTGTTCTCTGTGGCGGAGTGGTTAGAGTGTCTGACCTTTTTCTAGGGCAGACTCCTAATCTGAGGGTCGGCGGTTCGATTCCCCGTGCCCCCAGCTCTGCCAATTTGGATTTCCACCGCTGTGTATAACTTACAGCGTCATCAAAGGCCGGTTGCTCTCATACCATGTCTATGTGGTGTGGGAGGTTAAAAATCCCTTGGGTCGGTAAAAGTGTAGGCTCGGGCTTTCTATCGACCAGCAGTGGAATGAGGAAGACCAGTCGTCTATGACTGAAATTTCCCCTGCTTAAACAACTAATGGACCAAAAAAACAAAAACATGCGTAATTAAAGTGTAATTGCTATCCCGCTAGACTGTTTACTTTACTGGATGCCTACAGCAGCTGAACCAAGCAGGAGAAAATGAAATTGCTGTCTTTAAACAGATATCCCCCCCCCCACATATATTGCAGGTCATGTTCGAGACCTTCAACTCACCAGCTATCCATGCAGTGCTGTCCCTGTATTGGCAACATCTAAGGTCGCATTTTATTTCCGCGCCCCAAATTGTCCATGTTGAGCTTCAACATGGCCAATTCAGCTGTGACTGCTACCGGGATAGCCTGCTTACTTTACTGGTTGCCTACAACAGTTGAACCAAACCAGAGAAAATGAAATTGCAGTCTTTAAACAGATATCCTCCCCACATATATTGCAAATCATGTTCGAGACCTTCAACTGTACTGAGTAGTCAGAAATGAAATTGCTGTATTTAAGCAGATATCCCCCGATATCTTGCAGATCATGTTCGAGACCTTCAACTGTACTGAGAAGTCAGAAATGAAATTGCTGTATTTAAGCAAATATCCCCCGATATCTTGCAGGTCATGTTCGAGACCTTGAACTGCACAGAGCAGTCAATCATGAAATTGCTATCTTTAAACAGATATCCTCCCACATATATATATATATATATATTTACAGATCATGTTCGAGACCTTCAACTCCCCAGCCATCTATGTGGCCATCCAGGCGGTCCTCTCCCTGTACGCGTCCGGTCGTACCACCGGCATCGTCATGGACTCCGGAGACGGCGTCTCCCACACGGTCCCCATCTATGAAGGTTACGCGCTTCCCCACGCCATCCTCCGCGTCGACCTAGCCGGGCGCGACCTCACTGACTACCTCATGAAGATCCTCACCGAGCGCGGCTACTCCTTCACCACGACCGCCGAGCGCGAGATCGTCCGTGACATCAAGGAGAAGCTCTGCTACGTCGCCCTGGACTTCGAGCAGGAGATGGCCACAGCCGCCTCCAGCAGCTCCCTGGAGAAGTCCTATGAGCTGCCGGACGGCCAGGTCATCACCATTGGCAACGAGCGCTTCCGGTGCCCGGAGTCGCTCTTCCAGCCGGCCTTCCTCGGGATGGAGTCGGCAGGAATTCACGAGACCAGCTTCAACTCGATCATGAAGTGCGATGTTGATATCCGTAAGGATCTGTACGGTAACAACGTCATGTCCGGCGGCACCACCATGTACCCGGGAATCGCTGACCGGATGCAGAAAGAGATCACTGCGCTTGCGCCGAGCACCATGAAGATCAAGATCATCGCCCCGCCAGAGCGGAAGTACTCCGTGTGGATCGGTGGCTCGATCCTCGCCTCCCTCTCCACCTTCCAGACCATGTGGATCTCCAAGCAGGAGTATGACGAGTCTGGGCCCTCCATCGTCCACCGGAAGTGCTTCTAAAAGCGTTAACAGAGAACGTGTGAAAGGAACGACCACCAAACAAAAAAATAACAACAAAATAGAAAGAAGAAGACAAAATATTTGTTGCAGGTATCGCTTTTCGACATGACAGCGAAGATACTATTATAAATGTGTTGTTGGTTTTTAGTTTCTCTCTGGACACCATCTCACCCTACACATATCTACCCACCACACATACACACACATACACATACATAGACACACATATACACATACATGCACACACATTTACACATACATGGACACACATATGCACACACATCCACAAGCACATACACACTCAAACATACACACATACACACACATATACACTCATACGCATATACGCTGCGCATGCGCCTGGCCAAGAACGCTCAACATTGCACAAACTGGACATAGGGTCATCGTCAAAGAAGGACAAACCAAGCTGCAGTTATGGCTTTATAAGTCGATAGGCGGTGGGAATGTTCCTTCGTCTTGGACCCGATATCAATGAGACAGAACAAAAGGGAAGAAACCAAGTGTGACCTTTGTCTAGCCACTAATAAGTAAGATGTTATATTAAAACCTGACCATTAGAGTAAAGTTGATGTAACCTGTTATCTTTAATCTGGTGCTACTGTTAACTGGTGTTAAAGACCATCTACTAATATTTTAATGTTGTGTGTAAATATTTGATTTATCTGAACACATATTTTGTCAGCGCAGAAGCACTGGTCACACTAATTAATAATGGTTGTTTTTTGTGCACTTGGTTTCATATTTCTGAATGCGTCCTGAAATATTTGTTAATGCACACTGTATGTACAAATAGCAACATTACACATAACATGATGACGTCAGACACAATCGGACTAGTGTTTGAAGCACTGCTCAACTTACATCAAACAGGTGAATAAACATTGCATTGTTTTAGGCACAGCCACTCTTGTCGACATTTGCATTGCTTGAAAAATCTGCAGACAATAGATTATTTATTCAACTGACACATAACCCCATTCCATTTCTCTCCTATGGCCAGCCATTAGAAGGATTCTATTTCTAAATCGTAGAATCATGTGAAGAGTTCAGGCGCAAAACCATGTGCCCCCACCTCTGCCAATTTGGATTTCTACCGCTGTGTATAACTTACAGCGTCATCAGAGGCCAGTTGCTCTCATACTATGTCTATGTGGTGTGGGAGGTTAAAATCCCTTGGACCGGTAAAAGTGTAGGCTCGGGTTTTCTATCGACAAACTGTCTAATGGTGAAAACAAGCCTATTCAGGCTTATCCATGATAGGCAGTATAAATCTTCAAGAAAAAAAACTAAAAACACCGATCCAAAAATGTTATTTAAATAAAAGATTTTCACCTGAAAATAATTGTAATTCTCACTAATTCCCCCTTTTCATATGATCACATGCTTATGGATCAATGTACAACAACAAAAAAAGAATATAAAAAATATTCACTTTTTGAAGGTTTGAGTCCAATGTTTATGTCCATTTTTGTATTGGCCTTTACATGGTTTTACGCCTGAACTCTTTATGCACTCCTTTCTATATACTACTGTTCCAAGAAGTATGAATCATCTGAATAGAATTATCTGATGCATGGCAATTTCACAGGAAAATGGATTCAGGACATAAGTTTGGAGTTCAGTCACAGTATAATTTCTATGATTGTAAAATTTGTAATATGTTTTATAATTCAATGAAACTACCTTGCTACCCGGGGAACAGAGAAGTAGGAAGCAGGAAGTGGGAATAACAAAACTTTATTTCCAGGACAGACTAATCAATCTAACGTATTAATCTCAGAAAATGACAGAAACTCAAAACCATCGGAGGAGAACTATGCAATTATATGGAATGGCTTCAACATTATAGGTTCTAGCAACATATATGGTAATATTAGGACTTATACCTACTTGTGACAGTGCACACTGATCGCGACTTTATAGTGCTGCCCCACTTTAATTCTACACAGCCAATTTAAATACCAGTGCATTCCGTGACCATTTATTGCTGCATATAAGGAATATTCAGTCAGATAAATTTAACATTTTTCACTCCTGCAAGTCACCCAAGACTAAATGTCCAACAGGACACGATTTTATATATATCTCGGCATGCGTACTACTAGCAGGGAGTCGAACCCTAAGGCTGAAACTTATTTGAAAGCACCGGGCGCGGTGGCTGAAACAGTAGAGGACAGGCCTCGCGTCCGGAAGATCGGGAGTTTGCGAGTTTGGTTCCCAGTCGAGTCAAACCAATGACTTAAAAATTGATACTTGTCTCTTCCTAGCCTGGTGCTCGGCATTATTAGGATAGCGAAGGGCTGGTTAGCTCGGTGTTAGGATAATCTGACTGAGTGGGATATCAGGTCATGCTGCCGGTGGCCTGATTTCACAGTGCGGTAGCACTATAAAATCGCCATGAGTGCGTACTGTCACAAGTTGGTACCCATCCTGATATGACCTTAAATGTTGCTAGGACATAAAACAACAACAAACAACCATATTTGAAAGCACCCCAACAATCCGTCAGGAAGCCTACAAGTATGGCTATTTGACGACGAGACAGGAGTGGTGTACTCTAGTGCTTTATTGAAAACATCGGCGCTGGAGGAGGAATTGGACACAAGGTGGCGGCAGCTGTATATTCGCAAGTTCAGGTATTAAGAGTTCCGACCTGAACCGATAGGTGGCGACAAGTATAAGTGGTATTTTCTGTTATTCCTTAAAGCTGCATAGTCCAATGAAAACATACAATTTTCAAAACCAAAACAATTATCTAGATTTGATTCTACATAGCTAACTTAGATGCTGGTGCACTTATTAAATATCTGTCGTCACATATAAGGGGATACAGAGTCAATTAATAGAACATGTTGCTGCAGAAGCCTATGGTGTTGGAGTTTTGGCAAGCTTGCCTAAATTAATTTAGCACGTTTCCATTTCAAATATCTCAAAAGTTAGCGATTTAAAATAAAAGTGACTTCAAGCTAAAGTAAGGGAGATTATAATGAACAACATAATATCTTTATCTCAGAAAATAACATAAACTCAAAACCATCGGACTATGCAACTTTAATATACTGATACAGATCTATTTGGCTGTTTACCAAGGAATTATGTTCTAGTGCCTTCAGATATGGGTCTCCTAATATGGCAATAGTTTCAATCAGTTGAGCAGAAAATATTGCTGTATCAAAGTAATGCTTGCGCAATAATATCACCTACAGTTAATTAAAATTAAAGTTCGGTAGATAATAACAAACAAATTAATATATTAATCTCAGAAAAATGACAGAAACTCAAAACCATCGGACGAGAACTAGGCAACTATAAGGAATGCCTTCAACACTTTAGGTTCTAGCAACATATGAGCCTGTCTCAAAAAGGTGATACCTCTTTTTTGTGTGTGTCCATTGTAACGATTGACACAAAACAGCACAGAAATGGATACACTGAAAACACAAGGACATTTGCTTCAAATTAATATGTCTTCTATTGGGATTATGAAACACCATGTAAAAAACAAATCAGTTTATCCTGAGCAAATGCATAAGTAGATTGTATGTTGCTCGTCACCATGGAAAAAGTGTTGTCCTATATTGTGTAGCACCTTTTGAGACAGTCTAATATAAGATCATATCAGAACTGATACCTACTTGGGACAGTGCACTCTGATGGCGACTTTATAGTGCTTCCCTGCTGGGAGACAAGGCCACCAGCATCATGAGCCAATATCCCACAGAGCCACATTATCCTGGCACAGTGCTAGCCAGTCCTTGTCCAATCATAGGAATGCCAAGTGCCAGGCTATGCAGTGAAAAGTACCAACTATTAAAATCATTTGTTGAAAACAAGCCTGAATACCCAGGCTTACATGCTATGGACAGCATAAATACAGCCTCAATAAAAAATGTAAAAAGAAAACTGGGATTCGAACTCCCGACTTTCTTCACGGGAAGTCTGCACTCAACCAATTAGGCCACCCCGTCCGGTGACAGCGTATGGGCGTGGTTTTGCACAGCAACCGATCGAATGATACTTCAATTGAATTGATATGTTCATGATATTGCAACAACTGGTATAGCTGGGAAAATGTACTGAATCTCAGCCCACCATGTTGCACAATCTCAGCCCACCATGTTGCACAATCTCAGCCCACAATGTTGCACAATCTCAACCCACCATGTTGTCCAATCTCAGCCCACCATGTTGCACAATCTCAGCCCACCATGTTGCACAATCTCAGCCCACCATGTTGTCCAATCTCAGCCCACCATGTTGCACAATCTCAGCCCACCATGTTGCACAATCTCAGCCCACAATGTTGCACAATCTCAACCCACCATGTTGCACAATCTCAGCCCACCATGTTGCACAATCTCAGCCCACCATGTTGCACAATCTCAGCCCACCATGTTGTCCAATCTCAGCCCACCATGTTGCCCAATCTCAGCCCACCATGTTGCACAATCTCAGCCCACCATGTTGCACAATCTCAGCCCACCATGTTGCACAATCTCAGCCCACCATGTTGTCCAATCTCAGCCCACCATGTTGCACAATCTCAGCCCACCCATGTTGCAAATCTCAGCCCACCATGTTGCACAATCTCAGCCCACAATGTTGCACAATCTCAACCCACCATGTTGCACAATCTCAGCCCACCATGTTGCACAATCTCAGCCCACAATGTTGCACAATCTCAGCCCACCATGTTGTCCAATCTCAGCCCACCATGTTGCACAATCTCAGCCCACCATGTTGCACAATCTCAGCCCACCATGTTGTACAATCTCAGCCCACCATGTTGCACAATCTCAGCCCACCATGTTGCCCAATCTCAGCCCACCATGTTGCACAATCTCAGCCCACCATGTTGCACAATCTCAGCCCACCATGTTGCACAATCTCAGCCCACCAGGTTGTCCAATCTCAGCCCACCATGTTGCACAATCTCAGCCCACCATGTTGCACAATCTCAGCCCACCATGTTGTCCAATCTCAGCCCACCATGTTGTCCAATCTCAGCCCACCATGTTGCACAATCTCAGCCCACCATGTTGCCCAATCTCAGCCCACCATGTTGCACAATCTCAGCCCACCATGTTGCACAATCTCAGCCCACCATGTTGCACAATCTCAGCCCACCATGTTGTCCAATCTCAGCCCACCATGTTGCACAATCTCAGCCCACCATGTTGTCACTGTGGCCGTATTCGATTATCACGCTCCGGACGATTCGGGTCATCCGAGTCGTTAGGATTTCAAATAGAACACCGCGAGTGGAACCTAAAAATAGACGGGCCGTCTGCACAAAGACCCGACCCCAGTGCCCCACGTCTTGGCTGGGGGTGCTAGGAGCATTTGTGCTGGTACCTGTGTGTGTCATATACTGCAAAGCTTCTTTTTTTGTATAATGTAAAAGACCATCCAGATTAAAATGGACATATATCTAAATTATGCAATCATAAAATACTTTAAATCCTATTTTGCTGTAGTTGTTATATTGGGCTTTTTTTAAAGAGAAATTTTCCATTAAGCCACCATTCTTTTCACCCGAGCGTGTTCCTTGATGCAACCCGAGGTTGTAGGTTCTGCGCATGTTCCAAAAAGTGGTTGGGATGACCCGAGTTGTTTAATAAAATACGGTTTGTCTATGCCAGTCCAATGCATGCAACTCATTGTGAATAAATAAAGGATGCCTCTATTGTCACGATACCGTGGCAACAGAAGGATATTCTAAAATCATGGTACCACAGTGCGGCAGTCTAGGATCACGGTACCATTGATATAGTCTAGTGTCATGGTACGATTCTTTTAGATCTGAAGGTTGCAACATTCAGACCAATGGGGACTCCTCTATTGTCATGAAACTGTGCCGACAGAAGAATATTCTAAAATCACGGTACCGTCACCACAGTGTGGCAGTCTAGTGTCACGGCACCATTGATATAGATCGGCAATCTAGCATCATAATACCATTCTTTTAGATCCAAAGTCTACAGTCAATGCCCACCAAAAAATATCTAACCCTAATCCTAACCCTGAGTGGAATCGTGATTGTAGAATAATCTACTGTTGTCACAGTACTGTGACTATAGACTCTCCCGCTAGGGACACGGTACAGTGACAATAGCCACTGATAAATAACACCCACAAAACCGTAGGAATAATTCACCTACAATTGTACAGATGATATGTGGTGATAGAGACTAAGTACAGAAAAGAAAAAAACAAGCTTAAATACAAATGTAGCTTTAATCTATAGAGGTAAGGTAAATGATTATTAAATGACAACAATAGCTTTTACTGACTAAGGCCTAAGGGTGGCCAGAATTGTGATTATTAGAAAAACACAACACACAATACAAAGTCTTGATTCCGAAGCAGTTACGCATTTATTTCTGTACTTATGATTAGTCTTGATTCAACATGAGTATCTGTCCAAGGCCATTGGATCCTGTCCCTTCTGTATGTTGTAACCTGACACTATAAAGCCTAGTTACCCTGGTCTCATCGACTCAAATTCAAATCTAGATAGAATAAGTCTCGATTTATGTTGTTGCTCTCTCTCTTTTCTCTCCCTATGTCTTTGTGGTGATCGATTTACAAATGGGGGGTGTGTCAACAAATAAAGGGGGAGCATTATACCTAATGAACGCATCCGGATACCCGGGTGACATAATGGAAAGGAAGAGGCTTCCATGTATGCTCAAAGGTGCATAGTCCGATCCAAGCATCAAATTTTAAAAAGCAAAAATGTTCACCAAAGCTTGATTCTCCATATTTAAGTCAGATACTGGTGCAGTTATAAAGTATTTATGTCAGCCTAGAAAGGTATTATAATGTATGTTAATTAGCCAGTCAACTGATAAGGTGATCATGTGAATAGTAGCTGAGGTAAGCACTGACTACAAATTAATTTATATTACAGGTAGGAACCGTCAATGTAACATCAAGTCTGTGACCGGTGAAACATGCAGTGCCAGATTTTCAATCAACGTTGGAAAAGTAAAGCTTGTTTTATTTAACAACGCCTCTAGAGCCCATTGACTTTTATCATCGGCTAATGGATGTCAAACATATGGTCATTCTGACATATTTCTTTGAAGGAAACCCACTGCCGCCACATAGGCTACTCTTTTCGACAAGCAGGAAGGGGTCTTTTATATGTATTTTCCCACAGGCAGGACCAAATTAATGTAGGATGACTTCAATTGAAATATCTGTATAGTTAGCCATTTATAATAAAGGTTCCTTTAATCTAAAAGTAGAGTGGTTATGATTACACTAATATATTTATCCAACCGGAAATGGCAGAAGCTCAACAGTACCGGACTATGCAACTTGAGCTACAGTTTTACATTGTTTGTAGAATCTTTACAACTCCATCAAATATGGAGTTGGACAAAATACTTGAAGAGTTTAGGCACAAAAACCGACAAACGCCATCTGGGGCCGTATGCAGGAGTCAGTGTTAGCGAGGAAAAACGGTGTTTGGCAGGAATTCCGGTTTAGCGGCGAAAAATGGTATGCACGAGTCAGTGTTAGGCCTAACACCAAAGGCTTAACCGGTGTTACCTTACCCCTAAAAAATATTAGGTTTAGCGAGTTTATTAGGCCCAAATCTATTCAATGCTGTCATATTTAACAGAATTACATACGCAATAAGTGAAATTTTATCAATTTAACCCTAAATTCGAAGCGTTATTAAGGCTACCGCCGTATTGGCGGCGATATTAATATTTATATGTTCGAATCGACGAACGTAAAGTAAACAAACCGCCGCCGCCGCCAGTATGGAAAGCGACGTCGATGCGGCGGCTGCGGCGATTTGTTTACTTTACGTTCGTCGATTCGAACATATAAATATTAATATCGCCGCTTTTACGGCGGCAGTGTTAATATTGCTTCGAATTTAGGGTTAATTTCCTCAAATTTCACTTATTACGTATTTAATTCTGTTAAATATGATCGCATTTAATATATTTAAGCCTAATATATCGCTACAGACGCAGAGGGATTTCCCAAATCTATAAATAAATTCACGTTTAGCTATAATGAAAGTGTTACGCGCTCCTGCATACGACTTGACACAGTTCGCGATGTCGGCGATAGCTAACCGGGAATAGGCTCTAACACCAAACCATGCTAACACTGACTCCTGCATACGGGCCCTGGACCTAAATGAAACCATGACTACCACGTTGGGTTATTTTCGCAGGCGCTGTCACATCCATTATATATAATCCCCTACTCAATATGTAATTGATTGACTTTAACTGGAAAGCTCAACAAAAAATACTATTTCACAGAAAACAACTCAAATGGATTTGTTGGTTTTTGCGCCTGAACCATTCACGTGATTACAAGCTGAAAGGTGCAACATATGCTTTAGTGGCACAGTATATATATATATATATATATATATATATACATACATATATATATATACATATATATATGTATATATATATATAATATATTAAAGCCTCTCTAAATCGACCGACCATGGGACCGACTTTAAATGGTCCATTTAGGGATGTAGTCGGTGTAGCGAGTTTTTGTATTGTTACAACGGTATTGTATGGGCGATCATTTGGGACCCAAATAAAGCAATCGATATCGGGGAGAGGTCGATCTGTGGAGATGGTCGGTTAGAGAGGTTTTACTGTATATATAAGAACTGTATTGCTGCTGAGCCTCAGTAAGAATACAGCAAACTGTAGTAGACAAAGGTTAACTGATCTGTCATTTCGGTTTCCTGTTTCGACTAATAATTAATAATAATAATATATATATGTCCAGGAATTATGACTTTAAACGCAGGGGCTGGTATGGGTGGAGGGGTGACAGCATAGGTACAGTGTACAACTGGAGACAGTAGGTAAGCCATAGCACATCACAGTCAGTTGTTGTGAGAACAGAGAGCGTGTATATAAACAGATGAGAGGGACAACTCCCATACTAGAGCATGTAACATCTGCCGACTGTGGCGCTCCAAGTGGTGGTTGTTGAACAGCTTAAGCATATGGGCAAACCTCAAGGCATTTTCAATGGCAGTGAGCAATCTTCATACAGAAAACGTTAAATATCTCTAAAACTACAACACCTAGAAACAAACTGATTGGAATACACATAGAAAACATGTTTACCAACAAGATTATATTAAATTGATATGGTTAGGCTTCTGGATTTCTATTAATTTTGAATAAAACTGACGTTTTTCACTACGCGTACGGCAAACTCAAGGCATTGTCAATGGCCTTGAGCAGTCTTCGTACAGAAAAAGTGAAATATCTCTAAAACTACACTACATAGAAACAAACTGTTTGGAACACATATAGAAAACATATTTAACAATGAGACTATATTAAATTTACATGGCTAGGGTTCTGAATTTCTATTAATTTTGAATAAAATACACGTTTTGCACTACACGTACGGCAAACTCAAGGCATTGTCAATGGCGGTGAGCAATCTTCATACAGAAAACGTTAAATATCTCTAAAACTACACCACATAGAAACAAACCGCTTGGAAGACATATAGAAAACATGTTTACCAAAAGGATTATATTAAATTGATAAGGTTACGCTTCTGGATTTCTATTAATTTTGAATAAAAACAAATGTTTCTCATTGAGCGTACCGGCAAACTCAAGGCTTGTTCAACACTAACCGCCAGGAACGCCACTGTAGCCTGTGTTACCGTTTTTCGCGGGAGTTGTCCCTCTCATCTGTTTATATACACGCTCTCTGGTGAGAAGCCGTCACATACCACGCACAATGCAAACCTTGTCTTTTGTATTATCAAAGATAATGTACGACAAGACACGTCAGGCTGCGTCACTCAGCGCTTTCATATAGGAATTTCTGAGATAATCACGCAGTGGCACCATCCTACGGCAAACAAGGTGCATTGTCTTTGATCAGGTGTGGTAGTAGTTTTCGTACTCAGACATAATCACAGATTGATGTGCTTAACGTACATTGGATTTTTACTATGCTCTAATATTGTTTTCATTATTAATATCAGGAGGAAAATCACTATAATTGTTATACATTCACTTTGATTGTACAGCAGTCAGGGTGGGCTAGGGAACCTGTCCTCTTCTTTCAATGGTACAACAGTCATGCTGGGCTAGGGGACCTGTTTAATTACCTTGTTTGCTGTATTTCAGGGGAAAATGCTGAGTGCTGCGTCTTGTCATAATTGTCTTTGGTATTATTACAAGTAATAATAACACATATATCAACAACCAATCATTTCCAATTAATCATCAGGATAATAACCTAAATAGAATATAACCACCCGAACAAAGGCAGGGCAGGGAGGAAGGAACTTGTATCTTGCAATCAATGCAAGCCATCGTGTTCCCATCATCAACCAGTCTTAACCCTGTGTAAAGTCGACGGCTGTTAAGGAGAATCAACTCTACCTGGTTCAATGGGGCCGTGTTCGATCAACACGACCGGGCGACTCGGGTCAGCCGAGTTGCTAGAATTTCAAATCGAACACCGTGAGTGGAGTTGACAAAAACATGTGCCATGTGCAAAAGGTTCTGACCCCAGTAACCCCCGTCTTGGCTGGGGGTGGCTAGGAATGATGACGTCACATTTGCTCTGGTACCATCCTGTAGGATAACAGCTACCAGTACCAGTCCTAGAGAGGTTTTTGGGTAATAACCCAGATCAATGAAATGGAAATATAACTAAACTATGCAATCATAAAATACTTTAAATCCTAATATGCTGTAGTTATATCGGTTATTAAAAAAATGCTTTAAAAGGTTTTGGATTAAGCCACCATTTTTTCCACCCCGAGCGTGGAGAAGTGTATTTGTTTCTTCAACCCGAGTCTGTAGGATATGCACCTACGCCAAAAATTGACTCGGGTGACCCGAGTTGGTTAATCCAATACGCCCAGGGATAACCCGGATACAAGTCTGGTTTCCATAGCAACGGGCGCTGACTCTTAGTTTCACTGAAGTCCAATGGAGGAGTGTATCCACACTGTGTGCCAGTCCAGTCACACTATGACTGCCTTATGGTGGACAGGTTGAAATACATGCGTCTAGATAAACCCCAGTCACACTACAGTTTGTGTAATATACACTGGGGGAGTTTGGACAACAACACAACTGGAACAAACATAGATTACAGGGGCGTAGCTAGACCTTTAACGATGTGTACTCCTAATTTTGGCAGGGGGTTTAGGGGGAAGCTTAAGCTTAAGCTGGTGGATTTTACACATTTTAGACTTGAGTTTTCGACACTCCAGACTACTACATGCCTCCTCTCTCTCTCTCTCTCTTTATTATTTTTTTATTTAATATTTTTGACAAAACGATGTGGACGTTTTGGTGTATGCGCGTACGCCTAGCTACGCCCCTGGATTACAGCTTGTGTCACTTGTGACCATTTTACCACCATTTTGAACCAAAGAACCCACAGTCACAAGTGGCATCCTTGCGACCAAAGCAATAGCCACCAACATTTGGACCACCATTTTGGTAGCAAGGTGTTGACTGCAGCAGCCGCAGGCACCTTGTGAGCTAAATCAAAGACCCTATAATACTAAGACGGCTCACTCCCTATCTCTCTCATGGTAATGTAAATTTTGCAGTGCCACCTTGTGGTGGGTCTGATCAGCCCGGCTGCTGGTTGGTGTTTCACATGTAAACACATACAATTATATTATAGATGAGATAGGTAAGTATGAATACACATCAATATGAAATTGCTAGGAACAAATACACATCATCATCAGCATCGTCATCAGCATCGCCATCATCACACATCTTTCACATTCATATATACATTTATACATATAATATAGCGACTGTTTAACCAAGAGAACAGCCAGCGCACCAAGTGGTGGGTTTGATCATTTTGATTACACAGTACAGGCTGAGTGAGCCGTCTTAGTAGTATAGGGTCTTTGCCTAAATGGTTGCAAGGAGGTCAGTAACCTCTAAGGCCAATTTGGCGATCACTTTGCAAGCATTTTACAATCTATACAACCAGGTTTGTGACCACCTCTGACGTCTTTGCAAACAATTGGTCTTCTCTGTGGCAGAGTGGTTAGAGTGTCTAACTTTATTTTAAGTTGGACTCCTAATCTGAAGGTTGGTGGTTCAATTCCCTGTGCTCCCGACCTCTGCCAATTTGCATTTCCACCGTGGTGTATAACTTACAGCATCATCAAAGGCCAGTTGCTCTCATACCATGTCTATCTGGTGTGGGAGGTTAAAAATCCCTTGGGTCGGTAAAAGTGTACGCTTGTGATTTCTATCGACAAACTGTTTAATGGTGAAAACAAGTCTATTCAGACTTATCCATGATAGGCAGTATAAATCTTCACGAAAAAAACCCACCTTTTTGTGGTCAGAAGCAGTCGAGTGACTGGGGTCTTAGTTATGTGTACATGCTATGCACAGTATAAATACAGCCTCAATAACAATTTTTTTTTTAAATGTGTCTGTGTTGCACACGGGGACAACGATGGTCACGTGGACAAAGTCCGCCTAAGGCCCCCCCCCCCCCGTCCGCCCCACCCTGCACCACTCGACTTACCCGGTCTTGGTGCTGTTGTCTGCCACTAGGTGGATGGCGCCTCCAGGCGACCAATTAAAACCAACACCCGATCTCCCTCCGTCATTCCAGCTTCAAATACTGGTTACAGTATTAAGAATAATGAAATTAATAATAATAATAATTATAATAATAATCATGATGATTATATCTGTACACGGAACTGCAATACTTCCCGTCTCTCAACGATTGTACTGCAACATGGGATTTTATTTAAACAAATTAAAATGTTGGTTAGGTATTTATTACTCCGTCATGCTTTAGTGGAATGGTAGCTGAAGGGTTCAGGCACAAAAAGCGACAAATGCCACCTGGGCCGAAATGAAAGTATGACTACCACGTTTGAGCTGAGGGTGCCATCATTCCGATAGACAAATCTGTATGTTTGCCAAAGCTGCCACACCCCTTATATAATGCCCTATGCCATCTGAAATTGATAGAATTCAACTTGAAAGCCAATGTGCCATGGCTTCACTTTAATGGAAAACAACGCTGGAAATGGCTGCCAAGGTGTGGAATGCCCAAAACGGTAAAGGAACGACAAATTCCTGACCTAAAAACTTACAAAAAATATCTGGGCGAATTAGGCTAGGAAACCCCCCACTAAGCTGCACAGCAAAGGGGCATGTGATATGTCACGGCCCACCAGTGGGATGCCCAATGGAAGGTAACCATGCCAAAAGTAGCCAGATAACACACCAGACAGCTATGTACAAGCCTATGATATGTAAATAGGAGTAGGCTAGTCTAGTAATATGAGTAGAACAAAATAAAATACATATATGCCAAGACAATTTTAAAAAAACTAACATAGGCTACTAACCATACCAACCAATTATCTATCTGCTACTGAAATGCAGGCAATCAAATAACTTAGCAGCAGCCACTGTGTGGTAAGATAACACCAACACTACAACTGGCCAGCATTGAAAACAAGCCTGGGTACCCGGGCTTATATGCTATGGACAGTATAAATACAGCTTCAATATAAAAAAAAGAAAAGAAAAAAAACTAAAATGGATTTGTCGGTTTTGGCACCTGAACCCTTCAATTGTTATTTCCATCTCGATTTAGCGATGAGATTGGCACATCCCCTGACAATGATGGGAAGGGGGGGCTTCGCCTACACATTATCTAACCAGTTTTCGATATGTCATCTCCATTTGATAACCCAAACATTGTTACCGTTAATGTTGCATGATCAGATGGTTTTCAGTTTCTGTCATTTTCTGAGATAAATATATTAGGTTGATCTTTATAATCTACCTTCCTCGACTTTGAAGTTTGCTTTTAAATGTATAACCTTTGAGATATTTGAAGAGCAACCATGCAAAATTAAATTTGGCAAGCACGCCAAAACTGTTGACACCATAGGTTTATGCTGTAACAAGTTCTGTCAAATTGCTTCGGTATTTATTCCCGTCTATGTGGTGACAAATCTTTGATAAGTGCACCAGTCTCTAATTAGATTTTTCAAATCAAATCGGGATAATTGTTTTGGTTTTTAAAAATGTTATGTTTTCGTCAGACTATGCAGCTTTAATATCAACTCCAAACCTATTGGTTAAATCATCATTACCAATCAATCAATCAACCCGTGTAGTTGACAAGAGCTTCTCTATTGAAGTGTGTCTGTCATACAGGACTATGCTTCCCGGATGCTCCTATGACCTTGTCTGCGTTCAGGGTATGCCCTCGGAGACGGCTCCACAACGTCTTCTTGGCCAGTTTGCATTCAGCGTGCACCTCGGAGTCGACTCAGAGACGTCACGCTTTTCCGGTAGGAGGCAAAAAGTGCTTTCAAAATTGCCATCAGATTCAGTGGTTTCAGCCAATCAGAGCTGTTCTTTTCAATTCCAAATGGCTACACCTTACAGATGCCGCCATTTTCAAGGCACCCAACAGCTAAAGTCGTTCAGACTAGCGCAACATCCGGAATATCTCCGAGGCGCGTCCGAGGCGTACCTTGAATGCAGCCCTGTTGGTTCTCCTGCTCCATGTTGGGTAATATATTACTTCCAGTCCAGGTGGAGAATGTACAAAAAGGCAGTCTACTTAATAGGTACCAGCACACTGGGTCCATACACATCATGACAACACACCCAGTACAGACAGTCCCAGTGTTGGCTTCGGTCACTTCCACAACATCACAAGTCAGCGTACAGATTAATCATAGGACATCAAAATGAATGCAATTAACATCATCAGCGACAACTATTAACAATTCTCTTTTTTTATACTTTTTTGTTGTTGTTTAAGATGAAGAAAAGAAACACTGAATGAAACCAATGGCGCGTATTCATGGGACATATAGGTATACCTCACGGAAAAGACAAAATATATACAATCATTTAATATATATATATATATATATGTGTGTGTGTGTATAGATATAGGGTATATATGTAATAATAATAATTATTATTATCGGCCAATGCAATAAGCTTCAAATCAATAATGAAAAATGTGCCTTTAAGTGATGGGCAGAGTACCAAACACACCATGTCATTAATCAATCATCTACAAATCTATAATAATAATAATAATGATAATAATAGCAGAGCCAATCATTTCACAGTGAAGCACAACCATGTGTACACATAATTGGGATTGGCAGTAGTCATGGTCCTATGACTTCATCGTCAACCACAGATTCATCCCACTGCCACAAGGTGGCGCCAAGCAAGGAGGCCTGCCCCCTCAATAGGTGGCGCTACGTGGTCCACACCCAACTGACCTTACGGCGCCTACAATGGCGCCCCTACTCGGCCAACAGTCACACTACACGGAAACAAATATATATATAAGGACAATATATATATATATGTATATATATATCTTTACAAGACATCAGCTATTGGCATCGATACGCGTGAATAATGATACAAATAATTATATATATTGACGATACCAAAAACTGCCAGATTACGGTGATGGTGAGAGGCGGTGGTGGTGAGAGACTCCTGCCGAATGGTGTTGCAGCATAATGTGAGCTTGATAAAAGAATCACCCCATACTGTTCTGCACAGGAGCGGTGAAGAACAAACCCATTAGAAAAGGTGACGAAAGGCTGGGTAAATGAAATAAGCACATACATTCTTAATTTCTAAGAAGCAAAATATCTCTACATAAATACATCTTTATATGTACCCATTACTTTTGAATTGCTAAATAAATTATATTATGTCGTTCAACACACATTTAAAGTAAAATCAAGAGCAGTCTTGGGTCGCCATCTTGTTTGTTTTACATCCTTTGCCATTTCACCAACTCTACCCCAATATAGGTAGACACTGGATGCAGTAACCAGGAATTCCACTTCCTGTTTCATACTAAAGGTTGTTCTTCACGCCTACTCTGCTTAGCGGTGAATCTATTATCTAAATGTGAGCGTGCTGCCTGCCCCGGTGTGCTCACTACCAGCTGTGCTCTCTTCCCACACACACGGCTCGCAGTCCCACGGGCAACCCACATCGCAACGCTCGCATCGAACATTGCGGGTTCGAATTGCTGGCACCCCACCGCCATTGACGCCCCTGGGCAAACTCGCGATGCGCCTCGCTGACACCAGTGGTGAAAATTGGCGCTGTTCACAGTACTTCCGGTAAGGACTTCCTTGAATCATTAAGCAAGGCCCATGAGCCTGGCCATCCAATATAATGCATTAGCAAGCCCCTCCCCCTCCATACCCATTTCGCCCCCACCCCCACAGACAGAGGGGAGGGGGGAGGTTGTGGTGGGTGTGGAGAGATGGAGAGATGGTTGGTCGTGCTAGCACACAGAACAACCTCAGCCCACATGTGCTTCGTATGTAGAACGCACACACATCTTACTTACACAGTGTAACAGGAAGCGATATGCGCAAGACGCACATTGCGCACAGCGTCCCGCGCCAGGCATGCGCAGACCTTGCACCACGCATGCGCAGTCCATCTCACCAGGTATTAGCGGCGACAAGTGGGACTGTGAACTATACTCCGTGGCCAAGCCCAACAATGTGTGTTCCTATATGTATGTATATTATATATATATATATATATATATTATATGTATATATATATGTAGATATATATAATAAATATATATATATATATGGGTCATTCTCTGAAACTGGACATGAAGTCTGACATGGAAAGAAACCAAAAGTGAAAACCTTCAAATAATAGCAGACAACATTTCATATAATACTTAATAGCAGAATCCATATTTGCACTTTTTGATTTTGATCTCTTATGAATTGAGAACGAGTTAAAATGAACCATATAATATCCATCCATAGCAACATTTCAACACACATCTATAACATTGTTGTAGCACACAACACAAATTAAAACAAGATCTTATTGATTACAGTTAAACAAAACAGATTGAAAAGATTTGTTGGTTAGATGCATGGTGTCAATATGCAAATTTCCATATTTTCATATTAGCACGAAATCATATAAGCATGTGTTGGAAAGGCCTAGAATTCATTAAATATATTAATTACATGTAGCATTTCTAACATAATTAATACACATGGTCAACAATAATTAGTTGGTGACCCGTTTCAGAGAATGACCTGAATACATGCATATACATACATATATATGGTGAGACGGACTGTGAGCGTTGCGATACTTTATAACCAACAACTTATACACACATATACATGCATATACGTACATATCCATACATATAGATACATATGAATGCACATACATACATATACATGCATATGAAGAGTTTGGGCACAAAATCATGTAAACGCCAATTGAAAAATTGTAGTTTAAGTAAAAGATTTTTACCTGAAAATAATTTTAATTCTCACTGATTCCACTTTTCATTTGATCACATGCTTATGGAGCAATGAACAAAAAAGAAGGAATATACAAATATAAACTCTTTGACGGTTTGGTTCCAATGTTTATCTCCAGTTATGGATTGGCGCTCACATGGTGTTACGCCTGAACTCTTCATATGCATAAATATACATGCATATACATACATATACATGCAAATACATACATATACAATGTATACACATATGCATGCATATGCACACATATACATGCATATACATACATATGCATATATATACATACATATAGATGCATATATATATGTATATATATAATATATAAATATATATATATATGTTGTATAATAATTATACGAGTATAATAACACAGAATATTATACTATCCTAACACCCACACACCAGTGATCGGGTGTTGAGCCTCGGACTACTCATCTACTGCTCAGGCTTCAACTCCGACGGTGGCGCCACCACTCGCCTGCTCACTGTCCTACTCACTTACCGCCGAGAAAATTCATGCCACCTGTGAGGGGTCAGTATACTCCACCCCGTGACCTACTTAGGAGCACACCTAAACCCACACACACACACTCCCAGGATAGCACAAGTTGATATCACATGAATAAGGTGGAGAGAGATGACTTCAAGGGTGTGTAATATGAAACCTGATGGTGAATGAATACAATGATGTCAATCTGCAGTATTAGTAGCCATTCCAATGGCGATATGACTGGTCCTCGTCCTCCTCCTCCTCCTCCTCCACTGGCTACTCATCCTGACATGGGGAGCCGCTGCAGTGCTTACCAGGCGTCTGTGTAACGCACGTCACATTCTTGTAGAGCCGGCAGCTTCTCCTAGGGCAAACAGCCAACTATTACTCGGATGTCTAATAAGATAAATAGCGCATAGCTTCAGGGTTGTAGCTAACCAGGGGGGGGGGGGCAGTGAGAGGTGGGGGGGGGGATCATCAGTTGCTCAACACCACCCCCGCGCGTTCCGCACACCAAAATAAAACCTCCCTGAAAAGGCTGGACATGGAATTTCAGCCAGCTTAGATTAAAATCTAAACACGACAGAGGAGGAGAATAGATTGAACGTTTTGGATTATCTCCAAAGGTAATAAGTAATATAGGACAACACTTTGTCCATTGTAGCGATCAACGTACTATCTGCTTATGCATTTGCTCAGGATAAACTGATTTCTTTTTTATGTGGTGTTTCATAATCCCAATAGAATGCGTATTGATTTTGAAGCACATGTCCTTGTGTTTTCAGTGCTGTTTTGTGTCAGTTGCTACGCCGGACAAAATAACAATTAGTTATCACCTTTGAGACAGGCTCATATGTTAGACTCCAATTTGCCATATGACAGAGCATACCAGATTGGCTGGGGACTTGGTGGGGGCGGGGAGAGGGGGAAGGGTCCATTCTCCCACCCACCCCCATCACATACAGTCATAGTGAGGCAACCCACCATCTTAGCTGATAATCATCATCATCATCATGCTGTCGGTCGCGATGCGACAAAGACTGCTTTCATTACTTGACTGCCGCTCTCCATTGTGCGGTTGTACATTTCCTGAAAGCTGCCTGCAAAAGTGTTGAAGTGCTGCTGGCTTTTGCAAGTTACCAGAGGCACTCTCTCGGGGAGCAAATAGAGGTTTCACACCGGCAAGAACATGTCAAGACAGGCGCAAAACTATTTGTCCCTGCAGTGGCTGGTCGGGAGATGTTGGGAGTTCCATACATCAACCGCCCTTAATGCTGCCACAGTGACATGGTTTTCTGTTTAGGGTTTGCTCCCTTAGCCTTCGGTTCTGTCAAGAACCTGTACAACAAGGCAGTGGTTTACAACTCTGCAGGGCAGGGGCGTCAAACTCCCTGAGGTATTGCCATACATGCAATACCTGCATACCAGGTATCAACTATGAACATAAGCACAAACATAAGCTGTCATGAAGATTCTGGAGGGGAGGGAGTAACTAAGGCACAGTGCTAATGCAATTATTTATTTATATATATACTCACACACTCTAAATTTGGATTGCACGTGCCTAAAGACAACGATGAAAACAGTTGAATTGGGTATTGTGCACTCACAATTAGCTGATAATACTGAACTTATTATCGCTAAGCCAGTACCACACTAATTTCTTTCATCATCGACTAATATTCCCTACTTAAGTTCCCGCTGATCTACTTATTTACAATCTAATGTACATGGCCAGAAAACCAGTGCCTCGATACTGATAAAATTGTATGTTCTGGTGAATAAACTGTTTTACCAACGACAACACAATTGATATGCAATCAATGGATCAAATCATATTTTTTATAAAAAGGAGTATTTCTACAGGGGCTGAAGAAGTAAAATGATCGAACATACCTTGAGGCCTTCGAAGGTCAAGGCAGACAAGTTGGTGCTATTCAGATTCAGTTTTCGGAGACTTTTCATGGCTAAATGAAAATGTGAAACCGGTATTAAATCAACTGTAACTGGAGGCGAAATGTAAGATAATAGCTGAAGTGCAGCACAATGACAAAACTAGTTCAAGATAACAACAAATACAAATATTTTAACTTTCCCCTTGTGGGTACAAACATACAGAACAGTTGTGTAAATTGGTGTGTTAATTTATGTTTAAATTTGTGTGTAAATTGATGTGTTAATTTATGTGTAAATGTGTGTGTAAATTCGTGTGTTAATTTATGTGTAGATTTGTGTGTAAATTGGTGTGTTAATTTATGTGTAAATTTGTGTGTAAATTGATAGATGCCGTCTTGAAACCTAAAAGTGACATGACACTTGATAAATGTGCAATAAATGTTCCAGGCCTACAGAAGGAAACACATTAAAGCTGCACTGTCCACTAAAAGCATCACATTTTCAAAACCAAAACAGTGGAAATGGCTCCCAAGGTTAATTTATTTTTAACATGGCAAAATTAATTTGGCCTGTTTTTGCATCAAATATCTCCAAAGTTGGTCATTGAAATTAAAAGTTACTTCAAACTAAACTAAAGTAGACTATAATGATTGGTCGTAATGCTTGCATTGCATTGCTCCCGCTTCCCTGACGGATCGCCTCGCCGACCTTCTACAAAAGCTCACCGCTGGAGCCGGGGGCGCACCCGGGCAAGCCCGCCTCCTCCCCGCCCCCGCGACCCCGGCGCAGGACATCCACCCCACCTACCAGCGATACACGAGGCGCAGCATCTACTCGACCCAGCAAGCCGCCTCCGCGGCCCGCCTCCCGACGGCCGCCCATGCCGCCCCCGACCACTCCCCCGTCTCCGCGGCCGAGGCGGTGCGGGAAATCCTGGAGTCGGCCGAGGCGCAAAACACCGGCCGACGAAAAGGTATACCATCCGGATACCTCTTCCCTCATGACCTCATTGAGAGGGGCGCCGAGGGGAAGGCGCTAAAACGTGGCGAGGCGACCATGGAGGAATACAACCTCGCCTTACGGATGCTGGAGTCGCACCCCGCCTTCCCCTCGGACTCACTCCCCGGACTCCTCCACCATAATATGACCGAATCTAATGTATTTATATCAGAAAATGGCAAAAAATGTAAAACTTTAAGTTGACGCTAGAGTGTAGTGTGGCCGTATGGTGATAGGGTGGGGGGGGGGGAGATTTATAGGTCAGTGAAGTTTGTCTCTGCGGCTTGGGGCATGGTGGGTACCTGCCCCCCCTCGAATCAACCACAATTCGGAAATGATGTGCCAATCCGATTACCTATCACACGGGAAGAAGGCACCCAGCTCATTCAACCATCCGGCAATGTTTATGATATAATCTGCTCAAGGAAATGACATGTATTGTCATGGATATATGGGTTATTCTTTCAAACTGGGCACCACATATTTAGTTTCCATGTCACGATCCTGATAATTAATTCTCTTTATTACGAATAGCAAGTCAAATAATTATTGTTGTCTCTGTGTTTTATGTATGTTATCAATGCTACATATATGTAATTGATCCCACAAAAGATATAAAAGAAATACTTGTATAATTTTGTGCTAAAATGAAAATGTGAAAATTTACACATCGATACCACACATGTATCCAAACTTTTTTTCAACTTTTTTTCAACATTTATCTCATAAGGCATACTCTTTTTTACTTGACTGTAATCGATAAAATCCTGTTTGAATTTGTTGTGTAGGTTAACATCATGTTCAGGGGGGGGGGAAATCTTTGATTTCCATTTT
This sequence comes from Branchipolynoe longqiensis, assembly GCA_030323885.1. Taxonomy (NCBI): domain Eukaryota; kingdom Metazoa; phylum Annelida; class Polychaeta; order Phyllodocida; family Polynoidae; genus Branchipolynoe; species Branchipolynoe longqiensis. The sequence goes on along the minus strand of CM059194.1, from coordinate 10,079,619 downwards.
TACATAAGTGATATTAATGTATTGTTCAATTTGTACAATATCTAAATCAAAAAGTGAAATAGGTTTTTTCAACTCGGACATATGGACAACATGCAAACCTTCATATGATCATTGATTATGCTATTATTTGGAATGCTTTTTGCTATTATTTGAACAGTTTTTACTTTTTGTTTCCGTGTCACATGTTAGTGCCCAGTTTTGGAGAATGACCCATATACACATCCGAGAAATACATCACGTGACCTTACCTGAAAGACAGTTAAGGCCCTTGTCGGTAACGGGTGTTTCGCATAAATTGAGTACCTGCAACTTCTGCATATGTTCCGACAACAGCTCCAGACCAGCATCACCAAACTGCCGAGAGATACACAAAAATGGACGTTTTCACAAGTGTTGATTCGTCATTGGAGTTTTATCTCCTGGCAACATCTAAGGTCATGTCAGGAAGTGTACTGACTCGTGCCAGTGTGCGGTCATAGTGACTTTATAGTGCTGCCCCACTTGGAAATCAGGCCACCAGCACCATGACATGATATCCCCCTCAGTCACATTATCCTGACCCTGAGCAAACCAGTCCTTGCCCTATTCTATTCATGGCAAGCGCTAGGCTAGCAATTGACAAGTATCAATTTTATAAGTCATTGGTTTGACTCGACTGGGAACCAAACTCCCGACCTCCTCCCGCATACAAGGCCCGCGGTCTACCAAATAGGCCACCGCACCCGGGGTCTCACAAGAGTTGAACAACCAATACACCCCGCCCCCCTTATCAGAAATAGAAACACTTTTCTTTGCGGACCGAAAAGACAATTAAAGCAGTCAATAAAAGCCTGCTTAGAACTAACTAAACAGCGGTTTACCTGTGTTGACCAAAGGTTGAGGTAGCGCAGCGACGGAAGTTTTATGAGGTCTGCCGCGCATGCGCTTGTGACCTGCGTGAACGCGAGGCTCAGACACTCCAGGTTCCCAAACGAGCCGGAGCTGAGCATGCGCGCCAGGTCTGCGTCCGTCGACTTGGAGGGCAGCGTCAGCTTCTTAGGGCCCCCTTTTTGTTGCTGCAAGAGGGACATGTCTCATGTGCAATTTTGAAGTGGTTAAAATTGGATTAGTTCAATGAAAGCTTCAAATCCTACGTATCTAATTTAGATAGTGATGCACTTATTTGACATAGTTACACTTCGAATATGTCAAAAGTCAGCCATTTAAAATAAAAGGAACTTCAATCTAAAGTAAGGTAGATCATAACAATCAATTTAATATAACTATCTTAGAAAAACGACATCAACTCAAAAACATCAGTCTATGCAAATTTAAAGAGTGCTCACAACCTCCTGCCACCTACAAAACAATCGAGCGACTGTCTAGACAAGCCGGTCACAGCGCTGGGTGTACATTTAGCGAGAGCTCATAACCTCCCGCCACCTACAAAACAATCCAGCGAGTGTCTAGACAAGCCGCTCATAGAGCGGGTTGTACATTTATAGAGTGCTCACAACCTCTCCCCATAAAACAATCCAGTGCGTGACTAGACAAGCCGGTCACTGGGCGGGGTGTACATTTAATGAGATCTCACAACCTCCCGCCACCCATAAAACAATCCAGCGTGTGTCTAGACAAGCCAGTCATAGGGCAAGGTGTACATTAAAAGAGATCTCACAACCTCCCGCCACCCACAAAACAATCCAGCAAGTGTCTAGACAAGCCGGTCATAGAGCGGGGTGTACATTTAATGAGATCTCACAACCTCCCGCCACCCACAAAACAATCCAGCGACTGTCTAGACAAGCCGGTCACAGAACGGGGTGTACATTTAAACAGATCTCACAACCTCCCACAACCCACAAAACAATCCAGTCAGTGTCTAGACAAGCCGGTCACAGGGTGGGGTGTACATTTAATGAGATCTCACAACCTCCCGCCACCCACAAAACAATCCAGCGAGTGTTTAGACAAGCTGGTCATAGGGCGGGGTGTACATTTATAGAGTGCTCACAACCTCACACAACCTACAAAACAATCCAGTCGGTGTCTAGACAAGCCGGTCACCGGGCGTGGTGTACATTTATAGAGTGCTCACAACCTCACGCAACCTACAAAACCATCCAGTCAGTGTCTAGACAAGCCGGTCACATCCACAGGGCGGTGTGTACCTACCAGTTCACGCAGTGCTATCTGTCGCTCACACAGCTCTGTGTACATGTGCTTGCCCTGGGAGGTGCTCTGCAGGGTGGTGATGATCTGCATCTTCATGTCGCTACTGTCAATCACCTCGTACTCCAGCATGGCACACAGCACCTGTACGCACACAGAAAGAAACACGCAAGTCGCTAACATTCTTCGATTCTACGGCAAAGTACAAGGAAGGGTTATGGGAACCACAGGGCCACCGCAGGTAGAGGGTTACGGGAACCACAGGGACATGGCGGGCAGAGGGTTATGGGAACCACAGGGACATGGCGGGCAGAGGGTTATGGGAACCACAGGGAAACAGCAGGCAGAGGGTTATGGGAACCACAGGGAAACAGCAGGCAGAGGGTTATGGGAACCACAGGGACATGGCAGGCAAAGGGTTATGGGAACTACAGGGACACAGCAGGCAGAGGGTTATGGGAACCACAGGGACACAGCAGGCAGAGGGTTATTGGAACCACAGGGACACAGCAGGGAGAGGGTTATGGGAACCACACGGACAAAGCAGGCAGAGGGTTATGGGAACCACAGGGACACAACATGCAGAGGGTTATGGGAACCACAGGAAAACAGCAGGCATAGGGTTATGGGAACCACAGGGACACATCAGGCAGAGGGTTATGGGAACCACAGGAAAACAGCAGGCAGAGGGTTACGGGAACCACAAGGCAGGCGTTATTGGAACCACAGGGACACAACAGGCAGAGGGTTAACACAAACAGATAAGGATATCCCCAGCAAGCACACAGGCATTGGCACAAAGGTGGGTTCAAGGCTGGGGGCTGACTCTTCCACCTAATGTTTGTGCTATATCTCCCACCACTGTGTTTGGGCTGTCAATCAACCATCTGTGGAGCTCTACAAACAATAGGAGGACAGCCAACCAGGACAGACTCTACTATACCCTCCAAGCAGATATTGTTGTAATAATATATATTGTCAAACTAGTGATTTATTAAAGACTTATTCTCTACACGGATGCTGTGTTGTCAGGTATGTTGTGTTCTGCGGGACTCTCACTATCGTACACAAAGAGGGTCAGAACCATGCACCAACGTTAAGAGGATTAACTATAACTATCAATTATCAAGATGAGTGCCGACCTGTGACAGTGCACACTCATGGTTGCATTATAGTGCTGCCCCACTGGGAAATCAGGCCGCGGGCACCATGACAAGAGGCTGAATAGTGATAGTTGAAAAGGCCAGGTGGCAGCACCAGGCAATGCAGAGAGCCTGTCCATTCGACTGATATGTTAAAGTTGCATAGTCTGATGAAAATATCAAATTTTCAAAACCAAGACCATTATCTAGATTTCTTTTGAGATATCTAACTTAGATACTGGTGCACTTATTAAACATTTCTCACACCATTGCAGGGAATAGCGAGGCACATGAATAGAACCTGTTACTGCAGAAGCCTACGGTGTCAGAGTTTGGGCGTGCTTGCCAAAATTAATTCTGCATGGTTGTATCTTCGAATATCTCAAAAGTTAGGCTTTTAAAATAAAAGTTACTTCAAACTAAAGTAAGGTAGGTTATAGCGATCAATCTAATATATTTATCTCAGAAAATTTCAGAAACTCAAAACCATCGGACTATGCACCTTTAAGTGTCAATAGTTGTGAGGTGTCCAGGTAAGGTTCCAAGCAGAGGCACCATTAAAGGGTAATCAGTTTATGGATAATTATACTCGTATAATGCTTATACAGCATGTATACGTATATATATAGGTATATGTATATATATTCCCCTTTACCTCAGCTGTTCTTAAACACAGCAGATGTATATTATTTATTTATTACGTAAATGAGAAGACAATACAAATTAGTTTGATTGAGCTCTCTCAGGCTGGACCATCATTAAAAGGCCCCTCCACTTCATTAAGTACACAATCTGTGCAAGTGTGACCAATATTACAGGATATTAGGCGTTCTCTGTGGCGGAGTGGTTAGAGTGTCTGACTTTTTTCTAGGTCAGACTCCTAATCTGAGGGTCGGAGGTTCGATTCCCCATGCCCCCAGCTCTGCCAATTTGGATTTCCACCGCTGTGTATAACTTACAGCGTCATCGAAGGCCAGTTGCTCTCATACCATGTCTTTTGGTGTGGGAGGTTAAAAATCCCTTGGGTCGGTAAAAGTGTAGGCTTGGGCTTTCTATCGACCAGCAGTGAAGACCAGTCGTCTATGACTGAAATTTCCCCTGCTTAAACAACTAATTGACCACAACAAAAAATCTGATCTCCCCTGAGCCGTTAGCCCCCAGTGTGTTGGGGCAGTGGGCTAGTACCCACGGTGCCCCACTTTAGTACTACAAGCAATTAATAAAGCGAGTCCTGCAAAGCATAAGAATGGACCTCCCACAGGTCAAAGCATATTGGCCCGGCCGTTTCCACAATTACACACATAATATTATAATAATACATTGACACATATACCTTCAGCAATGACCATCTTATATTTAGTTAACCAGGGCCCGTATTCATGAGCTTGGGGTACGCTTATCCGGAGGGTAGGCTTAGCCGTTGGGTAGCTATCCCCCGGTTTAACGGCGGCGGTTAATTAGGTCAATCAGTATTCACCAATGTTCTAGCCGGTCCGGATAGCTACCCATTCGATTTGTTTACACTCGTCGATTCGAAAATATTAATATCGCCGCCGTTACGGCGTCAGCGTTAATATCGGTTCGCATTTAGGGTTAATTTGACCAAATTTCACTTCTTGCGTATTTAAATCTATCAAATATTATCGCATTGAATAGATTTGGGCATAAGAAATTCACGCCGATTCGGCGGCGGCCATGTTTGGTTAACGTTGGACAGTATGGATATCGACGTCGCTGCGGTGGCAGCGATTTGTGTACTTTACATTCGTCGATTCAAAAATATTAATATCGCCGCCTTTGCGGCAGCAGCGTTAATTTCGCTTCGCATTTAGGGTTAATTTGACCAAATTTCACTTATTGTGTATGTAAATCTATCAAATATGATCGCATTGAATAGATTCAGAGCCACACACGCTCACTAACCCCTCGGGATAGTCCCTTACCCCTGATTCGAAGTGGGGTAGGGTACCCCACGGTTAGAGCCCCAGGGTAGCGCTACCCCAAGCTCATGAATACGGATTTTCCACCGTTAGCCGGGGGGGGGGGGGGGGGGGTACCACTAACCTCGGTTAGAGCCCTACCCCGAGCTCATGAATACGGCCCCTGGAGAATTCCTAGTAATAGGTATATGTAGGTGGTGGCAATAGGCAGACAATACAGGTGGACTCCATTCAAAATAATGTTTGCATAACAAGTTATCGAATGTATCAATTTATTATACACATATTATTATTCATGTAATTGTCTTGTAATTGTAATTGTTATCTTCTGTATTTGTATTTGTATTTTCTTTTTTTTGTGTGTGTACATTAGTTGTTTAAGCAGGGGAAATTTCAGTCGCAGAGGACTGGTCTTCCTCATTCCACTGCTCCTTGCCCTATCCTAGTAATGTCGAGCGTCTGGCTAGGAAGCGACAAGTATCAATTTTTAAGTCATTGATTTGACTCGACCAGGATTCGAACCCACGACCCCACAATCTACCAGCACGGGAGACGGACACTCTAACTCATTTGGCCATCCCGTCTGGGAGCTCCTTGAGGGAGGCAGTGAGCGACCTGGGGGGCAAACTGGTCTGCTACTAGGCAGGCACCGTTCTGTTTTCCACTTCTCCCACCAGGTGCTGCTGCCATTACTCTGCATCTGCCAATTTCCACATAAATCATATTATATAAATATTATGTAATGGTGTTCAACCCGAAAACGCTACCTCTCGCCCCACCAGGTGCCAGCACCTACCTCCATCGCAGTGATGTTCTCCCTCAATGCCAGGAGCTGGCAGGGCGACACCATCTTCTGCATCGTCACCAGGAATGGCTTCCGCTTGCAGCAGCAGTGTATTAACGTGTTGAGCTGAAACGTAAACATATGTATGTCTCTGTGGAGACTAAATCTGCATAGTCAGCTTGTAAAATTCTCTGATTATAAGGCAAGGCACAAGAAAGGGTTATACCCCTGTCAGACTACGACGTAACGAGCCAACATAAGCCTGACGTGCTCACGTTTCGTCATTACGTTGACGTACATTGGGTTATGTTATGATGATGTCAGAATGACGTTAGACTGACGTTGAGCTACGTCATGTTACATCATGTTATGTCGGTGTGCGTCAACATTTTGAACCTGTTCAAAACTTTTGACGTAACTCGAATGTAAGGCCTTACGTTCGCCGTACGTTCTGTACACGTTTGGCGAACATCAATGAGGTTAAACGGACGTTAGTCAAATGCTGCTCACTACGTTCCACTACGTTCCACTACGTTGACCCACATTAAAGCCGGCGGAAACATCCACGCGGCGTAATGGGAATGTCAGGAGAACGTATGCCAAACGTATGTCCAACATACGTTCAACGTACGTTCAGCATTTCAGCATTTCGCCACCATGTCATGATGTATGTAATGTCACGTAACGTAGTTCTGGCGATGGAATAACATACATAACGTTCCGTGAGCGTAATGACATTGACCTCTCTCGTTGACCTCACTATGCTTTACCGATGTTACGCTCTCATCAACTACGCTGCATCCATGTTCAACTTGTGCCCAAATTTGCATACTACGCCGAGAAGTTCGACGTTTTTCACGTTCTCCCAATGCTCACGTCGTTATGTCGTAGTGTGACAGGGCTAACACAGGCAGATAAGGATATCTCCAGCCAGCACATAGGCCAGTGTGTGTGGCAGTGTGTGGGGGTTGTCTCTCTGCACTTCAATCTGGGGCTGTCAATCATCTATGTGTGGTGCTATACAGCCAATGGGAGGACAGCCAACCAGAAACAGCCTCGTCTGTACTCTCCAAGCAGACATCGTTGTAGTAGTATATATTGACAAACTGATGATTATTAAAGGATTCTCTACTGGGATGCTGTGTTATCAGGTATGCGTGTTGTGTTCTGCGGGACTGTCACTATCAGTCATAAGAGGGGTCATAACTAAACACCTACATTAAGAGGTATAACGATAACTAACTTGTACTCCGGCATTGTGATGGGGGGTCTACTAAAAAATATATGAAAGGAGCAAACTAACAATAGGTACTCCAAATATAGCACTGTTTGCTGATTCTGACTGGCCATTGGGAAAAATAGGAGACTTGCTCTCAGCACACTACCCCGCTTTGAATGCTGTCTGCTGTGAGTGAGTGCATCAGAGCTAAAAATAACTACTTTCCCAGTAAAGTAGAGATCACTAAAATTAGTTTTGTATCCATTACGACTGACTTCAGCCAGGAAAGATTTGAAAAATTGAGGTTTGAAAACTTTGGAACGATCGTAAAACATAATTTAACGAGGCGGCGTCAAGGAGTGATAGTGGATAAAAGTCTTTAATCAGGGAAAAATGAGTAATGTTGGAACAAGACAGGTCAGACAGTTCCGGTATCAATCTCTGCAGTCCATAATGGGCGGCCCCCGAGCCTCAACCAATTAAGTGTGGCGAGGGTTGCCGCGCACGAGGCTGTTGTTCGGGACGTAGTGATGAACGCCGCGGATGTCCACGAACCGGGCTGCATAATCTCGGCTAGTGAGGTGCCTGCCGCTGCACAGGCCTGTGCCCCTCCCCTCCGGAGGCTGTGGAGGGTATAGTCCGAAGGTGACCTCACGCCGATGGCAGCGAGGGCCATGCGGAGGGCTGCCAGCATTACTTGTGGCCGGAGAGGGAGGTCAGGAACTAGCAGGAATGCCGGATCAGAAGGGTGCGGGTGTTGGAACTCGACATATCGATCCCAAGCCGCCACGGGGCAGCACTGGGACCCCGGTACGCATGGGATGGTGATGCGGTACACTTGATCGGTTCTCCACCTGGTCTTGGTGGTGCGGACCAGTACCGTGAGCCCTTCTCGGGATCTAGAAATGTCTGCCCGTCTGAGGTAGTCGTGGTTTGTTCGGTGTAGCCTGTGAATAGAGGGAGCAATTAGTACGAAATTCGCAGGCTAAGTTATAGGCCGTGCATAAATATGTTCTCGAACCAGACTTCAATTTCAGTAATGCTCATCTCTCTAGCGAGGCGACCTGCCCTGATGCGAGCGTCTAAGTCAAATGCCCTCCTACTCAGGGCCTCCGCCAGAACAAGGTCCTTTCCGGGCTTATGGCTTATTTCGATTTCACATCCATTTGTTGCCGCGAAGAGCCATATCTCCCTAGCGCATGCTGTTAGTATGGGGTCCCTGCCTGCCCCTGACTCGAGTACCTGTTGGCTAGCCGCGTTATCGGTGTTTACGATGATGAGGTATTCGTCCGGGTGTAGGGGGGGCCAGGGCCCTGATGGCGGCGACCAAATGTATTGCCTCTAGGTGTGCAATATTGCTGTAATTGGAACTGATACTGTCCGGGTATGCTTACCCGTAGAAATGTGACTGGGAGAAGGCGCCACCCGCTTCTAGGAAGTCCACCACCTGGCTATCGTGATAGCCTATTAGCAGCTCCCTCCAAACCTTGATGACGAGGCCTGAGGGGATGGGTATCCGAGCCTTCATGTGGATTGGTAACGCTGTAGCCCTTACTTGCTGGGAAATGTTCAGATAGCCCTGGTGTTTTCCCCATAGGTCTGTTTGTGGGTGTGGCCATATGTCACTCAGAATGGGCCTATAGTCCATGGGTGTCATGGGAGAGCGTGAGTTTAGGCTTGCAATGTCCGCGCCTGTGTCATGGATTGTTGGATCATCCCAGCCCGCTTCCTCATCACCTCTGCTTCCTAAGGCCGTGACATAAGTGTCATGGTTGCCGCCATGCACGCCGCCATCCTTGATCCCTATGCTGTCGTCACTGATGCTGACCTTTTGTATGGTCACGGTCGGTGGCTTGGTCCCAACGGCGTATTCTGCTGGCAGCCAGGTATACGTTGCGCCGGTGGCGCCGCTTGTCTTAACTTCCTGGAAGCTGTGGTGGTTTCTTGAGGACTGCATGGCATCGGGGATGCCGGGATTTCTTTCAGGTTTGAGTGCCTGACTGCGTCTGTTTCTTGGGTTGTCGAGGGACTGAACGGCCTGTTCTACAGGTGGCTTGCCGTTATCCGTAGGGGCCTGCGCTATGTTGTGCCTGCCCCGGAGTTTGCCTGTGCTTGCTCTGTGTGGGCTGGTTGCCTCGCGTTTGCCTTGGTTGCACTTGACAGGCTCCTCGTCTGCCAAACCGGTGTCGCGCGGGGAGCCCCATTTAAAAAAACCTGAGAGGTCTGTTGCGCGTTTGATGCGGCCGTTCCTTTCTTTTCGAGGAAACGCTTTTTATTTATGCAGTCTTTCTCTCTGTGGTTGTTCGCGCGGCGATACTTGTTCGCGCACCAGGCGCACACGTGTACCTTCCTGTCTGGCATCGTCCCGTGCGTCTCCGCGAAACCGCACTCGTTGCCCCAATTCCAAGGGTGGCATGTCTTCCCGTCTGTGTCATGATTAAACTTGTGATGGTTCTCTGTTGCTCTGCCCGCACCGCCAGCTACGTGGGTGGTGTTGTAGCTGTTGCGGGTGCCTTTCTCAAGAACCGTGTTATGGACACGTGTTCCTAAGGCAAAGACGTCTCGTTGCACATCCTTGATTGCGTATTGATCTGTCCATCCATTTGGAAGTCGACCATCGTCAATCATTGAGAAGACGCGTTCCGACCATCGGCGGCATGTCTCCCATTGCCAGTCCTTCGCCATAGTGGCTATTTGGTGAATGTGGTCTATTAAGGGGTCGGACCATGTGTCCGGGATCTCGGGTGCCCTGAGCATAGTGCATAACGCCTCGACGTACTCAGGCCAGGTCGCCTCAGCCATGCCAATCCTCTCCCTTCTGTCTCCGCGAACTACATAGTTATGGGGGAGCCGTGGTAATTTACCTTTCTTCTTCCCGAGTGCTGCCCCGGCCGCCGCCAAGAGTTCGGATATGTTGCCCGGGTCGTCGTTATCATTGATTCGATCCCGGTTATGTCGTCCTCTGGGACCCGTCTGGCCTCCTCCCCTGATTGGGGCCGAGTTAAAGCAGTCCCGGTATTGGTTGTCACTGTCTGGTGTGTCCCCAAAGGTTGCTTTACTTTTTTGTTTTTTATAAGTTTTGGCAGGGGCCATCTTCGGTACAGCAACGCCTTCTGTCGCTCGCGCCCGTTGTCGGGCTGACCTGTAGGTGACGTGTCGAGTCTGAAGCGCACTGTCGCTGTCACTATCAGGTTCCCCCGATGATGTGCTTTCCTCCTGCTCTTTCGCTTTCCTTGTTGAGCGGGACTTGTGTTTGAATGCGTCCATCTTGTCCGCTATCTCGGACCTGATGGTGGCCATCTGTGTCTCCATTGCGCGGCTAACGGCTGCATTTACCGCATGTATTATTGCGTTCGTGGCCAATGCCTGCTCCGATGACGATGCCTCTTGCATTGCCGAGATTGAGTTCCTGCTGGCTGGGGACACCGGAGATGCTTCCATGTTGTCTCCATGGAGGTCCGGCTCCATCTGGGCCTTCCTTGTTCGCCCCCGGGGCTTTGGTGTGTCATTTCTTTTTGCCTTCCTCGAATTTTTCCTTGTGTTCGGCATATTTGGGCAGTACCAGAATGTGTCTGTTGGAGCAGTGACCAGTCACTGAATTTCAAATATCTAGTCGTGTGGGTGTGTTCTAAAAGTTGGGTGCTGACTAGTCTCCGTAGAAGAGGTAGTAAGAGATAAAAATAAACAGCGTTGTAGTTGTTGATGTGAGGGTGTGGTTAAATGAGTAGCGTAAAGTATAAATGTCCGGATAAATGTGATAAATTAGTGCTAGTGAGTAAAAGTAACCATAAAGTCAGTGGTAAAATAGTGATGAAGTTAGTGATTTGTGGCTTAGAATGAGTCTGGAGTAAAGCGATGACCTTTAATGAGGTGATAAATGTCAATGTCTATAATACAAATGCCATAGCATAGTGTTGATCTGGGAGTAGGAATGTTGTACATTTTAATGTAATAAAATAATAGTAGAAAGTCAATAGTATAAAACAAGTGCAGCAGAACTAATAGTATAAATAAATGTATAAAATAAGGCTGTAAATGGCCGAATCTGTCTCGTGGAATAACCTCGTCGAACAACTGACGAATAACGCAATGAATTGGTGAATGTCGATTTTCCAACTCCTTTAGCTGACGTCCCGAATATCATGTCGACACACAGGCCTGGATAAGCCACGTCGACCCACAGACCTGGATGAGACGATAGCAGGTTTACTTTGGCCAGAATGTCGATTCTATATGAATATTTTGTTTTACAATACCGTTAGTCGACCCGGTGAACCTTGGTCTGGTTGGTTCGCTTTAGCTACTGTGCTATGGCGTCCACGTCGATCCTGGGCCCGTATTTGAAGGCTATAACAAGTTAAATCTCAAAATGCTCTCCGTGCTCCTGCCGATCTCGACACTCTTTCATCGCTTTAGCCGCTGGGCTATGGCGGCCGTGTCGAACCCTGGGCCTGGTACGTACCTCGCAGTACCTGTCCAGACGCTAATTCCGTCGGCACCACCAATTAAATAGTAATTAGATATAATTTATGCAGCCCAAGAAGACTAATAAGAAAGTCAGATTGACAAAATTGTCGAATAAAATCATTAATTGTCCTTTGAATATTGGGTTTCACATTTAACGGGAGCAATCGTCGACACACAAGTCGGCTGAATGTCGAGTTTGTTAACACTTAGATGACTTTAGCTGATCATTGTCTGACCCGCTCTTCCTTGTTCTTTATCATACAAAGTTCGACACACAGGTTCGACACAAAGTTCGACACAATAAGGCTGTAAATGGCCGAATTGTCTTAAATGTTTATAAATGTTTATAATAAATAATTGGTCTGGTTGGTTCGCTTTAGCTACTGTGCTATGGCGTCCACGTCGATCCTGGGCCCGGTTCTGTCTTCCCTAATAATAGCATTAGGAGGTAATTAACCCTAACAAATTGCCAATTTGTGGGTATTACTGGTGGTTTTTGGTAGATGGTTTGACTAAAATGACATATCAAGCAATGGTCTGTCAATAATGACAGGTTTGTCGAGTTTTCGACAGCAAATTGTCTTTTTGTGCTTCGGCTGATTGTCGAATTCTCAATTTTCTTTTAGTTAACGTATAGGTATATTTTTCTTCTTTCTTCTTACATCGACACGCAGGCGTCGAATCTCTAATGCAAAGTTTTGTTTCTACGATACCGTCAAGTCGAGACGTCGACCCTGAGTCCTCGACACACTCGCGCTGGTCGGCTAGAAGGTGGTTTGTTGACGTCCTCGACGCTCTTGGCGGCTCGCGAGATGAAAATAATACACAGGTAGCATGTAGACTGTGTAATATGTAGTAAGAAAGTGAATCAGTGTGATCAGTAGCTCGGGTCGGAGGGTTGTGGTAGCGGGCAGGCGGTGGGAGGTCACGTGATCAAAATGGCGGGAACGGTCAGCTGGTGGGGTCGGGTCGGATGCCCCTAGGGTTACTCGAGTGGCGCCACCTATCGGTTCGTTCTGCATTTCTCCACCCGTAAATTAGTCATGTTACCTATAACATGCGCGATTTCACAAAATATTTTTCTTGAAAAATATGATATTACAAAGAAATATTATTTCTCTACAAATCTCTGTAGATTGTTAACCACCATTTAGCACTCACTCTCAGCAGTTTGGACTTAACCATAGAATGGGTATGCTAATTAGAGCAATCAAATTTTTGAGATTTTTTAGATGTGAATATAGCTTAAATACAATGTAATCACATTATAGATATTTGCATTCTGATCATTTTGATACAAAAATCATGTCAATATCTCAAACAGAACCAGAGATATTAATTTTCTAAAGATTTGATCATGAACGGTTAGTGAAAATCATATGATTTGCCATGTTTGATGTCAAATTGCTCAACAAATATTTATTTTCAAGGTCTGAACAAAATTGAGATTAGAATTTGTACGAGAAATAATAAGTTAAAAGGATAATGATGTGATTAAAATGTAATTTGCCTTCAGTAGGCATCTTCAATCATCAGGATTTAAGCATTTGCAGAATCATGGAAAATGTGTGAAATTAAGGGCAAAAACTAAATATTAAAAGATTCATAACTCAGGGTCTAATAAACCAATTTTCCATTATTATATATATTTGTAATCAGATTGATAAGAGCTTTCCGAGTGTCCCATTTGCAAATTAACTTCATAAAAAGACAAATTCAGTTTGGAGTACCTACTAACAATAACAACACTTCAAAATGGTGATCACGACAAGACAGATAAATTATGTCCTGGCAACAGCTAAGGTCATATCAGCAAGGGGACTGACTTGTGACAGTGTACACTCATGGCATCTTTATTGCGTTGCCCCACTGGGAGACCAGGCTGCCAGCACCATGACCTGATATCCCACTAAGTCACAATATCCTGACACTATGCCAACCAGTCCTTGCCCTATCCTAATAATCCCGAGCGCCAGGAGAAGGTACACCAAACATACGTCCAACGTACGTTCAGCATTTCGCCACCGTATCATGATGTATGTAACGTCACGTAACGTAAAGCAATGTAGTTCTGGCGATGGAATAACGTACATAATGTTCCGTGAGCGAAATTACGTTGTCCTCTCACGTTGAATGACACTATCACTACGCTTTACCAATGTTACGCTCTCGTCAACTATACTGTATCCACGTTCAACGTGTGCCCAAATTTGCATACTACGCCGAGAAGTTCAACGTTTTTCATGTTCTCCCTACTGACATCGTTACGTCGTAGTGTGACAGGGCCTTTACATAGTGAACATTGATGTGCACTTACCGTAACCATGTAGATGTCACCCTCAGTAAGGACAATGACTGGTTGAACCCTAATGGAGAATGCAGACATCTTACAAAATGAACACCCATGCACACTTACTGTAACCATGTAGATTTCATCCTCACTAAGGGCACTGACTGGTTGTAACCTGATGAAGAACACTGATATTTCACAAAGAGACCTTGATGTGCACTCACCATGACACTGTAGATTTCGCCCTCGTCGTCACAGGCTATTCCTCCAGGACAGAAGAGCTGGAACCACCCCTCCTTGCTCTCGCGCAGGCCCAGGACAGTCTGGTGTACCTCACACCTGGGGTCCTGTGCCAGGTTCTGGATCGTCTGCTTGATTCCTCTGCAATGAGGTTATTTAGGTACTTCTAAAAGGATCATTCTCAGAAATGGTGTACCACTTTTGTGACATGAAAACCAAAAGTGAAAATAATTCCAAATAAGGCCAAAAAACATTCCAAATAATAGCAGAATCCAGAATCAAATGACGGTTTATATGTATTGCATATGTCAGAGTTGAAATTTGTTTTCTCTTTTGATCTTATACAAATGGAGAATGTTGTTAAAATTAACCAGGTTAGTTCCATACATAACATCATCTTAACACACACATCAAATTCAAACAAGATTTTATTGGTTACAGTTAAGCATAAAGAATTGCTTCTTACAAAAATAAGTTGAACAAATGTTTGGGTAGTTATATGGTGGTGATATGCACATTTTCATATTTTCACTTTAGCACAAAATCATATAAGCATATTTTGGATACATCTTCTAGGATAAATTAAATACATGTAGGATTGCTACTGTGATGGTCCATGGTCTTCCACACTGTCACACACTCACGGAAGAACGCCAAGATTGAGTAACAGTACGCTTCAACTGGTTTATTATAAAACCTATCCGCTCTCAGCGGCGTCAACAGTCAACTGACCCGATGCTTAACTCGCCAGGTCCCACGTCGCCTCTATAGGTGGGTGGGGGTTGTGCTAGCCACACGCAGTAGAGGGCAGCCCAGTCGGGGCTCTGCCCTGTGTCTAGCATGCCACCACCTAGTGCAGTTCAGTGTAACTGCGTAGGTGTGCGGCGTAGTGTCTGCCGCCACCGCGTGATAGTGGAGCTCATGTACAGACTACTACACTAACATACTTAATACACAGAGTCAACAATAACTATTTCTGTATTTGACTTACTCCCCTACAACAAAGAAGTCAAAATAATTAACTATGTAACATGGAAACCAAAAATGTGGTAGAGAGTTTTTGAGAATGTCCTTAAGATAAGGTATCATTGCGGAATGACTTTCAGCATGTCGCTTTTACATTTGTGTATGAATATGTAGTAGTCTGCACTGACTTCTCAGAAAAGGAGCCGCATTGACAGGTAGGTTAGCGTAGTGTGGTGACATGAGAGAGCCTAGGTGCTGTAATGGTTAGCTTACTGGGCCGAAATGCAAGAGATCTGGGTTCGATTCCCGCTCTAGGAGCAATGTTTGCCACTTGCATCAACCTCACGACAGATGTATACAGTATAGTACATAGTACCAGTTCTAGCTTCTAAGCAACACTTATCATAGGCTACCCCCGTCACATATGGGCAAGGTCCAGGTTTTATTTGATAGTACCTCTGTTGGTTGGATGGTTGGTTGGTTATTGGAGTTTTACGTACTGGCAACATCTAAGGTCATATCAGGATAGCCCGTCTGTAGACGAGGCCTCAAAGAAGATTTCCACCAATAACCAGCCCTCTGATGACAGTAGGAATAATTCAGGTTCTGGGTAGTTGGCTGGTTGGTTGTTGGAGTTTTACATCCTGGCAACATCTGAGGTCATATCAGGATAGCCCGTCTGTAGACGAGGCCTTATAGAAGATTTCCACCACTAACCAGCCCTCTGATGACAGTAGGAATAATTCAGGTTCTGGGTAGTTGGCTTGGTTGGTTATTGGAGTTTTACATCCTGGCAACATCTGAGGTCATATCAGGATAGCCCGTCTGTAGACGAGGCCTTATAGAAGATTTCCACCAATAACCAGCCCTCTGATGACAGTAGTAATAATTCAGGTTCTGGATAGTTGGCTTGATTGGTTGTTGGAGTTTTACATCCTGGCAACATCTAAGGTCATATCAGGACGGCAATCACCTTGTGACAGTGCGCACTTATGGTGACTTTATTGTGCTGCCCTACTGGGAAATCAGGCCATCGGCATCATGATCCGATACCCCACTCAGTCATATTATCATGACACTGAGCTAACCAGTCCTTGCCTCATCCTATTAATGCAGAGCGCCAGGCTAGGAAGCGACAAGTGTCAATTTTATACGTCATTGGTTTGACTCGACCGGGAACTGAAATCCCGACCTTCCGCACGCAAGGTCCGCGCTCTACCGATTCGGCCACCGCGCTCGGTGTGTTGTGGGTAGTAAGGACATATTCGGCAAAAAAATCTTTTAAAATTATCGGTAAGTAAAACAAACAGTTTTTAATGAATGAATTGAAAATTGTACTTACGTGGTGAATATTGTGTCGGCGAGAGCACTGAAAAAATACAAAGTATGGGTCTGATTAGGAGGTACAAGGGTACGTAACTAAATCATTCAACTATTTCTTAAATGTAAGTGTCTAGGCAGCCGGCAATGTTGGCTGCGAATTCTCAGAGTCTGCACAACCAACAATGTCGTCTGCCTAGACTTTCGACATTCTAGAACTTGTTCAGCCGACAATGCTTAAACTTCTTTTCAAAGGTTCATTCGTTATTTATTTACTAAAAATATGAGTTGTCATAAGTTTTGCTTCACAAAGATTCAAAGGCGAATATAGTTCCACATTCAGTTATATTACCGGTGTTGCAGTTTCATCGGCACACCCGTTTGCTAGGGACACATCGCTTCTGCGCATGCGTCAAAATCGAACATCGTCGTCACTAACCTTATAAATTTAAAATATTGTTTTTCGTAAAGATGTTTTCTATATGTGTACCAAGCGGTTTGTTTCTAGGTGGTGTGGTTTTAGAGATATTTCACTTTTCCTGTATTTTCTGTATGAACATTACTCACGACCATTGACAATGCTTTGAGTTTGACGGTATGCACACTGCAAAACATTAGTTTTATTCAAAATTAATAGAAATCCAGAACCCTACTCTTATTAATTTAATATAATCTTTTTGGTACACATGTTTTCTATATGTGTACCAAGGGATTTGTTTCTAGGTGGTGTGGTTGTAGAGATATTTCACTTCTTCTGTATGAAGATTTGCTCACGGCCATTGACAATGCATTTGAATGGATGTGTCCCTCGCAAACTGGGGTGGCGCGGAAACTGCAACACCGGCAGTTAAGCTAGTGACATTTGTGGCCAGTATCTGGAACCACTCTAGTAGGGTATATTCCCCAACTGCCTATAACTTTACATGCTATATCTCCATGAAGAATGCTTGGACAAATAATAGTTCTAATATCAGCACTTGTATTGTCTAGTTATATACATACTTCTTTAATACTGTGTCTGTCATTCACAGTACTGATATCGCAGACCTTCCATCAGCATCTTTAATTCTGTTCACTTTTATTATGAAATCAAAATGGACAATATTCCCATAATATCCATTTACTAAATATCAGATTTAATACATACCGATATTGCATCAAACATGTTACTAAAATGCCAAATCAGATTGACTTGCAACAAAAACTGTTTTAGGAGAACAAAATCATTTTTGAAAAGTGTGTATATAACAAGACAATACAAGTGCCTATAATATAAGTTGAAGCATTGTCGGCTGCGCAAGGTCTAGAATGTCAAAAGTCTAGGCAGCTGAAAATGTCGGATGTGCAGAGTCTGAGAATCCGCAGCCGACATTGTTGGCTGGTAGACACTTACTTCTTAATACCCAGAGAGTTTTGATAACACATTGTCTAGAGTGATTGCCATTCCAATGTCCCAGTCCCTTTCCATTATGATAAAACTGATATTAGCTTATTCAATGTTATCTCACATTTTCTTTTGCTTACTGTGCCAAATTAGAGGTTAGAACATATTGAAACACTTAATTATCATAACGAGATAGGCAACTCTTTTGATATTAAATTCACTGTTTATCACTGTAAGGCCAAATATATATACAGATGAACCTCGATCCAACGGACACCGATGCAACGGATTCCGGATCCAACGGACACAATCCGCTAGAGTGAGCTAGGCTCCCACACATGTGTAATGCATACTCACACATATGCATACTCATTCACAAATACAAACATACCCACATAGTGCCATCCTAACAACATCTAAGGTCATATTAGGACGGGTACCGACTTGTGACGTGTTGTTTACGTGTTTGGTCCCCTGTTTTCCACATTATCACTATGGTGCCTATAGATAAAGCAATTTCGTCGCTGCAATGGACAAACAGCTTTAACGGACAACTGCTCCCCCCTATTAGTCCGTTGGATCGAGGTTCATCTGTATATATACAAAATTGGTGATCCTCCCCGCCCGTGCCTGAAAAATCGCCCACCCTGATTTCTTTTTAATTTAATTTCTTTTTTAACCGTTAAAAATGTGGCGGGCTGGCAGCAATTCAACTTTCATATATATTCTTAAGTCTTTGGTTTGACTCGGCCAGGGTTCGAACCCAGGAGTTCGAATCCCACGACCTACCGGAACCATCGGACTATGCGACTTTAAAGAATTTCATTTATAATATGTATAATAATTTTAGTATCAAACAGTATTTACATGCAGTTACTATCACAACTGATAGTTTCATTTATGCATCAAGGAATTGTACTGTACGGCCGGAAGACCAGTGCTCTGGTGCTGACAAGATGTAAAAATATACGGATTTTCGGTTAAGAATTATATATTGGCAGAGAGCATTATTAGTCTTGGGCGACGGAGTGGGGACGATGTTATATAAACTAAAAGTAATAATATCCCACTCCCATTATGACATGATATAAGCTGTGTGAAATATATGTTCATATATTATGCCTGAGATTAATGAAGAGATGTTCCTATATAAGAGGCAGTACATGATTGTTGAAATATTTCTCTATGCATCCATAAAGAGTGCAATTGGAGAAAAGACCATTTTAACAGAGATCTATTGTAACTGTATAACTACCTGCCCCCCCTGCCTTGACCACTGGGCTGGTCCACCAGCCTAATTTGCATATACACACAGGGCACCACCTGCAGCTGGGTTGAGTGACAGCTACCCCTACTGGGGGAGGGTGCCACCCACCCTGACTGTGGAGGTGCCTGATTGGCTGGCTGGGGACTGCCCAGTCACCTGCATCCCATTGGCCCTCTGACCACACTAGCCTCAAACCAAGATCTTAATTCTAGACTCTGCTTCAGACCACCTGGAGAGAGATCACTCTACTCCTGACTCTGGAGTGAGGCGCACCTACTCTTGAGCAGGAACCCCAGACACTCTGTCTGATGCTATCAAAATTCATCTATTCTAATTGAGTGTGAACACAGCCATAGGACTCCTGTCCCATGAGCTGTAAGCACTGCTTTCTATACAGGCTAAAGTAGTAATGAGATCTTGTGTGGCTAGAAGGCAAGGGGTGTGGATGATAGGTCACTGGTAGGTGGACAGGAGTTGGTGTTAGTAAAGCACAACTTCTCCACTGTTTATCTGTGTCTTGACTTCATTCTTCCTTAGCATTGGTTAATGAGTTGATAGACAAGTGATATGAAGGGGAGAGTTTCTGTAGTATTCTCTGGTGTCCCAAACGTGGCCGGGCATCCAGTAATATTATAAAGAGATATTATTCGATGAATAAAATATATTTTAGTTAAAAAAATAATAGGGCAGTTTGTCTGGTGGGACCAGGTAGCAACAGATGCTGGTCCACCTAGTGTGTTTTGTATTTCTGACCATGTGATGAAGCTGAGAGACATTAAGACCGACTCATGGACGCAACTCTCACAGCAGAGAGCTAAATGGAGAGCGGCAGTCAAGTAATGAAAGCAGTCTTTGTCGCATCGCGACTGACAGCATGATGATGATGATGAATGACGCAGTAACTTTGTCCACTTACTCGTCGGGGAAGGGAATTGGCTGCAAGAGACTACCAAGAGGTGGTAACCAGTCCTCATACTCAGATCTGGAAATAAATATAAAACATATTACATAGTTCATATATATAGGCCATTCTCCGAAACTGGCCACTAGAGTGTGACATGGAAACCAAAAGTGAAAACCTTCTATGTAATAGCAAAAAGACACATTGAAAATAATACGAGAATCCATGTTCCTCTGAAGGGGTTGTAAGGTTGCACATATGTCAGAGTTGAAAAATATTAACTATTTCAATTTTTGATTTAGATCTTATATACACGAGTGATGTTAACATGAAAGTCAACGATACATGCAGAACATCAGTTTAACATACATAACAAAGTCAAACAAGATTTCATTGATTATAGTCAGAAAACAAAAGTATGTCTTACAAGAGAACAGTTTAAAAAAAAAGTTGAAACAAAGTTTGGGTACATGCATGGTGTTAATGTGTAAATGTTCACATATTTATGTTAGCACCAATACAAGTATACTTTTGATACTTTTTGTGGGATAGATTAAATAGGCCTGTATGTAGTGCATTTTTCTTTTGGGAAAATTTCAATCGCGGGTGATTGGTCTTCCTCATTCCACTGCTCCTTGCCCTATCCTAATAATACTGAGTGCCTGGCTAGGAAGTGACAAGTATTAATTTTAAAGTAATTTGTTTTCCTCGACCAGGATTCGAACCCATGCCCCCACGATCTACCAACATGGGAGGTGGACGCTCTAACTCATTCGGCCATCCCGTCTTGTTTTGACAACGCATAATACATAGAGGCCAAATAAAATATTTGATTAGGAAGCTGAGATTTGTGGCAGGAAAATCCAGTATGACAATCGGATGTATATCATGACTTAGTATAATCATACAATATATAATATATATATATAATTATATTATATACTTTTTCATACAATTCTCACCATGTATCCCACCATGCATCTATGTGTCATTTTCTAGGCTCTGCTTGCCTCCTCGAGCTGCTGATGTCTTTAAGTTACTATAAGTAGCTGCTTTTGCCTTTTATATTGGCTGAATTTTTATTACGTGGGTGAGAGTGAAAATCGGGAGATTTCCACATGCAATCATAATATCGGAAGAGAATAGCCAAAATCAGAAATTGTCCTCCAAAATCGGAGCAGTTGACATATCTGCACTTCCCCTGTAGCAGGTCATGGAATTCGACCCTGTGGGGGTTCAAACCAAGGCAGCGTCAAACTAATGACTTAAAATATTCATACCTATCGCCATTTATCCTGGCGATCGACAATACTAGGATAGGGCAAGGAGCAATGGGATGCGGAAGAGAAATTATCCATGATTTAAATATTCCTCCAGCTTAATCAACAAATATAATAAACAATTTACATGAACAAAAAATGAACACATATATATACTTACACAACCTCGAGAACGGCGATATAACTTGCAATCTTTTCGTTCATATCACTGTTATCAACTTGCATCTCAGAATTATTCAGCTGGTCAGTGCTGCAAGAAAACGACATGAGCCGAACAAATGGGAGACTTGTCAACTTCTGAATAAATAGTCACGTGACAGGGTGTTGCCAAACAGGTAAACGCAATGAGATGTTTGTTTTATTTTGCATCGTACCTACATTAATTCCTCTGAATTACCTTTTTCACTGCAGATGCAGTAGGCATTCAGTCATAGATAATAATTATTTTAAAGTGTTGTGGGGGTGAGGAAAATGGGAAATATTGTGCCTAGAGCGGGACTCGAACCCACATCTCTTTGCATTCCGGGCCAGTGTGCTAACCATTACACCACCTAGGCTCCTTGATATCAACACACTACCCACGCCTACCTGTCTATGCAGCTCTTTGCCTGAGAGGTCAGTGCAGACCACTACAAAAAGCTTTTTGTTGTTTTAAAGGTCAATTCTGAGTGGTTATACCGACGAGGATGCAGACATATGTCCGATAGATTTGAGTTTCTGTCATTTTCCTTAGGTAAATATATTAAATTGATTGTTTTAATCTATTTTACTTTAGTTTGAAGTACAAGTGATTTTAAATGGATAACTTTTGATATTTTTGAAGCATAAACAGGTCAAGTTAGTTTTGGCAAGCATTCCAAAACTCTGACACCATAGGCTTCCGCAGTAACAGGCTCTATTAAATTGGCTCAGTATTCCCGTCCATGTGGCAACAAATGCTTAATAAGTGCGTCAGTATCTAAGTTAGATATGTAGAATAAAATCTAGATAATTGTTGTGGTTTTGAAAATATTACGCTTCATCCGACTATGCAGCTTTAAGCATTTGAGAGAAGGTTGGATAGACATTAGAGAGGACACCCACATTTATATGAGTTTAGGGCTATGTCCTCCTCCATATGTGTGCAAACAAAAAAATAGCTCTTTTTGTTTAATACTGTAGTGGTCTGCACTGACCTCTCAGGCAAGTAACCACATAGACAGGTAGGCGTGGGGAGTGTATTGATATCAGGGAGCCTAGGTGGTGTAATGGTTAGCACACTGGCCCGGAATGCAAAGAGATGTGGGTTCGAGTCCCGCTCTAGGCGCAGTATTTCCCATTTTCATCACCCCCACGACACTGGTTGCCGTGATCAGGATCCTGTACAAGCTTTGCGCTGTATGGTTGTTGAACCTACCCTGTGTATGTATGTGTTAGTGCATTGCCTGTATGTATGTAATTGTAAGCATTACAAGACTTACAATTCCAGGGGACGAGTGTAGTGGTCTGCACTGACCTCTCAGGCAAGTAACCACATAGACAGGTAGGCGTGGGGAGTGTGTTGATATCAGGGAGCCTAGGTGGTGTAATGGTTAGCACACTGGCCCGGAATGCAAAGAGATGTGGGTTCGAGTCCCGCTCTAGGCGCAGTATTTCCCATTTTCATCACCCCACGACACTGGTTGCCGTGATCAGGATCCTGTACAAGCTTTGCGCTGTATGGTTGTTGAACCTACCCTGTGTATGTGTGAGTGCATTGCCTGTATGTATGTAATTGTAAGCATTACAAGACTTACAATTCCAGGGGGACGAGTGTAGTGGTCTGCACTGACCTCTCAGGCAAGTAACCACATAGACAGGTAGGCGTGGGGAGTGTGTTGATATCAGGGAGCCTAGGTGGTGTAATGGTTAGCACACTGGCCCGGAATGCAAAGAGATGTGGGTTCGAGTCCCGCTCTAGGCGCAGTATTTCCCATTTTCATCACCCCCACGACACTGGTTGCCGTGATCAGGATCCTGTACAAGCTTTGCGCTGTATGGTTGTTGAACCTACCCTGTGTATGTATGTGTTAGTGCATTGCCTGTATGTATGTAATTGTAAGCATTACAAGACTTACAATTCCAGGGGGACGAGTGTAGTGGTCTGCACTGACCTCTCAGGCAAGTAACCACATAGACAGGTAGGCGTGGGGAGTGTATTGATATCAGGGAGCCTAGGTGGTGTAATGGTTAGCACACTGGCCCGGAATGCAAAGAGATGTGGGTTCGAGTCCCGCTCTAGGCGCAGTATTTCCCATTTTCATCACCCCCACGACAATACCATAACAAACTGGCACTAGAGGCCCAATAGGTCCGAGATCGGCCAGAAGATGATCTGTAAGTGTTATGTGGTGTTCTCTGTGGCGGAATGGTTACAGTGTCGGACTCCTAATCTGAAGGTCAGTGGTTCGATTCCCCATGCCATCACTTCTGCCCATTTAGATTTCCACTGCTGTGTATAACTTACCGGGGTCATCAAAGGCCCATTGTGCCATGTCTATGTGGTGTGGGAGGTTGAAAATCACTTGGCTTGGGAAAAGTGTAGGTTCAGGCTTTCTATCAACCAACTGTCTGATTCGGACAGAAGGAGTCAATACGGTTATATGATTTTGGATAGGAAAAGTTTTTTTTTTTTTGGTACAGTAGTTGTTTAAGCAGGGGCAATTTCAGTCGCAGACGGCTGGTCTTCCTCATTCCACTGCCCCTTGCTGTATCCTTATAATGCTGAGCGTCTGGCTAGGAAGCAACAAGTATCAATTTTTAAGTCATTGGTTTGCCTCAACCAGGATTCAAACCCACGATCCCATGATCTACCAACACGGTAGACGAACGCTCTAACTCATTCGGCCATCCCGTCTGGTACCTTTATCTAATTAAAAATATTAAATCCTTCTGTGTTCGTCTCTCTGACGCTACACTATCTAGGTCAAGGGGGTCGACTCGAAGGGGGCATGGGAGGCACCTCTGAAGGAGCCCCACTTCGAGCCCCTAATATTAAGAGGGTGTGGTAAATTTGGCTGTGTTCGTCAGGAGCTGCTCCACCGAATGAGAGATATGGGATGTGACGCGAAGTGTACTTTGGTTTGTTTGTTGTCGTTTTACGTCCTAGCAACATCTAAGGTCATATCAGGACGGGTACCGACTTGTGACAGTCCGCACTCATGGTGACTTTATAGTGCTGTCCCACTGGGAAACCAGGCCATCGGCACCATGACCTGGTATCCCACTCAGTCACATTATCCTGACACTGAGCACACCAGTCCTTGCGCTGTCCTAATAATGCCAAGCGCCTGGCTAGGAAGCGACAAGTATCAATTTTTAAGTTATTGGTTTGACTCGACCAGGATTCGAACCCTCGAACCGACGATCTACCAGCACAGGAGACGGACGCTCTAACTCATTCGGGTATCCCTTGTGGTCTGAAGTGTGCTTTGAGGACGTGAACTAGTTTGTTGGGACATGCACATGGGACGTTGCGACGGCTCCTCCCGCCGGATCAACCACAATTTTGAAAGTATATGCCAATGGTGAAAACAAGACTATTCAGACTTATCCATGATAGGCAGTATACATCTGTAAGTTAAAGTTAAAATATACCAGTTACCTCATTTTGTCCTCATAGCAGTTGAATATGGCACTCAGACATACGGCGACTACGTTTGGCATGACTCGTGGGTGTGGGCATTGACTCGTCTGGCCGTGCATGCTGTAGACGTGAAAGAAAACACGACAGCTTAGTTCAGTTGAGTTTCATTTAACCACAAAGATGCATTCAGGTCACATTGTATGGCTTCCACAAAGGGGTGATCTTTGTTATGTATGTACTAAGACATGACACGCCGAGAGCCAGCGGGCCGGTGTCGCGGTTTCAGCTGACTGCCGTGCTCAGCTGACTGTCAGTTTCATGCGCATGTGTCAAAATCTAACAGCATCATCACTAACCTTATAAATTTAATATAATGTTTTTGGTAAAGATGTTTTCTATATGTGTACCAAGCGATTTGTTTCTAGGTGGTTTGGTTTTAGAGATTTTTCACTTTTCCTGTATTTTCTGTATGAAGATTGCTCACAATGCCTTGAGTTTGACGGTACGCGCAGTGCAAAACATTAGTTTTATTCAAAATTAATAGAAACCAAGAACCCTAACCTTATAAATTTAATATAATCTTGTTGGTAAAGATGGTTTCTGTATGTGTAGCAAGCGATTTGTTAATAGGTGGTGTGGTTTTAGAGCTATTTCACTTTTCCTGTATTTTCTGTATGAAGATTGCTCACAAACATTGACAATGCCTTGAGTTTGAGTCTATGCAGTCAGCTGAAAATGGCAGTCAGCTGAAACCGCGACACCGGGACAAGCGAACGGGCAACCAGCGCAGACTGGGAGGCACCATAATAAAGTCATTATGCAACTCTTAGTCACAACATTACAATCTTCAAGCCAAGCAACCACTGTTACATTAAATTAAAGTTCGTGTATATGCGAAATTCATTGCATGTGGACCCCTAATCAGCTAATAGCCGATGTTTACTTTTTTGGGCTGGGTGGTCGCTAAGCAAACATACAAACCATACACACGTGAAGATATGGAATTGAAGGCTATTTCAATGCTCTTCAAGGCTCTTTTTAATAGGAATTCAAAACTATTTTCTTTTGGATTTCAGTAAAAAAAAAAACAATGGTGAATGCCGATTTCGGCCTAAGTTAGATCAGTGGGGAAAGTTTCATGAAATTCAAGGCTTTTGAAGACTAATTACCCAAAATAGCTTAAATTCAAGGCTTTTCAATACTAATTACCCAAAATAGGTTAAATTCAAAGCTTTTCAAGGCCTTGAAATTTTGCAAATGAAGTTCAAGACTTTTCAAGATTTTCCAGGCCCCGTACGGACCCTGATATTTTTACACCAAGATGGTAATTACAATTTCTACTTAGAATCATATATATATATCCCTGTGTGTGTATATAATATATATATGTAAGGGTTTCAAATGCATACAATACTGAAAAGAACAAAAAAAGAGCCCAACTTCCGGTGGCCGAGCATGCGCGTGACGTACCTTCTGACGAAGTTCTTGACGACGTTGATGCCGTCATTCTGACAACTCAGGGCCTGCACGTATTCCTGGATAAATGTCCTCATCCGCGGGTACTTTCCAAAGTCCTGAAGCATGCAGCACATCACGTGACACAACTCATAAACAAACACACAGTCATATATTACATACAGCATCCCTGCCCACTGCGACTTTACAGAACCGTGTGACCCGCCCGTGGACCAGCCAGGTCACAGGTAGTCTCTAAAGGCCCGGTCACATACACGTTAGTGGACGTAGTTGAACGTGGTGGAGGCGTAGTGGAGGCTGACATAGTTGGACGTAGTGGAGGTTAATGTAGTTGAACGTAGTTGAACGTAGTTCAACATAGTTCAACATAGTTGAACGTAGTTGAACATAGTTGAACGTACCAGCATCCATACTTCTCCACTACATTCAACTACGTTCAACTACGTTCAACTACATTCAACTACGTTCAACTACGTTCAACTACATTCGAACTACGTTCTAACTAGGTTCAACTATGTTCAACTACGTTAGACTCCACTACGTTCACCTACATCCACTGACATGTATGTGTTTGTTTGTTGTTGTTTTACGTCCTAGCAACATCTAAGGTCATATCAGGACGGGTAACGACTTGTGACAGTGTTGTTAGTTATTGGGGGGTTTGTGACTTAGCGGTCACTGGCTGCAGAACTGCAGCATTGATAAACGGTGCCGTTAAAACGGCCCGCGTGACAGTGCGCGCCCATGGTGACTTCATAGTGCTACCCCACTGGGAAACCAGGCTGTCGGCACCATGACCTGGTATCCCACTCAGTCACATTATCCTGACACTGAGCACACCAGTCCTTGCCCTGTCCTAATAATGCCAAGCGCCTGGCTAGGAAGCGACAAGTGTCAATTTTAAGTCATTGGTTTGACTCGACCAGGGGTCGAACCCACGACCCCACGATCTACCAGCATGGGAGACGGACGCTCTAACTCATTCGGCCAAGTGACCGGGCCTTCAAGATGAGGGGAACAGCTAGTTGGATATAGTATGGGCAGTCCACCCGGGGACCCACCCACTGGCTGTCCTTCTGCCACCTGTCACGCAGTACGTCTGCAACTGTGGGCGTCGTACTCTCTGCCGCCACCATGGGGTTTAATTAACAATGTTATTTGCATAACATATTATGCAGCATATAATATCGGGCCTGCTATGTAATTAACCTACCCACCGGACGTGGTGGCCTAATCGTTAGAGCGCGGGCTTCGCGTGCGGAAGGTCGGGAGTTCGGTTGTCGGTCGAGCCAAACCAATGACTTTATAAAATAAAAATTGATACTTGTCACTTCCTAGCTTGGCGCTCGGCATTAATAGGATAGGGCAAGGACTGGTTAGCTCAGTGTCAGGATAATGTGACTGAGTAGGATATCGGGTCATGGTGTCAGTAGCCTGGTCTCCAAGTGGGACGACACTATAAAATGACTATGAGTGTGCACTGTCACAAGTCGGTACCTGTCCTGGTATAACCTTAGGTGTTGCTAGGACATAAATCCCAAATAAACAAACTACCCAACCTATCCACGTCTACCTGTTTCATGCGTGTGGTATTTTATCTGGCAAGGGTCTGCATTATTAAGTAGGGTACAACCAGCAAAACAGCCTCAGATTTGGTAATGGTGCAGTTTCCAATATGTACATACAACAGGTCTCTACATGATTTGAGAGCAGACGGGGTTGCTGAATGAGTAGAGCGTCTGTCTCCTGTTTTGGGAGATTGGGAGATCCGAACCCATGTGGGTTTGAGTCCTGGTCGAGTCAACCCAATGACTTAAAAATTGTTACCTGTTGCTTCCTAGCCTGTCGCTCGGCATTATTAGGATAGGGCAAGGACTGGTTGGCTCAGTGTAAGGATAATGTGACTGAGTGGGATATCAGTTCATGGTGCTGGTGGCCTGATTTCCCAGTGGGGCAGCACTATAAAGTCACCATGAGTGTGCACTGTCACAAGTCGGTACCCATCCAGGTGTGATCTTAGATGTTGCTAGGACATAAAACAACAAACAAACAGAGTGTGTGAACTGTAGGTTCAGGCCAAGTCAGAGACTCCACCATCAGTGCTTGGCGCAATCCCAGTAATTAAAAGCGCCACGCCAGACAAGTATAAATTTGGTAAGTCATTGCTTTGACTCAGCGGGGTTTTCCAAACTGCTGAATTTCAAACAGGAAGCTTTCAACCAGACGGGATGGCTGAATGAGTTAGAGCGTCCGTCTCCCGTGTTGGTAGCTCGTGGGTTGGAACCCCTGGTCGAGTGAAACTAATGGCTTAAAAATTTATACTTGTAGCTTCCTAGCCAGGCACTCGGCATTATTAAGATAGGGCAAGGAGCAGTGGAATGAGGAAGACCAATCGTCCGCGATTGAAATTGACCCTGCTTAAACAACTAATGCACCAAAAAAAGGTTGCACTTGAGCAATTTGGCGACCACTTCCGTTGGGATTGTAGGTTAGAAGGGTCGTTAAAGACAGGTACTAGTGGTACCGGGTTATTCTCTAAAACTGTGCACCACATATTTGGTTTCTACATTACGGTGCTGCTAATTAATTCTTTCTTTTATTGCTCAAGAGTCAAGTACTTATTGTTGCCTTTGTGTATTAAATAATTAGCAATTGTTCATATATTTAATCTATCCAACAAAAGACATCAAAAGCATACTTGTATGATTTTGTGCTAAAGTGAAAATGTGAAAATTTACAAATCAATAGGCCTACCATGCATTCACCCGAACACTTTTTGCAACTTTTTTTCTTGTAAGGCATAATCCTGTGTCTTAATTGTAATCATTAAAATCTTGTTTGAATGTGTTGTGTGTGCTAAAATGATGGTCTGGATGTGTCTTTGCTTTCCATGTTACACAAGTGATATTAAAGCTGCATAGTCCGATGAAAACATCAAATTTTCAAAACCAAAACAGTGATATAAACCTGAGTCTACACACCTAACTTAGACACTGGTGTACTTATCAAACATTTGTCATCACATAGAAGGGAATACAGAGGCAATTTAATAGAACCTGTTACCGCAGAAGTCAATGGTGTCAGAGTTTTGGCATGCTTGCCAACATTAATTTTGTACGTTTGCACTTCAAATATCTCAAAACTAAGGCATTTAAAATAAAAGTTACTTCAAACTAAAGTAAGGTAGATTATAACAATCAACCTAATATATTTATTTCAGAAAATGACAGAAACTCACAATCATCGGACTAAGCAACTTTAACACATTGCTCAATTTGAATAAAAGTGATATTTTTTATAAACTCTGAAACATCGATCCTGCTATTATTTGTAATGTTTCTTTTACTATTATTGGGAAGGTTTTCACTTCTGGTTTCCATGTCACACTTTAGTGCCCAGTTTTAAGAGAATAACCCTATTACCTGATTACTCCCGTGTGTTTGTCACGGAATGGGGTGGGGGTGGGGGTGGGGGGGCTGGCTTACCGTCGTGTGTTTTAATATCCGCTGTACTACCGGAGTGAATAGCTCTATGACAATCTGTGACCGTGGGCTGTTTTTACAGTGCTGCAATGGAAGCAAAGACCCACATGACGTTTCCAATACAAGTACAGTGGGAAAACGCTACTCTAAGCATTATTTCACATTGACATATTCACGGACATACAGAGCGAAAAACTAGACTCATTTTCGACCTTTTTATTTTTTTGGGGGTCAAGTATTTATTCATTTGAATATGACATTTGTCAGTGCCTGAGCACTGGTCTTCCGGCCATCTTACAATTGTAATTGACAGTCTAAATAATCTAAGTTTGATCAGTGCTGTATTAGTTACAGCACCGATCCTGTAGAATTAAGGGAGTGGCTCCTGCTGTATAATGTACAGCACCAGTCACTGTGGTTCAGGCATATGGAAATGTTAGCGCTGCAGCACTGGTCTTCCAGCCATCTTAGAATTGAAAATTGACAGTCTATATAGTCTAAGTTTGATGTGTGGTGTATTAGTTACAGCATGGTCCTGTAGAATTAAGGGAGTTGCTCCTGCTGTATAATGTACAGCACCAGTCACTGTAGTTCATGCAAAAATGGAGAACAGCACCGAGTAGAAAGTGTATACTCGGGGCAACTCAAACAATCGTTGTGGGTTACATTTTTTCTCTTATAAAACAAGGTAAATATATAGTTGATAATACATTTTGTCTGTCTTATATAAAGAAAATTGTAAAGTAAATATCTTACACATAAATTAGTTTAAATTAAATCATATACAATTCATGGAAACATAAATGTTTGTCAGTCTAGGAAAACCCATGTCATGGTCAAAATTTGACAAGTGTTTTTTTAATGGTTTCCTCTGAATCTATAGATTCAGCAAAGCGTAGATCTGTTGGAATTTTTCAAATATTTTGTATTTTAAAACCGAAGTGATGAATGCTTAAAGATGGCTCGGCTTGACATGTCAAAATACAAATTTGATAAAGGAAATATATTGTTTGTTGATATAAAATAATAATGTTCACTGATATCTAATTAATTGCGATGTCATTGAAAAAACAGAACTGAGAAAAATGGGTTTGAAAGTTGTGCCTCATTTATTACACAAATCTGAATAGTGGTGTTCTCTGTGGTGGAATGGTTAGTGGCTGACCTTTTTCTAGGTCTGACTCCTAATCTGAAGGTCATTGGTTCGATTCCCTGTGCCCCCACCTCTCCTAATTTGGATTTCCACCAGTGTCTATAACTTACAACGTCATCAAAGGCCAGTTGCTCTCATACCCATATCTATGTGGTGTGGGAGGTTAAAAATCCCTTGGGTTGGTGAAAGTGTAGGCTCGGGCTTTCTATCGACAAACTGTCTAATGGTGAAAACAAGTCTATTCAGATTTAACCATGATCGGCAATATAAATCTTCAAGAGAAAAAATAATTTGACTACCGCAATTCATACTGGGAGTTTCTTTGTGTAACCAGTTATTATCTTTCAGCTTTCTTCACTGTCGGGGTAATTAATGTAAATAATAAAATACGCACAAACATTCTGGCAGCTTTAGTTTCTTTACTTTTGGAACAATTTGCACCTGGTCGGTTTTATTATGTTCATTTATAACTTATTCTCTGCAATATACCAATCAGAATTGAGATTAGTAAAGAACTGAAATTTGTTCTGGCTTTCTGGTCTGGCACCTAATTTGCATATAACATATCATTGGTAATTTTATCTCAATATATATTTGTTAATTTTGGTATTTATATGTTTATTGATTTCTTGCACAGCTGTGACTCTTTCATTTACTCTTGCCAAATGTCATTGCTCAAAATGGAAAAAATATATATGAGCCTAGATCTACCAAAATATTCCAAAAGAGGCAAGAATAGAAAACTAAAAAAAAATCAGCTTCTAAATACAAATTTGATAACGGAAATATATTGTTTGTTGATGTTCACTTATATCTAATTAATTTATTAACTCGATATTTTGGGGCATTGAATTTAATTCATTAACATTATATGACACTCTAATTTAGAAAAAAATTATTTGTGTTTTTTAAATGAAGAGTTCAGGCACAACACCCTCTAAATAAAATGTTCACTTATATCTAATTAATTTATTAACTCGATATTTTGGGACATTGAATTTAATTCATTAACAGTATATGACACTCTAATTTAGAAAAAAATGATTTGTGTTTTTTAAATGAAGAGTTCAGGCACAACACCCTCTAAATGTGTATAAAAAAAATGAGATAAACATTGGAATCAAACCGTCAAACAATTTTTTTTGCATTCCTTTTTTTTGTTGTTGTTGCTCCATTATCATTTCATCACATGAAAAAATGAAAACAATGAGAATTAAAATAACCCCCAGGTAAAGATTTATTTTATTTTATATATTTGAATGGCATTTAGTGGGTTTAGCCCCTGAACTCTTCAAATGTTTTTATTTTATTTACCTAGTTATCTCCAATGAATACATTGCACCAAAGAACTACTCCTGTTTGCACTCACCTTACTAAAGAAATCACATATTTCTTGAGTCGGGTGGTTGTGTTCAAGTAGAGGCGCCAGGGCTACGATAATCTCCTCATTCGACACCTGACTGATGCATTCCGTATTCTGTGAGCAGAAAAGTCAAATTACAAATTAGCGCTGTCAAATTACAGTATAACCCCTTTAAACCAAACTTGAAGGGACCCTAGAAATGTGTTTGGATTAACTTTGACTTTGAGCAAGCGTGTATTGCACATTCAATATACAACGCATGTGGACACTTTGATTTTTGTTTCTATTTTATGTATATATACAGTATAACCCCGGTTAACGAAGCTCGGTTAAACCAAACGATCGGTTAATCCAAACTTTTTTCGGCGACCGGACAAAATACTACAATATGTCATATAAAAAAGTCAGTAGGGTATCAGATGACCTTATAAACAGATGAAAGTTTGGTTTAACCATACCGGAGTGGCCTGGGGTCCGACAATTTTGTTTGGATTAACCGATAATTTGGATTAACCGACTTTGTTTTAACCAACTTTTGTTATATGATAAATGGTAGTATTTTGCAAGACCGCCGAAAAATGTTTGGATTAACCGATCGTTTGGTTTAACCGAGCTTGGTTTAACGGGGTTATACTGTATCTGGAATGAGCTGTGTCTGTATGTGTGTGTGTGTGGGGGGGGGGGGGTTATTAAGGGTCATTGTGAAGTGCAGGGGCCGCGAAGCTGTCACCATCGGGGGTGGGGGGGGGGGGGGCAGCAGCCTCCACTCACTTCACCTGTCACTCAAATCTTACCGCCACCCACTTACGCCCCCCCCAGCCCATGCTCAGGGCCAACAGCCAATCAAAGCGGCTCAGGGGCTCAATCTCACTCTTTCAGCTGGTCAATCCCTAGATAAAAGATTTGCCTGTTACTTGTAGTACACGGGTGAACGACAACGTAGTGTAAATACGGGCGAAAATAGCTTTAGCATGGAACAGGAAGTAGAATGCCTGGCACCAGTGTCAAATGGTTACTTATATCAACACAGAGTTGGTGAAATGGGAGAGAATGCAAAAAGACAAGATGGCGGCCAGAGAACGCCCTCGATTTCACTTTTAAATTGCATTAAACTATATGTTTTATTATATTTTCCAACTCAAAAGTAGTGGGTAAATATGAAGACGTACATAAAGAATATATTGTGCTTCTTAAATTAAGAATTTACCAGCTCAGTTACTTAACCCAGCATGTCGAAATTCTTCGCCAGCTTTTCTAAT
The DNA here is from genome assembly GCA_030323885.1 of Branchipolynoe longqiensis. NCBI lineage: Eukaryota > Metazoa > Annelida > Polychaeta > Phyllodocida > Polynoidae > Branchipolynoe > Branchipolynoe longqiensis. The sequence continues at coordinate 10,045,931 of CM059194.1, read as the reverse complement.
GGGTTGGTTTTCACCCCTGTACTGTATGTACGGGGTGAATCTTTTATCTACTCAATCCCTATCATGCTCCAGGACCGACCACATACTCCTCATTTTCAACCCAGCCAGCCAAACCTGCTAATTGATCGCCTAACACCTAATCAAATGAAAAGCAATGATGAACAAACAATTAAGACAGACAACCTCATCGCAAGTCAATTAAGAGACACCAGAGCAAGCAAGGCACCACTACTAAGGCAGACCAGAAGCCGAATCAAAGCCCATGAAAGGAGCACGCTGGAAATCGCCGCCAAGGCATGGAATGCCCAAACGGTGAAAGAAAGACAAATCCCTGACCTAAAAACATACAACAAAATATCTGTGCAAAATAAAAACTGGAAACCCCAACTGAACTGCACCACAAGGGGGCAGGTGATATGTCACGGGCCCCAACTGGACAGCCCAGGGCGGGACAACCAGAAATATAAAAGCCAGATAACATATCTAACAACAATATAAGTCAAATCAAATTCAAACAAACATAACTCAACCACCTATTACGTACAGGCCTATGAACATGTCAATAAAATAGGCTAGTATAGAATTAAGTAGAAAAAAGCGGAAAACTCTTCCCAAGAAAACCCCAAAACACTAACATAGAACCTTAAGAAAACAACTAACATAGTAATAAGAATAGAACAAAAATACAATGCCAAGAGGACCCCCCAAAAAACTAACATAGACTACTAAACATACCAACAGACTATCTATCTGCTACTGAAATGCAGACAATCAATTAACTTATCAGCAGCTACTGCTTGGTAAGACAGCACCAAAACTACAGCTGGCCAGCATTGAAAACAAGCCTGGGTACCCGGGCTTAGATGCTATGGACAGTATAAATACAGCCTCAATAAAAAAAATTGTAAAAAGAAAAATTAAATTTAAAAAAAGAAAAAAAGAAGAAGAATTAAAGCGAAACTTGACAACCAAGCAATTAACTATCCATTGAACTCTATCGATAGTATTATGTTAGTATACACTATTTTGATATGTACCTTGTTGATTTACATGTTGATTTGCGTATGCAGGTATTGCAGGTATAGCAATACCTCAGGGAGTTTAACGCCCCTGCCCTGCAGAGTTGTAAACCACTGCCTTGTGGTACAAGTTCTTGACAGAACCGAACGGTAAGGGAGCAAACCCTGAACAGAAAACCATGTCACTGTGGCAGCATTAAGGGCGGTTAATGTATGGAACTCCCAACATCTCCCGACCAGCCACTGCAGGGACAAATAGTTTTGCGCCTCTCTTGACATATTCTTGCCGGTGTGAAACCTCTATTAGCTCCCCGAGAGAGTGCCGCTGGTAACTTGCAAAAGCCAGCAGCACTTCAACACTTTTGCAGGCAGCTTTCATGAAATGTGACCGACTCATGGACGCAACTCTCACAGTAGAGAGCTAAATGGAGAGCGGCAGTCAAGTAATGAAAGCAGACTTTGTCGCATTGCGACCGACAGCATGATGATGATGATGATTTACATGTAACATTAATATGAAGAGTTCAGGTGCAAATCCCCATAAATGCCAATCCAAAAATATAGTTTAAGTAAAAGATGTTTACTTGAATACAATTTTAATTCTCACTGATTCCACTTTCCTTATGATCACATGGTAATGGAGCAATGAACAAAAAAGTAGGAATATAACAATTTTTAATTTTTGAAGGTTTCATTCCAATGTTTATCTCAATTTTTGGATTGGTGTTTATGGGGTTTTGCGCCTGAAATCTTCATATGTTCGTCCTATTCATTAGACTGTCATGACCTTGCGTTGCCTGCCACCTTCTGGCTGCCACCTTCTGGCCGCATCCTCGCTTGCTCTCCTGTGGGTTTTTCCCCCCTACCACCCACCCCAATGGGCCCCCCTCCCCTGCCACCACCATTAACACACCGAACATCCTACACAACTATCAATCTGTTTAAACACATTGAACATTATATAAGACAGACAAAATGTCTTGTCAACTATAAACTTAGCTTCTTTTATAAGAGAAAGAAATGTAACCCACAATGATTGTTTGAGTTGCCCCGAGTATACATCTTCTACTCGGTGCTGCTCCCCATTTTTGCATGAACCACAGTGACTGGTGCTGTACATTATACAGCAGGAGCCACTCCCTTAATTCTACAGGATCGGTGCTGTGACTAATACAGCACTGACCATCCTTAGATTATTTACAATGTCAATTCCAATAGTAAGATGGCCGGAAGACCAGTGCTCCGGTACTGACAAATGTCCTATTCAGATGAATAAATACTTTACCAAAAAAACCCATCAAAACCCAGATGTAATGTCGCCATGGGGCAGTGCTCGGAATAACGGCATGTTCTCCCACTCCAGCTTCCACATTCCCTGTTCCTGTTTGCAATTATGTCTGTATGTGCCGACATGGGCTTATAACTTGGTTAGTTTGTTGTTGGAGTTTTACGTCCTGGCAACATCTAAGGTCATAACAGAACTGTGCATATAACTTGACAACCGAGGATTCTACTTGAGCGTGGCCACACCAGCACTCAATGGAAACTTGTATTCCTTCAGAGATAAAATAAAAAGGTTGTCGTCGACAAAATGTTGTAGTAGCTGTCTGAAATGGACAACGGTGCATACAGGGCAATGTTGTCCTCATATAGCAGGTGCCCTCTTTATCGGAGGGACACTCAAATAAGACACTTTACTTCACCGATGAGAGATCTGACAATTGTGTTCATGCAGACCATATAAGTATAAATTGCACGAACATTTGAGACAATTTTATATGCAACCATTTGAAGAATTCAGGCGCAAAACCACGTAAACACCAATCCAAAAATGGAGATAAACATTGGAATCAAAGCCTCAAAATCTGTATTTTGTATAGTCCTTCTCTTTCGTCCGTTGCTTCATAGCCATCTGACCATATGTAAAGTGGAATTAGGCAGAATTACAATTATTTTCAGGATAAAATATGTTATTTAAACTATATGCTTGGATTGGCGCTTATATGGTTTTGCGCCTGAACTCTTCGTTTTAGGTCATTTTCAAACTTGACACTTGCGCAATATTGCTTTACAGATACTGACTTGTTGTCTCGAGAATCATGTAAGAAGATTGGTAAAATACAGGCACAGTCTGTATGGCGGGAACACCAGTAGCCTCTCCAGGGATGAAAGTGGTCTTCGTTTGTTTGTTTGTTGTTGTTTGTTTTACATCCTAGCAACATCTAAGGTCATATCAGGACGGGTACCGACTTGTGATAGTGCGCACTCATGGCAACTTTATAGTGCTGCCATACTGGAACACCAGGCCACCAGCACCATGACCTGATATCCCACTCAGTCACATTATCCTGACACTGAGCCAACCAGTCCTTGCTCTATGCTAATAATGCCGGGCGCCAGGCTAGGATTGTTTTGTTTGTTTGTTGTTGTTTTACGTCCTAGCAACATCTAAGCTCATAACAGGATGTGTACCGACTTGTGACAGTGCGCACTCATGGTGACTTTATAGGGCTGCCCTACTGGGAGACCAGGCCACCAGCACCATGATCTGATATCCCACTCAGTCACATTATCCTGACACTGAACCAACCAGTCCTTGCCCTATCCTAATAATGCCGAGCGTCAGGCTAGGAAGAAACAAGTATCAACTTTTAAGTCATTGGTTTGACTCGACCAGGGTTCGAACCCACGATCCCACGATCTACCAACACGGGAGACGGACGCTCAAACTCATTCGGCCATCCCGTCTGGTAAAATTGGTCTTGGAGTAAACAAGTGAACATGTACGGTGACATTAGCTGATATAGTCACAGGCACTTTATTACATTACTGTTTCTAATTAGCGCATTCTGTTGCATCCCATTATTCATAAGAAGTACCAAAGCATGCGGTTTTGTTGTTCTGACACTAAGGCATCATTCGTTAAAAAATGTATACTTGTCGCTTCCTAGCCAGGCGCTCGGCATTATTAGGATAGGGCAAGGACTGTTTGGCTCAGTGTCAGGATAATGTGACTGAGTGGGATATGAGGTCATGGTGCTGGTGGCCTGGGCTTCCAGTGGTGGAGCACTATAAAGTCACAATGAGTGTGCACTCTCACAAGGCGGTACCCATCCTGATATGATCTTAGATGTTGCTAGGACGTGAAACAACAACAAACAAACACAGTATAATATTACTGGATGACCGGCCACGTTTGGGACACCAGATAATACCACAGAACTCTCCCCTTCATATCACTAGTCTATCAACTCATTAACCAATGCTAAGGAAGAATGAAGACAAGACACAGATAAACAGTGGAGAAGTTGTGCTTTACTAACACCAACTCCTGTCCACCTACCAGTGACCTATCATCCACACCCCTTGCCTTCTAGCCACACAATATCTCATTACTACTTTAGCCTGTATAGAAAGCAGTGCCTACAGCCCATGGGACAGGAGTCCTATGGCTGTGTACACACTCAATTAGAATAGATGAATTTTGATAGCATCAGACAGAGTGTCTGGGGTTCCTGCTCAAGAGTAGGTGTGTCTCACTCAAGAGCCAGGAGTAGAGTGATCTCTCTTCAGTGTGTCTGAAGCAGAGTCTAGAATTAAGATCTTGGTTTGAGGCTAGTGTGGTCAGAGGGCCAATGGGATGCAGGTGACTGGGCAGTCCACAGCCAGCCAATCAGGCACCTCCACAGTCAGGGTGGGTGGCACCCTCCCCCAGTAGGGGTAGCTGTCACTCAACCCAGCTGCAGGTGGTGCCCTGTGTGTATATGCAAATTAGGCTGGTGGACCGGCCCAGTGGTCAAGGCAGGGGGGGCAGGTAGTTATACAGTTACAATAGATCTCTGTTAAAATGGTCTTTTCTCCAATTGCACTCTTTATGAATGCATTGAGAAGTATTTCAACACTCATGTACTGTCTCTTATTTAGGAACATCTCTTCATTAATCTTAGGCATCATGTATGAACATATATTTCACATAGCTTATATCATGTCATAATGGGAGTGGGATATTATTACTTTTAGTTTACATAACATCGTCCACACTCCATCGCCCAAGAATAATAATGCTGTCTACCAATATACAATTCTAAACCGAAAATCCGTATATTTTTACAACAGGGTTGTAAAGGCAACATATGTCATTTGAACATTTACACTGAGTTGTAAAGACAGCAGGTGCTATTTGTTCATTAACACAAAATTATAAAGACAGCAGACGTCCTTTGTTATTTTACACTCAGGTTCGGTGCGGTCTAGCAATAGAACGGGTCGGGTTTCGTGCAATAACCTGAAAGTGGCAACGCCCGAACAGAGCACCGACCACACCCTGTACGCACGGGGGTGTGGGTGTGTGGGTGTGGGTGGTGTGGTGGTGTCGAGGTTGGGTGTGGGTGTGTGGGTGGTGTGGGGGTGTCAAGGGTGTGTGTGGATTTTGTGGGGGTTGGGTGTGGGTGGTGAGGTTGGCGAGGTTGGGTTTGGGGGTTGGTGGTGAGGTTGGGTGTGGGTGTGGGTGTTGGGTGTGGCGTGTGTGTGGGTGGCGAGGCTGGGTGTATGTGTGGGTGTGGGGTGTGGTTGCAGGTGTGGTTATAGGTGGTGGGTTTGGGTAGGGTTGTAGGTGTTGGTGCGGGTGGGGATGTTGGGCTTAGATGTGGATGTGGGTGTGGGTTTGAGTGTGGATATGGGTGTGGGTGTGTAGTGGGTGGGTAGGTGTGGGTGAGTATAGGTGAGGGTTAGGGTGTGGGTGTGGATGTGGGTTTGGATGTGGTGTGAGTATGTGTGGGTTTGGGTGTCTGTGTAGTGTGGGTTGGTGTGGGTTTGAGAGTGGGTGTGGGTGTGGCTGTTGGTGTAGGTGTGGGTGTGAGTGGGTTTGGGTGTGAGGTGTGGGTGGGTGTGGATGTGTGAATGGTGTGTGTGTGGGGGGGTGTAGTGTGGATGGTTGTGGGTTTGAGTGAGGGTGTGGGTGTATGTGTGGGTGCGGATGTCGGTGATGTGAGTCGAGGTGTGGGTGTGGGTGGAGGTGTGGGTGGGTGTGGGTGGGTGTGGGTGGGTGTGGATGCGTGTGGATGCCAGTATGTGTTTGTGGGTGGGATTGATTGGGGCGAGTGAGTAATAGTAGAAGGAACTGGAACAGGAACAAGAACAAGAAAAGGAACGGGGAAAGGAAATGAGATATGCAGGAGGATGTACTATATCTGATGTCAACACGTTTCGCAGATCTGGTTGTCTGCGCCAAGGTGCACCTGTACAGACAGCGCAGGTGCACGGGAAGCCGCCCATGATCTGTATGACAAATTTACCACACTTTATAGTTCAGGTTCGAAATGCTACAAACGTACGCATTCAGCACACAGGCCAACAAGGGCGTCCGCTTCCTAAGCGGAAGGTTGTGGGTTCGACCCCCGACCGAGTCAACCGAACCAAAGACTTTATAAATTGGAACTCATGACCTCCTCAGCTGGCGTTCGGCATTATTTAATAGTCCTAGTAGTAGTAGTAGTGCGTGTCAACACCTGGAGTGGTATTGTGTGATCAGCAGCAGGCTTGGTTGGTTGTTTGAGTTTTACGTCCTGGCAACATCTAAGGTCATATGAGGCTGTGTATCGACTTGTCACACTGCGCACTCATGATCACTTTTATAGTACTGCCCCACTGGGAAATCAGGTCAATGACACCATGACCCGATATCTCACACAGTCACATTATCCTGACACTGAGATAAACAACCCTTGCCCTATCCTACTAAAGCTAAGCGGCAGGCTAGGAAGCGAATAGTATCAATTATATAAGTAATTGGTTTGACACGACCGGGAACCGAACTCCCAACCTTCCGCACGCGAGGCTCGCGCTCTACCGATTAGGCCACCGCGCTCGGTGCACACACAGGTGAATGGTGAGGTGAATAGTGAGTGAGACACTCTCCTGTCACTGAGTCCTCCCATGCAATCATCAGCAGAACTCTACTTAAAGGACCTGTCACATTACGACGCATCTCGTAAGCACGCCGCCAACACGTAAAATCAATTTTTTACGTCGAGATGCGTCAAAATTGTCGGCGCTCTGTGTACGCTTCATATATTGTGCGGACTGCCCACAGTGCGAAAAGTTCGGCGAATGGTGACCTATTTAAATTTGATTTTTATTTCAAAACGTTAAGGGCCTGTCACACTATGACGTATAGCGTTAGCGTATGCCAACGTATGCACTTTTCGACCAACACGTTGGCATACGACGACATACTTTATGCATAGATTGGGCATATGGTGAATACGCTTTGCATAAGGGGTCATAGGTCGGCGTAGGTCAAGCCGCCGAAAAATGTTTGTGCATGTTCAAAATTGTCAACCTATGCTGGCATGTGGCCCATACGGTTCCCATACGCTGGGCATACGTCGGGGTACGTTATGCACACGTTAGGGGTAGGTCGGCATAGGTTAGCTGTACGTTGAACTGGCACCCTCCGCGTGTCTGGCGTATATAACGTACTCATGTTCTGTAAAAGGGCTGTCACACTACGACGTATAGCCTTAGCGTATGCCAATGTATGTGATTTTCGACCAACACGTCGGCGTACGGCATCATATGTTATGTATACGTTGAGCATACGTTGGGTACGCTTTGCATATGGCGTTATGCGTCATCTTATGTCGGCGTGCGTCAAGGCTCTGAAACAATTTTTGTGCATGTTCAAAGTTTTTAACATGTGTCGACGTGTGGGTCATACGTTCCTCATATGCTACGTGTATGTTAGTGGTACGTCGGGATACGTTAGGAGCACATTCGGTATATGTTGGCATACGTTTCTCATATGCTGGTCCTGTCACCTCCAACCGTCAAAATATGTCCTAAGATGCCGAGTATATGTCGTCATATGCTTTGCATACGTTGATATACGTTAGGGATACGGTAGCCATACGCCAGGCATACGCTATGCATAAGTTTCATACGTCGCTGGTACCACCCGCAAGGTATCTCAACCTATTTTGATTTTCAAATTAATTCAAAACGTTACGCACACGCCGCCGCCATACGTCATAGTGTGACAGGCCCTTTACACACGCGCTAACGCCATACGTCGTAGTGTGACAGGGCCTTTAGTGGCTGAATTTGCATCCATGATGCTAACGTACTCTAGCGTACTCTAGCAAACTTTGACGTGATCTAGGGTACTTTAGTCTACGTGGAAGAAGCTCTGGTCACATCGCCGTTAGTGGACGTAGGTGAACGTGGTGGATGCGAACCCAGTTGAACGTAGTTGAACGTAATTGAACGTAGTTGAACGTACCAGCATCCATACCATAACATATTTATCCATACCATAACGTATTTATCCGTACGATAAGATATTTATCCGTACCAAAACCTGCCGTACCTTAATGTATTTCGATGTAGTTTAACGTACTTACACCACGTTTGACCCACGTTAGCCTCACCTACGTTCATCTACGTTCAACTACGTTCACTAATGTGTATGAGACAGGGGCCTAACAGTTAAAGTTGCATAGTCCGATGATTTTTAGTTTCCATCATTTTCCGAAATAAATATAATAGATTGATCGTTATAATCCATCTTACATTTGTTTGAAGAAACATTTATTTAAAATGACTACATTTTGAGATATTTGACGTGCAAACATGCCAATTTAATTTCAGCAAGCGTGCGAAAAAGTTGACACTAAAGGCTTCTGCACAAACATATTCTATTAAATTGTCTCAGTATACCCTTCTATTTGGTAACAAATGTTCAATAATTGGTGCATAATTTCCGAATTGTGGTTGATTCGGTCAGGGCAGCCGGGTACCCACCACGCCCCAAGCGGGCTGGACGAACAGCAACCGAAACCTTCCCCCGCATCTTGCCATTCGGTTTTGCTTCCTCCCGGCTGCAAGATTCACCACGCCCACCCACCCTCTATTTAAGGTCTACTACTACATAGGGGTCGGCTCCGGCGGCCTAAGAGCTTCCGGCGATCGGGGAGGCCCCCATCGACATGGACGCCCTGGACTGATTCCCGCGTTGTACCTTTTCCTTACGAAATAAATTGTTTTTTCCTCCCACTTCGGTCTCCGGCTTCCCTTACTCGAATCGCACCAGTATCTAAGTCACATATGTAGAATCAAATCTTGGTAATTGTTTTGCTTTTGAAAATGTGATATTTTCATGGGACTATGCATCTTTAAATGATCACCTGATGGTCGGCACTCCTAGTGTCGTGAACGGGGCTTAGCTCAGGCGGTAGAGTGTCCATCTGTGAAGGTGTTGATCATCATATCGATCCTGCTCAGTGGACCCATTTGCAGTTTAGGATATTTTACACTTCAAATATCTCAAAAGTTCAATCAATCAATAGTTCCGTCCTCTAGTCGAGGGTTGGATGCAATGGTTCTCCACTTGTCCCGATGTTGTGCTGTTCTGATAGACTCTGAATAATTCAAGCCTGTCCACTGTGAAATATTTGTAAACCATGATGTTCTTGGTCTCCCTCTCCCTCTGCTGCCATTTACCTTCCCTTCCAACAATGTACGGTATATTGAACTCTGACGAATGATGTGGCCAAAATAAATAAGTTTCTTTGTCTGTATAGTGGCAAACAAGCTTTTCTTATTTTTAATTTTTCTGAGAACTTCTTTGTTGGTGATCTTCTTTGTCCATGATATTTTCATCATCCTTCGATAAGTCCACATCTCAAATGCTGCTAAACGTTTGTACATTTTCTTAGAGATTGTCCATGTCTCTGCCCCATACATTAGAGTAGACCACACATAACACTGAAGAATACGCTTCCTTGTTTGTATTAATATCTTACTTGATGTTAACACTCTATACATTTTGGAGAATGTTGTTCGGGCTATTGTTATCCTTCTTTTAATTTCTTCCTCACATCTCCCATCATTTGTAATCTTTTGTCCGAGATATATGAATTCGGATACTTGTTCTATGTTTGTGCCATCTATGGTTATATTGACATTTGGTTTATCTGTCTTTTTACTTATAACCATTGTTGTGGTCTTCCTGGCATTCATCTTCATGTTGAATAGTATTCCAGCTTTATTGATTCTATTCAAAAGTTAGCCATTTAAAATAAAAATTACTTCAAGCTAAAGTAAGTAGATTATAATGATCAACCTAATATATTTATCTCAGAGAATGACAGAAACTGAAAACTTCAATAAAGGCCTACTGTCCTTGTAAAATGGTCACACTCCATGCTTTATTGAAAATTGCTCGGCCGGGATTAGAACTTGCGACCTTCCACACAGGAGATTATAGGAGAGAGATTCAACATTAGTACTTTGGGAGACATTATATTTTCATGACTGTATTGATTGATTCATTGATTGGTGGCTTCTTTACATCGTGTCGGCAGCATAGGCCATCTTAACGGCGAGAAGTGTTTTTTTTTAGTCAACCATCACCTTTACATGTAATGTAAAAGCATACAATCAATTATGAGTCAATAGACACATATGAGTTTTTAAAAGCTCACAATCATATAATTTGTGGTCGAGGTAAATAAAATAGATGAAAGAATTAATTGATAAAAATTGTTTTATTGAACTATACATGAGGTGGAACAGACCAGCTGTCTTCAAAAAGGCTAAAATGTCTTCTCGTTTTACTTTAGTACAAGAGGTCATGCATGGTGTTTGCACTGTAAACTTGTTGGTGCAGTGCCATTATGGTGCCATAATGGGACGCCGTAATGGGACTGCTGTCAATGTGAGATAAGACACCAGGTACACCTAGTTTATCGGACATGAGTGTAACGCTAACAGCTCAATGAACACACCCTCCCCCCCTTTGTGTGCATTCAGAGCTTTCTGGACAGTGATGGCTGCCCGATAAAAAGGCATTGACACTGACTGACGCTGTGCAGGTGTAACTGTCACCCAGACAGGAGCTGTGACAGAAGTTGTGCCAGAAGTTGTGATAGGAGCTGTGCCAGAAGTTGTGACAGGAGCTGTGACAGAATTTGTGAGAGCAGATGTGACAGAAGTTGTGACAGGAGCTGTGACAGAAGTTGTGACAGGAGATGTGACAGTAGTTGTGACAGGAGATGTGACAGAAGTTGTGACAGGAGATGTGACAGAAGTTGTGACAGGAGCTGTGAAAGAAGTTGTGACAGGAGCTGTGACAGAAGTTGTGACAGGAGCTGTGCCACAAGTTGTGACAGGAGCCGTGACAGTAGCTGTGACACAGGTTGTGACAGGAGCTGTGACAGAAGCCCTGGTGACAACAACCCGAGGTAAAATATATAATATACTGACATTTTCTGAATGGTAATCCGTGAATATAATAGAAATATAATAAAATCGTGGAAATCCGCGAAAACAGTGAATAGACAGAGCGTATGATTTTGGAGTTGTAGGAGGGGCCTACCAGGTCCTGGGGGATATATAGTGCTGCCCCATTGCGACACCAGACCGCTGGCAGTATAGCCCGATATCCCATTCAGTGTCATTTTCGTGATACTGAGATGACCAGTCCTTGCCCTATCCTAGTGCACTGACTGACCTCTCATTCGAGGAGCCACATAGAAAGGTAGGCATGGGCAGGGTGATTGCATCAGGGAGCCTAGACAGAGTGATGGTTAGCATGCTAGCCCTTATTCCTCCCAAGAATAGCAAAAGAAAGGTGGGTTTGATTCCTGCTCTAGGCGCAATATTTACCATTGTCATCACCATAACGATATATAAAGCTCTACCGATGTACAATTGGTGCCCGCGTGGTTGGTTGTTGGAGTTTGACATCCTGTCAAGATCGAAGATCAGTCCTGATATCCCACTCAGTCACATTATCCTGACACTGAGCCAACTAGTCCTTGCCCTATCGAAATAATGCCGAGCGCCTGGCTAAGAAGTGACAAGTACCAATGTTTAAGTCATTGGTTTTGACTCGACCAGAGTTCGAACCCATCGGTTTGAATTCTACGATCTGCCAAAATGGGATACAGGCATTCAACTCATTCGGCCATCCCCTCTGGTGCTGCCGGCCTGATTTTTTTTGGAATTATCACAAATGTTGTTAATGTGGAGAGAGCTCATTTGCCCACACCATGAATCAGGGATGAAAGTGGTCTCCGGGAAAAAGAGCGGAAATGCTGATACTCTCCCATAGGCTTAGCATTGTCAGGGAATCGCTGAAAATTCCCGGAAGTCGGATTTCATACATATTGGTATACGCTGATAGTGCTGCACTGTATGAAGCATGTATTAGCTAGTGCTGCGGCGTTTGCACCACATATCGGTATACGCTGATAGTGCTGCAACGTTAGAAGTATGTGTTAGTAGTATACGCTGCTAGTGCTGCGGCGTTTGCACCACATATCGGTATATGCTGACACTGCTGCGGCGTTTGAAGACGTCCTGGCAACATCTAAGGTCATATCAGGAAGGGGGCAACGTATTTGTATACACTTATAGCTACATCCTCTGCATCCTCCGACTCACGGAACTGAGGAAGTCTGGGACACATCCACTTGAGTACCAAGGACTGCATGCAGAGATTCAAGGCCAGTTTGCAAACCACCTCTCCATATACACTGATGGTTCGAAAGACCAAAGCCGGGTAGCTGCTGCGGCAAAATTTGGTGTACGTTTGCCCGATCAGAGCTCGATTTTCACTGCAGAAGCCCGAGCACTCCTTCTCGCTTTGGAGTGTATCGAGGTATCCAACCACACTAACTATGTTATATACAGTGATTCGTTCTCTCGCCTCCTGGCTGTTGCTGGACTGAAAACGAATCACCCTATTCTAGCAACGGTCATTTATAAAATGAACCAACTGACAACGGACGGGTATGATATCCACCTGTGCTGGGTGCCTGGCCATGCTGGCATACAAGGAAACAAACGAGCTGATCAGGCTGCGAAGAAGGCCCTGAACTGTGATCTTGAACCATGTCTGATCCCTCACTCTGATCTGAAACCACTAATAGCCACCCACATACAATCCAAATGGCAACATGAGTGGGATGAAAACAATAATAAACTTAAAGAAATTGAACCATCCGTGGGAAAGCCACCACGTACTCATGCGGGAGGTCGGCGGGACCAAGTGGTCCTTAGCCGCTGCCGTATTGGCCACTCGTGGCTTACACATGCTTTTCTGCTCAAGGGGGAACCTCCCCCTGAATGTATTGGGTGTCAGTCCCCACTGACACTCAAACACATTTGACTAAGTTGCGTTGATTTTTTGGCCCTGCGCCAACATTCTACACTGCAGACAGTATGCATGACCTTTTTACTAAAGTAAAACAGGAAAACATTTTAGCCTTTTTGAGGGCAGCTGGACTGTACCACCTCATATAGTTTACTAAATAGATTCTATCAATTATTAATAAAACTTTTCTTTTTCTATGGGAATTTGTTTCCCTTGACCACAAATATATGATTGTGAGCTTTCTAATTTAATCAGTGTCTATTGGCACATAATTGATTGTCTGCTTTTACATGTAAAAGTGATGGTTTGAACAAAAAACAAACATTTGTCACCGTGAATATGGCCTATGCTGCCGACACGGCGTAAAGCAACCACCAATCAATCAATCAATCTTATAGCTACAGGAAAAATCCCGGAACTCCGCGAAATCGCGGAGATCTTTCATCCCTGATGAATGCATCACAGGTGCATAAGATGCACAGTGTAGGTTGTCTGCACATGTGGCAGGGGGGGAAAGGGGGCAGAGAGCAACCAGTCACACATCTGGGCACCAGTAAGTGAACACCCAATATAATGTAACATAAGGTGAGACACAGGTAGCGGAACGTAGCTCAGGCGGTAGAGTGTCCAGCCTGTGAAGGTGTGGGTCATCCAATCGTTCTTGCTCAGTGGACCCATTTGCAGTTTGGTATATTTTCCATTCCAAGCAATGGTCCACAACTGGTTCATCAAAGGCTGTGGTATGTGCTGTCCTGTCTGTGGGAAAGTGCATACAAAAGGCCCCTTGCTGCTTATTCGGAAAGTTTAGCCTAGGTGGCGGAAGCAGGTTTCCTCCAAAGAAATATGTCAGAATGACCATATGTTTGACGTCCAATAGCTGATGATAAATATGAATGGGCTCTAGAGGCATCGTTAAATAAAACAAACTTTTAAGGTGAGCCACAGATGCTTTCTTCATGCATGTACAATGAGGAGCACTCACCTCCCCACAGGGCGCGGTGGTCAAATCGCTAGAGCATGGGCCTCGCATGTGGAAGATCGGGACTTCGGTTCCCAGTCGAGTCAAATGAATAACTTATAAAATTGATACTTGTCACTTCCTAACCTGGCGGTTGGCATTAATAGGATTTGGGCATGGAGCTGGTCATCTCAGTATCACGATAATGACACTGAATGGGATATCGGGTCATACTGCCAGCGGTCTGAGCTCAGTGTCAGCATAATGCGATCAAGTGGGATATTGGGTCATGGTGGTGGCGGCCTGATTTTCCAATGGGGCAGCACTATAAATTTGCCATGAGTGTGCGCTGTCACAAACCGGTACCCGTCCTGATATTATCTTAGATGTTGCCAGGACATAGAACTCCGACAACCAACTAACTCACCTCCCCAGGTGAAATGTCACATGCACAGGTAGGCGTGTTGACTGCATGAGGGGAGTCTATGTAGCATATTGGTTATGACAATAGACGCGGAATGGCAGAAGTGTGGCTTCAAGTACCGGCACAGGTGCGATGCTTCCCATTTGCAATCCCCGCTCCTGTGGTATTGGTGCTGTCACCAAGATACTGCAGCCCAATATCGTTGTGTTGAACCCTCCCTGCCGTGAAGTTGTGGGTTATTGTCCGTTCCAACCAGTGGTCCACAACTCAGGAAGTGAGCGGCAGTTACTCCCTAGTCTGGTAGCATTCATATACTGAGCCACTGTCACTGTCAACATCACAGCTATTAATCAAACGAAAATGACCCCACAACAAAGCACAGATTGAATATTCACTGGTAATATCAAATAATGGTATTTATGAGCATGATATTCAGTGCTAATATCAAACTGTGTTATATATTAGTGAGAGGGAACCCCCAAATCCAAAAATAGCCACGCGGATAGCTATCCTGCATACAGTGTGAACACACCAGTATCCTCACGATAGCTATACCAGGGATAGAGTCTATCACTGGAATAAGGTAATATGCTTCATGCATACGGCCCCTGGATACAGTTGAGAGTTTATTCGCGAGTTGCATGCACACCAAAAGACATGGCAGGATGAGCCCCAACAGTAAGGACTGCTATCAACCCGTATATTGACAGTGAGTTCGAACAGTACAGATTGCTGTCAACCCGCACATTCATTGTGGTCAACACGCTTATTCACAGTCAGCCCCAACAGTAAGGATTGCTGTCAACCCGGACATTTATAGTAAGGACTGCTGTCAACCTGCCCATCCACAGTGATCCCCAACAGTAAGGACCGCTGTCAACTCTCACATTCACAGTAAGGACTGCTGTCAACCTGCCCATTCACAGCAAACTCCAACCGTAAGGACTGCTGTCAACATGTACATTCACATCGAGCCCCAATAGTTTGGACTGCTGTCAACCTGCACATTCACAGCAAACTCCAACAGCAAGGACGGCTGTCAACACGCACATCCACAGTGAGCCCCAACAGTAAGGACTATTTTCAACCAGTACACTCACAGTGAGCCCCAGCAGTAAGGACTGCTGTCAACACGCACATTCACAGTGAGCCCCAACAGTAAGGACTGCTGTCAACACGCACATTTACAGTGAGCCCGAACAGTAAGGACTGCTGTCAACATGCACATTCACAGTAAGCGCCAACAGTAAGGACTGCTGTCAACACGCACATTCACAGTGAGCCTCAACAGTAAGGACTGCTCTCAACATGCACATTCACAGTGAGCCCCAACAGTAAGGACTGCTGTCAACACACACAATTACAGTGAGCCCCAACCGTAAGGACTGCTGTCAACATGCACATTCACAGTGAGCCCCAACAGTAAGTACTGCTGTCAACACATATTCACAGTGAGCCCCAACAGTAAGGACTGCTGTCAACATGCACATTTACAGTGCGCCCCAACAGTAAGGACTGCTGTCAACACGCACATTTACAGTGAGCCCCAACAGTAAGGACTGCTGTCAACAGGCACATTCACAGTGAGCCCCAACAGTAAGGACTGCTGTCAACACGCACATTTACAGTGAGCCCCAACAGTATGGACTTCTGTCAACACGCACATTCACAGTAAGGACTGATGTCAGCCCACACATTGGCAGTAAGGACTGCTGTCGACCTGCACATTCGCAGCAAGCCCCAACAGTAAGGAATGCCAACCCACACACAAACCCCAACAGTAAACGTCAACCCACACATTCACAGCACCCACAGTAAGGACTGTCAACCACACATTCACAAAAGATGCTTCAACCCCTGTCAACCTGCACATGCACAATGAGCCCCAACAGTAAGGATTGCTGTCAACCCACACATTCACAGCAACCCCAACAGTAAGGACTGCTGTCAATCCACACATTCACAATAAGGATTGCTGTCAACCCACCCATTCATAGTGATCCCCAACAGTAAGGACTGCTGTCAAGCCGCACATTTACAGCAAGCCCCAACAGTAAGGCCTGCTGTCAACCCACACATAAACAGTAAGGATTGCTATCAACCCACACATAAACATTAAGGATTGCTATCAACCCACACATAAACAGTAAGGATTGCTATCAACCCACACATTCACAGCAAGACCCAACAGTAAGGAATACTGTCAACCTGCACATGCACAATGAGCCCCAACAGTAAGAACTGCTGTCAACCCACACATTCACAGCCAGCCATGACAGTAAGGACTGCTGTCAAGCCGCACATTCACAGCAAGCCCCACCAGTAAGGACTGCTGTCAACCTACACATTCACAATAAAGATTGCTGTCAACCCACCAATTCACAGTGATAGCCAACAGTAAGGACTGCTGTCAACGCACACATTCACAGTAAGGACTGCTCTCAACCCACACATTTACAGAGATCCCCAAAAGTAAGGACTGCTGTCAACCTGCACATTCCCACCGAACCCCAATCGTAAGGACTGCTGTCAACACGCACATTCACAGTGAGCCCCAACACTAAGGACATCTGTCAACATGCACATTCACACAAACCAAACTCGTGTCAGCGTCAACTGCTGCGTGGTGCGTCATGATGTTGACAGCGTGACACTGACAGTGACAGACGCAGATAAACCTAGTACAAACATTCCAGCGAGGAGGCGAGGAGTTGGGAGGTGGGTGGGGGGTGGATGGGGGGGAGGGTGTCCCTTTTTCCACGGCACACTTCGCTCAATACCGACCGGGAATTCGAGGTAAAAAAACGACAAATCTACATCAGATAAGGTCATGCAGGCTTCTCTAGAAATCAAAGTAAGAAATCAAAGTTACATACAAAATGAACGCGATCTGTTTGAATGCATACGCAACCGACAGGAAAGAGCCAGAATTACAGCTGCATAGTTCGATGAAGCATCAAATTTTCAAAATCAAAATAATTAGCGAGATTGAATTAGAGATGTCTAACTTAGATACTGATGCAGTTATTAAACATTTGTTGCCACATAGAAAGAACACCTGAGTCAATTTAACAGAACCTGTTACTGCAGAAACCTATGGTGTCAGAGTTTTGGCAAGCTTGCCAAAATTAATTTAAGATGTTTGCGCGTCAATTATCTCAAACGTTAGCAATTTCAAATAAAAGTTACTTCAAACTAAAGTAAGGTAGAATAAATTTAATATATTTATCTCAGGAAAATGATCGAAACTCAAAACCATCGGACTATGCAACTTTAAACTTGCATAGTCCGATGGTTTTGAGTTTCTGTCATTTTCTGAGATAAATCTATTAGCTTGATCGTTATAATTTACCTTAACCTAGTTTGAAGTATCTTTTATTTTAAATGGCTAACTTTTGAGATATATGAGATGCAAACATGCCAAATTAATTTTGGCAAGCATGCCAAAACTCTGACACCATACTGTTCTATAGTAACAGGTTCTACTAAATTGTCTCAGTAATCCCTTCTATGTGGTGACAAATGTTTAATAAGTGCACCAGTATCTAAGTTTGATATGTAGAATCAAATCTAGATAACTGTTTTGGTTTTGAAAATTTATGTTTTCATCGGACTATGCAGCTTTAAGTATTCTTGCAAAATTAAGTGGATTACTTTGTGTTGCTTTTGTTATTTCCAAAATCAGCACGAATCAGGAGAGATATTTATGGACTGTTTTTTTCCGGATCTATGCCAAATCTGTCCAGATTTTGATTAATGTTCAATTCAATATAATTGGGTTGCTCATTCACCTGAATTAATAATAGACGTATGCTCATCATCCAGTATCGCGCTCACAAAGAAAGGGTTCCTATAGGAGCACATGTAAGTAAGTAAGTAAGTAAATAAGGAACACGGTAGGAGATGTAGGGTAAGAGTTTCTGCGGGTTAGAGGGCTATAATAACATAACACATGAGGACATACAAAAGGGTGACGTCAGCGGTCCCATCGTCGCCTACAAAATGTCGTCTGCTGCACATTCCAACCCTCACACACCAACATTTCTTGAAACCTTTCCACTGAAAACCATTCATAATTCACTTCGCAACACTTGTCAGTCAGTGCATAGAGGAGGGTGGGGAGGTGTGAGTTGGTTAGTTGAGCAGACGACATTTTGGTTAGGCTTCGGCTGCGGGCTCTATGGAGCTAGAAGTGGCTGAGTGTACCGCGGCCGATGTGGCGGAGGAGGAGCAGCCTGGTGGCGGCGGGAGGTAGAGCGGCGCCCGGCGACGGCGGCACGGCGAGACGGCATCCTGGAACAGGAAGTACACACGCAACGGGTTAGTAGTGGTCATCTGCAGCCTCCGTATGGGGTGTGGGG